>CM017558.1:41826058-42153712 GCA_007844125.1 Sinonovacula constricta
TTGGATACCACCTTTAACTCTGGGTCTTGCCGACCAAATTAATGTCTGTGCTTTTTGGCGCGAAAGAAAAGAAATCGCGCTTGTCTCGCAGTGTCGGGTCAGTCGAATTGTAAAACATAGGTTTTCCCGCCCGCACTTCCCCGAGGGGAAGTGGATCTATATATGACTGTTTGACTGGTGCATAAGTTTAAAATGGATTTCCAAAGGTGAAATGCAGTGGCGTAAGCCATTTTAAGCACGAAAGTTAAGTACAGTCATGGACAGATAACAAGCAATGATATACTGGTTGCTCAATTCAAAAAATGGGTACAGTTCATAACTCGCCAATATCATCAAGTTCAATACATGACACAAATACAATAAAAATACATATAATTTGTTATTATGAACTTTATTACAAACCAGTGTCTAACATCTCGAAATTTATAGCTCCCCATGAAATTGTACTAATGTCAGGCGGCTCTCCATGAATCGTCTTATATGTAAAGAAATGAACAAAGAGGCTCTCTTTTATTATGTATGCCCCCCCCCCCCCCCGCAAATACAGCAAAGCTAAACCTATTGCTCGAAAGTTCTCAATATCAGTCTGCAAACACTAAAAGAGTACGGACCCTTGTGTCACTGTCCCTTCTTTTACGCTCTAACGATTCCATAGACATACACAACAAATCAGTAACAGGTGTCTTAAACTAGTGGCTAGGTGGTTATCTCATATACAATACACAGCCCAAGAAAAACGTACTTTACTAAATTAGTGGTCGACTTTCACCAAAAAATGTTATTTGTCCCGCCATTGACACCACTATCCCTGAAACGGCCGACTTAAAGCACCGAACCTCTTACTTTAGGTTAGACCCCTTGCTAAAGGCGATCGAGGTAGAACGTCGTTGTGTTTTCATGATTAGGGAGAAAACAATGAAAGGGAAAAGGTATTTATTTAATCTGCCATTGCATATTCGCGTAAATATTCGCATACTTTGCATTTTTTGAAACTATGAAACTGTGGTACTGTCCGCATTTACCTGCATACAGAGAAAAAAACCAAGTGCGCCCCGTGTTCGATCCCGGACCGCGATATACCAAAGTCGTTAAAAATGGTATGGCTCCCTTGCTAACGCTCAAGCAAATATAAGGGTAGTTCCACGACTGGTTGGCCCGGTGTCAGAATAATGTGACTGGGTGTGTAATCATGCCAGGTGTTCACGGCATGCTATACACAGTGAAGGCAGCACTATATCTGCTTCAAGTGGACACCGTCTCCAGATAACTGAAATACTATTGGTGGGACGATAAACCCAATAAACAAACAAACAAACCATGTGCGAAAATGTGCTCGGTGGCTACTATCTGAAATCGATTTAAAAAGTTCGCTTTTTACACATGTAGTCATGACTATAGATAAAAGAGAACAGTCCGGAAAGAGTTGAGACGTAAGATCTGTTTTATTTACCTATGTTACAACAATGCATGACTAAACAAATGCACCTATTTATGAGCAAATAATTAGGTGTAAGTGGTGTGAGTTATGGTTATTTATATAACAAGCCAATAGTTATAAGGAATTTTGATGTTTTTGTTTTTGAGATACAAAATAGCGACCAATTATAATAATCATAGCGACGTCCAGCTGCTTCGGCGGAAGGAGACCATAGACAGATGTCTGGGTAGAACCCCCAGCGCACCACAGGCCAGCTGGAAAACCTTCTCACATTAAGTCCTTCGCATCAAATGGGACTCGAACCCACGCGGTTGGATGCTAAGCAGTCAGAGGAGTTACAAATCGGCGACTCTACCACTAGGTCACGGTCGCCCCTTAGGAATTTTGAAATATAATTATAAGTGTTTAAGCCTTATTGAGACTTCGCCTCATCACCTTTCCCGGATCTTCAAGAGGATACACTCAGGCAGAACAATTTGGTTGTTTCCGCAAACGAATACCCTCTTGATTAAATATGTCAAGGTGATTGTTCTGGATGACCATCCGCCTGCATTCAGAAGTGTTTGTTGTTTACTTTTAGTTCTAATAATGATTAAACAATGTCACCTTATTTTTAAAATAATATGCATATCTTTGTATTGACAAACTCTTCATATTTCTAAAGAAAACAACAAGTACATTTGCATTAATTTTTGAGGGAATTATGATTGACAAAACACAAAATTGTGTGCAACAGATTTTAATAAACATATTTATGATATGTAGAGAAGAAAGGATGTCTGCATTCATACAGCGTTACTTTTTGCAAGTTTTCGTCACCTGTCGTAGAAGATTATTCACCGACATTTCTTTTGGTGAAGTATGCATAAAAAGAATATATAATATAAAACATAAAGCACGAATTTGTAAACCTTTAGTGGCAAGTAGTCTTTTAGTAAATGCGTAATATGTAAAGTACTTTATTTATACCTTTAGAGGAAGGTGAGCTAAAATATTGCAATAATGAATACACATTTGAACAATAACAATATAAATTTACAAAGCTAGAGGTTGCTCAGGAGCAAAACCTTTCACAACTAAGGATAGTTTGGCAAAACAAAGCCCATGCAATTTCGTTTTTCTAACCGTTCACTAAATTGAGTCACACGATAGTTTAGCAGGACATTGTTGATGAACAACGAATTCCGGAAATGAAACAGAAAGCCAGCGTTGCTGTTTAGCAAAATTCATATGGACGCCTGTATTGATAAGATGTAGTGTATTTATTTAATGCAGGCGAATTTGAATGTCTTGCGACGTGTACAACATTTAGTCGGAAATGAAATGGAATCTGAAGAATCTGTTCAATTTATTGATAAATATTTAAACAGTGTACAATATTTCCATTTTTTTTATTCAAAATATGCGACAGGTTCTTTTCCTTCCGGTAAAGGGATTACGAGGTCTCCATTGTTTCGTATTCTTCGTCAATTTCCGTTATCTCAGCGTGTTGCATCAGCTCTTGCAGACTCCGAGTTTCGATAAGCTTGAAACTTGCGGTCTTGTCTATGCTGGGGTCACCGGAAGTAAGGTAGGTCATTAGAGCCTCGCTATCATTCAACAAGGACCCCAACTCTTCCTCGTTCAGGGCTACGACGCGGTAACATCCGAGTTTCAAGTTGACTATATTTCTTCAACTGAAGAAGAAAAAGGAAAGGTGTACAAACTGTCTAAAGCGCATTTAAAGACAATTAAAATCTGTAAAACAACAACAAGTTTTGCTTTTGTTATTGTAAATTATTAGGGAAAATGTATTACATTGAATAATAGCTGGTAGGCGAGATTCGCACCATTTCTTTTTTGTTGCTTTTTCATTCGATTTTTCGACAAACCGCACCAGCATTATTAGTATGTTGGTGGCGTATTGGTAAGGACAAATACCAACGGCAATATCTTTATTTATCAGATCAGGTAGAAGCCCTTTTTAATTGAATAGCTGGCAGTGACAGGAATTAAAAAGTGCAGTATTAAGGGGTGGTGAGTTATTCGTCGGCGTGTTTAACATTGCGGCACGGTTGCCTCTCAAACTTTAAAAATGCTTCAAAATTAGTCAACTTAATAAACTTTTGCCGACTGACCGTTCCAAGGCGGTAACTGATGGTTTTTTTCTTTTTGTGTGTTATGTCTCATCTCTGTGTTTTTGTCACATTCACATTTACCTTGTTTGCCTTTGTCTACAGGTAGATACAATTTAAGTATCTGCGTAAATTTTGATAAGACCTTTTCTTATTTACCTATATAGCAAGGTATTCTTAATTGTTGCGACAAGTGATGCATGATATTTTTGTATAATTTGAAACCGCGTAATCAGCAATGCTTGTAGCAACATTCAGTTTACTGTTAATGGAAGAACCTTACAAAAAACCCAGACATTGTTATACAAGAATCACCCGCCAAAATACTAACAATAGCAGAGACACTGAACAAAGTAAGTTTATATCAACCAAGATTCACTGGAATATTTCTAAATGGAAATATGCTTTATATAATTACCAATGTTCGTTTCGTTTCTTAGACGTGGTAGAAAGTAAGATGTAATAGTTCATTTGGTCCCGAGTAATTTACGTTTTTGTCTAAAAAAGGAAATAAAACGAACGAAAGATTGATTTTTCAACCCTTGAACCCCTTACGTGAATTGTATTGTATATTAATTTAATTGAAATTTCAGAGAAGATGAGTTCTTTAAAAATAAGAAACAGATGCAAGTGCGAACAGAAGGACAAATCAACAAAATGTAACGCCTAATATCATGTTTGTGGGGTAGGGTTAGGGCTTGGTGGGGATGAGGGGCATGGAGACTATTGCCCATGGAAACCGACTAGAAGATTTAGTTGCCCCTCGACCTTCAGGCAGAAGGATTTCCTGACAAGATCCACCTTGTACAGCCTCAGGCACGCTTTTGCGAAATATTTCAGTCCAGGTACTCCGTAGCACATGGTCGGTGGGTAACGAACTAATAATGAAATCAAAATTAACTTAATTAAAAAATAAAAACGTAGAACAAGACATCAATAATACCCATGGATAAATTTTTAACAAAATAAATAAATAAATAAATAAATAAATAAATAAATAAATAAATAATATATATATATATATATATATATATATATATATATATATATATATATATATATATATATATATATATATATATATATATATATATATATATATATATATATATATATATATATATTAGCAACCAGCCCAGCGCCATCGTAAAAGTCTTTTACCATTGCTGCCAGAAAAACAATATTTTTCATAACATTCTTGGCCGATTTGAATAGAAGCGTTGCCTTGATAAAAAGCATTTTTTATCAATCGTTTTGTTGAATTATGAGAATCTGTTGTTGGCCATTCTGTTGAATTACGTCATAATCATTGACGTCTAGTGCAGTTCAATTATCGATAAACGGTAAACTGATCGGGAAATCGATCCGTGAAATCGATTTAAATAAAACCAGTTTTTATTTAAAAAGACGGCGAGAATTTTAACGATATCTGTTGCCGGCCATTATGTTTATTACGCCCTATGTATCATTTTACGTCGCGTGCTCTCGTTCTCTGGATCGTTTATAATGTGCCGGAAAAATATATCAGCACAGTTATCACGGCAGCAATGTTGTTGTTTATAATACCAATATGTAATATTTGTTTAAATTTGTCGTAAATGCTATATACGTAATTTACAAAAGTAAGCTAAATATACTTGACTTTTATTATATTTTGGAGCTACATTATTAGTTTTCTATAAAAAAAAGCGATCGATTTTGGGGGCCGTGTCACGTTTTGACTTAATAGTTACGTAATTTTGAGATGAATGATTTTACTATTTGCACACACTGTCCCCAATATTTTAAGAAAACATGAATTTTAAATGAAGATGACCTTGAAACAATCCGAATCATATCCCACCGAATGAGGTTTAAAAAATTTGTAATGAATTTGTAAGCTTCTGCTCGTAATTTGTAATTTGTAAATTGCGTATCGGGAATATGTTGTACGTACTAGACATCTGTTTCTGGAACATATTGCGGTTGATCAAGGTGAATCTGAGTTCAATCCCTTCCCTAGTCAGGTAGGTGACGTACGAACAGGCTAAAAATGAAATAGATATGAAATAATGTAATTCTGACACGCATTCTGAAAGCCTCATTTAAGAATGCTTTATAAATTTGTAATCAAGACATGTTACATTTGCTAGATATGTCAAGGCATGTTGGATTACAAAGCCGAACGCAATTTATGTTTGGGAAGGAAAAAACGCTAACAAATCTATACTTGAAAAACTGAACCATCATGCCATTTACACCATGCTAAAATATGTGTAATCTGCATTTTTTTGGCAACGGCAGTTCAACAGTTTACTACCTGGTACCTGTTAGATCCATCCAGAAAATAAATGATCAAAAGGGGACCTCCCCATACCCAGACATGCTCACACACGGACTCACATCATGACGTACTATATGTGCCCCTCATCGAATACACACTCTACATTTACAATTCACTGACGCTGCGACTTGTAATTAACATTACAGGAAACATTCTTGACAACAATATTCCCATTGCCGCGCCTACATATAGGTGACAGTGAATAAACATGCAGTTTTTATATACAGACAATAAACAATCTCTGCTTCGCATACAAATCTCCCCACACATGACTCCAACAATTTAGCCATGACTCACCATGAAGGGTAAAAGACACTTTCTTGACAAGAAGATTGAGTCTGAACGTATGACTAGCACAACAATGGCATGACTTGTTGCGACAGCTACAGCCAGTTGACGGGGGTGGAGTCCTCCTTTTCCTCCACCAGCCGAGGGTGCTCCTTTCAGGTGTGGATCGGGACAAAGCTACAATTGTAATCAGAAAGTAATTAAAAATACTTTATCGTCGTCGTTGTCGTCGTGATCATCATCATCATCATCATAATTATCATCATCATCATCATTATCATCATCATCATCATCATTATCATTATCATCATCATCATTATCATCATCATTACCAACAACAGAAACAACAAAAATATCATCATCACCAGCAGTGACATCGTCATCATCGTCGTGGTTGTCGTAATCGTCATCATTAAAAACATATTTATTTATATTATATTTATTAATTAAAAACACCATTCATTAATAGCTACATCATTGTCATCCATATTATAATCAACATCATCTTTAATATTACCATCAGCAGCATTATTACTTTAAACACAATTATAATAATAAGCATTATAATCGTAATCGATATCATCATAATATCATCGTCGCAGTCATATACACGTACATCATTATCATCGTAATTATTATCACTAATATCAGAATCAGCCTCAGCATCAGCAATCATCCTTCCTATCAGCATTATCATCGTCATTAGCAGCACAATTAGCAGCAGCAACGGAATCATCGAATGATATTTTGTATAATTTTCCAACACTTGACTCATGAAGCCATAAATATTTCGTGTCATATTTTCAGCAAGGGTTTTGTGAAAAAGATGTTTTTCAATAGGGTCAACTCCTCTGACCGCTTAGCCTTCACCGCGTGAGTCCCGTTCGGGGCGAAGGACTTTATATGGGAAGGTCTTCCAGCTGACCTGCGGTGCACCGGTGGTTCTACCTAAACATTTGTTTGGGGTCGTCCTCCACCACAATGGCTGGACGTCGCTATAATGATCATAATTGGTCGCAACGATGTATTTCAAAAAGAAAATATGTAAGGTTCTGATGTATTGATTTGCTTACAAATAAACTTGTTAGGAATTCTTGTTTAACAATACGATTTTTCCCCCTGGAAATTCACATTCACTCTGCAAGTTTCACACCATCATCTTGAAAAATATACATTGAATATTACGTTAAGGAAAAACACATCTCTCTTCTTGTTCAACCATATATTAAATGTAAAAAAAAAACTTAAAAATTTAAATATGGTATAACATATTTGCTAATCATCTCATGAAAACATCTTAGACGTTAATTAAAAATGAAAGTTACGATATCGAAGTACACAAATATATTTGTCACAGTTAGAAGTATAATTATGCGAATCATATCTGACAGAATTATACAAGGTATATATCTGTCATTTTTGTTGCTTTAACCTTTGTGTTTTTACTGCACAAGGTTCCCTTAAATAAAATCTGTATTACAATTACAATTCCAGATAGGAATGTGGATAGATTATTATAGTTATTGAATCGATACAATTTTTGCATCATTATTTTTTTTTTATCAAACACAAATAAGTCGAGTCAATTTCTTCATCATTTTTTTTAGTATTGTGTGTTCACGCACAAAACGTTACTCACTAGCTAACTGTGTCATCATTTTGTCCGGAAGGCCGGACTGAACCATCAGGTACTCCAGGTCAAGCTCATCATCGGGACCACCAGGTAGTTGAATAGCACCGTCGTCCTCCACGTAATAACCATCATCTCCAGGATAGTACTCTTCCACAGCTTTAGAAAGAAATGATATCTAACTGACAAAACAACGCGAACACTCGTTATGGAACCCCCTCCACCCCCACCCCTAGAAACATTCTATTCCAGGACAAAACCAGGACAAAACCAGTCACAAACAGTGAAATAGTGTCGATCCAGAAGCGTCAGCAGGGACCTAGTAGAATTAATCATGAATAGTATTATTATTTAAAATATTATTTTTGAATATTCACTGATTGACATATGAAAAGAAAATGTTATTTATTCGAATTTTGCTCTTCTTTTTTGTTATCTCGCACTGATCTAACGAGATTGCCTATTCGAGTTACCAAAGGTGCAAATGCAGATCAAACTATATATAGAAACTTGTTTAACAGGCTCTACACCTTCGTCAATTTGTTCTTAACATGAATTATTCAGGATATCGGTAAACAAATAACATCTGATAACACTGATGGTAGCAAGTTGAGTATGAACAATGGTTCTGACCTAAATCCCATTGTCTGTTTTAAATTGTAGCCAGTTACATTACCTAAATGGTAATATTGGTAAGATGATTTCACAGAAATATGGCTTACACGATTTTCTTTTTTAATTTACTCTAACACTATTCCCATTTTAATCCTATTACATGTATAAACAATGCTAACTTGCTTAATCGTCATGACTTTTATTTTTATTTATATTTGCAGATATCTTAGTCATCCGTCCATCCAATTTGTCCCAATACCATCATTTTTAATAACCACTAGTCGGTTTCTTAAATAACAAACGGTTGTAAATTAACCAGATTTATTTTATTCGTTAGTCGTATGAACTCGGGTATTTCATATATTACAGTAATTTATCTAAACTTTAATATAAAGGATGTATAGCATCACAGATCCAAAGGACAAGCATTAAAACTTAAACAAAGTGGCCATTGATCTTTTGATTTGTCACAGGCGGATGTAGTGTAATATGCATGTATCTCTCTCTCTCTGTCTCTCTATGTCTCTCTGTCTCTCTCTGTCTCTCTCTGTGTCTCTGTGTCTCTGCCTGTCTCTGTCTCTTTCTCTGTCTCTCTCTGTCTCTCTCTCTCTCTGTCTCTTTGTCTCTTTGTCTCTGTCTGTCTCTGTCTGTCTGTCTGTCTGTCTGTCTGTCTGTCTCTGTCTGTCTGTCTGTCTGTCTGTCTCTGTCTGTCTGTCTGTCTGTCTGTCTGTCTGTATATATCTATATATATCTTCTGGAAGAGTTAATGTCTTCAATATCACGCCACGTCATTTAAGAGGGCGGTCTTTATTCGAAGTGATCAGGAAGATAACAACTATAGCTATTTTAAAACGGATCACTCAACAAGCCGTGTGAGGCAATCCAGTTTCAGTTCCTGCATAGTTCATATGTAATCGCACGGCAGGAAGGGCTGTTGTGGGCTTAAACTGTTGCTGTTTCGCGGGAGAACGTTTTTAAAAAAAATACTTAAAAATCATGACGTTTTATTTAGATGGTATGGAAAACAGCGTTAAAGAATATTTTGGACAGTTCTTATTTGAAGAGCTTCTTTTCCTCCCCCAGTCATTTCCTTGATTATAGAGACAGCTTGTCTCAATTGTCCTTTGCGTGACAGATTACGTTTGGTTAAAGTCAAGGAGTGTAACTGCCTTTATTTGTATAGTTATGTCTTTTTCAATAAAGATTGTGGCTAAGCGTATTGTTCTTTTGTGATCTTGTATTATATAAATCCTTAACAATACTGAAACTTTGTTTTATTGGTTTTAATGGTTGTAGAGGCAATACATATTGAACGCATGGGGTATTTTCATAAGCCTTAAACATTTGATATTATGACCCTAGGTACAGCCGCTAAGGTGAACATGTGTTTTATCTGTGTGTTTTTTCTTTTTGTTTGTTTGATGAATTGTCTCGGTTGTACTTATATGTGAGATATGTGACATTAAAATACAACGTGTATATTTATGTTTTTACGTTACAATTTCAATTTTTGCTGGTTTTCCTTATTTTTGTTGTATACCTATTTTAGTACAAGTTGTGATTTATTATCCTGGAGTTTCAACCTCCATAAATATGCTATCAAATGTATACATACTAACACCTTAACTATATACTATATACTATAACTACACATTGTATTATGGTGGCGAGAGACTGAACACAGTCAAAGCCTAAATAAAATATGTTCTGTTCTGTTCTGTTGTTTGATTACCTTTACCCGTCACTAGCCTACAATGTTTACAATATTGTTGTAATTGGTGGCAATTATCTCATTATTTGGCGCCGTTGCTTTGATCTGAGTATACGTGATCACTTCCAATGCATTGTTTAGCATCGATTTGCTTTCTTTCCACTGTATATGAGAAAAATGTATTTTTTTTTCAAATAACTGTATTAAAATTTCGCTTCCATGGTGCAATTTACGAGTATTATTATACGAATGTAGCAGAATGTTATTCCGATCTGAAATTCCAGCTATGCATTCTATTCAATGAACAAAATTAGTTTGCTCCAAATTGATTCTTAAATAACAACCAATTTACCTTGATATTATGTCTGGAATAGATGATTGTTTCTCTATGGTTATATATAAACTACTTATTTGGGAAAGGTTTCATATTATTATTTATTTATTTATTATTAAAGTAAATACCAATTATTAGTTTATATGAAGACAATTGCTTTAATAACGTGGGCGTGCTGACGTCATTCTAGACACAAGTGGAAAGCGGTGCTGACTTTCCACACTCTCCATAAAGGGGCTAGTTTGAAGATTTTTTCCCGTTTAATCCGAGTTTTTCAACGAAACCAAGAAGTTACAAATGATTTACCTGACTATACGTTTTGACTTTTTATGTTGCATTATTTGCATTTAAACTTCTGATATTTAAGTATATTGTTTATGCATGAAACATATGTTGTTACTTAAACTGTAATAACATAGCAATACATACATTGCAGAGTGCCTAATACAATGTATTTGTGAGCAACGTTATAATGTCGCAAGTATTTTACCGATACATTGTCGTACTGTAACAAAAACTACTGAAACCATTTCCTATGGGAAAGTCATTGTCCTTACACCCGCTCACAAGCCACACAGACCAACGGAACAAGTTATCCTCAGTACCATTCGTCTACATGAATGAAAACTGTACTCAGTCTTAATTATCTACTCGTTGGGGCATATTTGCCTGAACGGCAAGTCTTTCCAGATTTCATTATGAAGTGAAATATATTTTTTATCAAATGTAGGTTATGTGAAGCCGTATGGTCGCTTTTTTCACAAAGGGAATACGAATTAACATATTAATAATAAAATCCCTTTATCGTCTGGGAGTCATGCAGCCTGTCTTGGGAGGGAGTGGGGTACATTGAATTAGTATATGAAGCCACCTTTATAGTTTTTTTATATTATCCAATTGTCACTTATACTTCCGTTTTAGCACTTGTTTGCATTTTGTTTTTTTTAAGATTACTGAAAAAAACGAAGAGATAAAAACAGTCCTAGAATAAATGAGGCGATGTATGGATTCCAGCTGAATATTATTGGTAAGGTAGATGGCAGTACACATCTAAATTTAACACTTACTCAACTTAAATAGAAGCTGTTAGAATAATAGATGGTTATCGTGTGGCGTCACACATTTTCCAGCATGCAATGCAGTCCGCCATGTTTGTGGTAAAGCCATTGTTTCCTGATGTCTGCTTACAATTCGACGATTTAATTGATTATTTTGCGAAATATGTCGTGTGTAATGGCTACAAAGTGCAAACGGACTTTAATTATAAACTGGAGCTATTGTGCGTGAAAGGGACTTTAAGAAGACTAATTTTTGATCGTATTGATTCGTACTTGCCTTCGACAACAACCTGATGCTTTGCTGCCGGGCATTGCATATCCAGTCATGGTGAACTGTCTAGAGTTTTAGCAAAGTGCGACATCCAGCTGATTATTGGTGAAACTGTATCCTAGACTTGTGCCTGGGTAGAACCACTGCGCGCTGTAAAACCTCCACGACCGGGACTCAAAGTCATGCACTGAGAGGCTGAGGAGTTACAAGTCAGCAACTGCTTGGTCAAGGGAACTGCTGAACTTTAAAAACAGGGTCATTTATTTATTATTTCTGTTTTCAATTCTTTACATCATATTATGCTATTTGTGTCAGTATTATTGTTTTAAGTTCATTAAAACCCAGTTTATTGTTGTGATATTTATTATCTGAAATCGAATATCATAACATGCTCTTATTTCCTAAGCAATCTTTTTGTTTCTTAACTGCTCTTGCTTTTGTTTCTCCTGTTCATTGATAGATGAATATACTGTCATTAAATATTTGTTACCGTAAAATGTGTTGTATTTAATTCAGAAATTGTGTGGTTGTAAAAATAGAACTTGAATTAAATATGTATGAAATTCTTCTTTTACTTTTTATGTGGTTCTTGGTAAAAACGTACCAGGAGATGTGTACTGACATAGTAAATAAAGTAAATATTTCCTTTTATTGGTCGCCGTAAACTAAAAACAGCCACCCCAGTTTGCTGTTTGATGGAAAAGATGCAATGCAACTTATTTTACATTTTGCAGAAAAATGATTACTTTCTATGAACTGGTTTAAACTATTAGTGTCTTATCTCTGGAGTTATGTTTAAATATAAATAATTCTCAAATGAACGATAGCTGTGAACTGTGTACTCACTTGCAAGTAGCATTTGGACTCTAAAGGAAAGAAGCAACTTCAGGGGAAATAAATGTTCATATCCTTGAACACATCATGTTGACTGTCTTGTTACACATCATTTTAACTTAATGTAGGTTTGTTACATTTGCTGAACGGTAGGATAATAAAAATAAAAACACTATATGCTATCATTTATTGACAAATGTCAATGTGAAAGTAAAATCATTTTAAAAAATTATCTGTAACAGAGAGTTCAGGCTCGTTCTGAGAACTGTTTGTTTCTTACACTTTATTAGAGGTGGTATCTGGCAGTTTGGACGAAACAATTTTCTCTCATGCATTTAAATAAATGATTGTTGCCTGTAAAGATCCACCAAACTGCTGTTTGTTGGTCTAGTACACATGGTTGCCGGCAAATAGGAGCATTTTCCATGCCGGCGGTATTTACCGGTAGTTTCTTCAAGTAACATGATCATGGGGGTAAATACCGACAAAATACTGGCAAATACTGGTCGATTGAATTTACCACCCTGGAATTTATACAATACTCCCTATTATCAACATTCATATGGATAAATTCAAGTTTACCTATCAATTGTCTAAATATTTATACTTAAGTTGAACATTGTCTTGATGTCTTGGTCAGCAATAGCAAAGAAATTCCGGACTGGATCCTTTGGCTTCATGGTGAATAGTAGCTTGGTAATGGTGTGGAGTGAAGTTATAGAAGTGATGATGACAACTAACTGACTGAAACTAGTTTAATAAGGGTTTACTCGCCCGGTTTAGAGCTGTTTTATGACCCCGCCATGTTGCCCATGCATGGCTTAAATGTTATGTTCTGAATGTTATATAAAATGGGCCCTAAGTAGGTACCTAGTTTATGTACCCATTTAATAAAAAGATGCTTTAATTTTTGTGTTTTTGACTTTAGAGGGGAGTGAGCTGGTTACGAGTGAATTCCACTCCCTAATTTATTTCTCACTCTCCTTACACTAGTGTCTAGCTATGTTGTTGATTTTTTATCATTTACTATAAGAGTAATTCCCCATGTCGGTGAATCTCTTCCCTTAACGAAAAATAAAAGGGTAAGGAAGGGGTGCACCATTGAGGAACTTTTAACTATTGGGCTAGGTATTTAATAGTGATATAAGAGAGTTGATATAGACCCTAGTGTTCTTATCCTATGTATTGATGTCTGGACGTCCGGGGCCCGACCGCCCACTAAGCCATATTCCTTGCTTTACATATATGATGTAAACGGCAAGAAAAAAGTCCCCGGATGGTGTTATAAGGTAATGCTTGTCTTTGCCTGCTAATCATCAGAGGAGTATAGAACATATATACATTATGCTTAGCAGCCATTACCTTATGGATTTCCTACACTATCACTCACATAATCCACGTATTTAAGGGTCTGATACACTCAGGCATACTTACAGCTACATACAATATTCGATTCATTTCTATACTATATACAGCAGTGGAAGGGTTTTTATGTTTTTTTCTGTTTTTATGTTTTTTCTCCACTGTCCTACAGTGCACAGTGTTAGAGAGGGTAGCAATGCATGATATGTCATAATTATTACACAATGGTTGGTTGGTATGCTAAATGAACCGTTTTGGGTAGCCTTTGTTTCTACGGACCCCTTAGTGGGCTTCCGTTTATTCAACGTACCCTGGTTCTACTTGGAGCTAATATGGTATCTTATACTGGATCCTTTATTAACTTTATACTGCTGACTCCAGATTGCCGTTGTTTAAACGGGGCCCTTAGGGGGCGCCCGTTCATTTGGCAATTCGGTAAATTGAATATTAATATATAATATTAGTCCGATCTTGAATTGTTGTTTGGTCGGTTTTCCTGTGTACTTATAGATGGGGACTGGTGGTGGTGGTTGGCGGGCGGGTAGGTTGGGGGTGGGTAATAATGGATTTATTTATGTAATACTATAATATTATACTGTATCGTATCCTAATTATGTGTATCCTTCCCTTATTAATAAATATTATGAACACTCTAGGTTTGGTATTTATATTTCGAGAAACGGATTGACCTACTTCACGATAACTTATTCCGCTGTTTTCTGATTAGTCGGAGCGATCGGTATGGGGGTTATTCGAACTTACAGACCAAAATGAACGCATCGTAGATGTATGAACACTCTAGGTTTGGTATTTATATTTCGAGAAACGGATTGACCTACTTAACGATAACTTATTCCGCTGTTTTCTGAGTGGTCGGAGCGATCGGTATGGGGGTTATTCGAACTTACAGACCAAAATGAACGCATCGTAGATGAATGAAATTGAATGAAATTATAGAGTGGTTTGTGTAGTTAATGTCTTCTAGATGTTTGAGTAACACCGCTTTAATTAATTCTGCTTTGTCGGGGGAAGGAATAGTAGGATCTTTATATTTATTATTGTTATTCCTAGCTTGATTGTAAATTGACGTTCTAGTTCTGCTCGCGCTGTTGCGTGCTGTCCACACTGGAATATCGCGTGTCCGAACGATTCTTGTTCAGCACATTGAGGGCAGCTTCTTGGTCGAGTTTTGTTCTCCACACCTAAGTAGCTCTCGATCCTTAGTCTCGTATATATCTTATCGTAATTAGTATAAGGATGGTACGGGTTGACTTTTGTATTAAGATTTCCGTATTCGTAGTTATGCGTTAGTTTACATTCATTGAATCTAACTTCTGCTTCCTTTTTATAATGATTGATAATACAGCTGTAGACTTCTGATTTACGTAGTCTTATTGCCAGTAGGGTTCAGTTATGGGCACCTTTTGTAGCTAATTTATCTGCTATTTTATTACCTATGACTCCTACATGGCTAGGAATCCAGACAAGATGTATTGTAGTATTAAAAATTAGTACTAATGTCAGCAGTTATCTTATATATTTGGTTAATTATTTCTTGTCTGTTCGTTCTTTTAATTTGTTGTAGGGTTTGTAAGGCGCTGAGCGAGTCGGTGTATATATCTACGATACTATTGGTTATTTTATTTTAATATACCTAAGAAATTGCTTCTTTGATGGCTGGTAGTTTGCAGGAGAATATTGACATTCTATGGTCAAACTTTATTTCTGCGTTAGCTTTGATCGTTTCTCCTTTAAATATAGCGATTCCTGCCACTGCGACCATTTTTAAACGATCTTTACTACCGTCGGTGTAGATTTTGATTGATGCTATAGACTTATTTAAGTAATTTTCTGCAGTTTGTTTGGTAGTATGCGGTTATCTGTCTTACTTATTAGTTTGGTTAGGCCTGTATCTATAGACATAGGTTCGATCCATATGAAGCTTTGAGGGAGGGTGATGATAATTGATTAGATTCAAGTTGTATCTCCTCTGGTATTTCTAGTATGCGTTGGGCGTATGGATTTTTTTGGGAATTTAGGCCATTTGCCTAGTCGTCTAAATAGTTCCTTATTTGTGCTTAGAGTGTTGCCTAACGTGCTAGAACGGACCCAGTATTTCAAGCTGAGTATGTTTATTTGGTCATGTATAGAGAATTCACCTATTTCAGCGTGCATTGCTTCAGTTCTAGCATAACTGGCTACCCCCATTATTATTTTGATTGCCCTATTTTGTAGTTTCTGTAGCTTGTCTGATAGAGATCTGTTTGTCGATCAAGAGCCTGATATAATATATTTAGGCATTTTTTACTAGTACCCAAATCTTTTCCCCTTATTGATTTGATAACATTTAGGTCTTTTTCATATTTGCCCCTTAGTGTTTTTATATTCCCCCCATGTAAGGATTTATCAAAGATGAGGCCTAGGAATTTTACTGTCTTCGTACTCAATGTCCTTTCCACATATATTTAGTTTCGTTGAAGAAAAGTCAATTAAAGGAGCCTGTTTATTGCGGAAATCTATTGTTTGTGTTTTATCCGGGTTTATAACAAATGATGTATACCCATATAGCGCATTCATCTACAAATTGATGTACTTTAATTTGTTTACTAGTGGCGTTGTTTTTGGTACATGTATTATGTTTCTGCACCGTATAATTAAAGGTATTCAGAAAAATTGTGAATAGGATCGGTGAGAGGACACTACCTTGACGACAGCCGTGTGTTGTGGTCCTTGGGAATGATATATTGTTTTGGTATTTAGTCATTCTACCCCTGATGCCATATTTTAGTAGTATGGATATAGCTCCTTCTGACCACATTTTGTCAAATATAGCAGATAGGTCCAGAAATGCGGCCGTTATATACTTTTTTCTAACATGAGCTATTGTTATGTCGGATTCTAATCTTACTAAATCGTCGTCGCCTGAATGATTGGCACGGCATCATGATTAGTTTTCCGAATATAATGTGTTGACTTCTAATATCTAACATAATCTTGTTTTAATCAATTTCTGCGTTACTTAAGTAAAACAGGACGTTTAAGATATAGGTCGATAGGACGCTGGTTCGTTCGGGGGTTTATTAGGTTTCAATATTGGAATAATGATTGATTCATGCCAGGAGTCCAGGATTATTACTTTTTTCCCAGGAATTATTACACAGAGATAATAGGGCCCGTTTTGATTCCTGGGGGAAGTTTTATGATGTCATAATTAATACCATCTTCACCTGGCGCCCCTTTTCCACATGAGCTAATGGCTATATTGAGTTGGGTTATGGAGAAGGATTGATGATAGTTTAAATTGGCATATGGTTTTTCTATAATATCGTTGATTTTCTATGAGAAATCTTGTTTTTTGTAACAAATCCGATTGGTATCCCTAATTACTGCTGATTTTGGCGTAGTTATCTGCTAAGATTTCCACTTTTTTTAATGGATCGATAATAGCGCGACCGTCAATAACGAAGGGTAGGGTTTGAGGTGGAGTGTGCCCTTTTATTCTTTGAATAAAGTCCCATAATTCATTACTAGTAGTTTTGTTTGTTATCTTGCTGCAGAATGATTCCCAACTGTCTTTACGGGCCTTTTTGAATATTTTTGCTTCCCTTCTTGCGTCATGCCACAGCTTTAGTTTTATAATGGATTGTTTATTGTATTCTTCTTATAATTTTTCCTACAATTTTTCTCTTTTTTTTTTTTTGCAGCGGCTGTACATTCATCTGTCCACCAGGGGACGGTTTTATTAGTAATGATGACAAGAGAAATTCTGTCTGTTATAATTTTTACTCAGAGATGAAGCCATACAGTTGACACTGTAGCTCATGCCATATCCAATACACAACCATTTACATGCCCCAATAAAAGCTGTCTAGGTTATGTATGACATTTTTTTTTGCCCATGTTGCCCCTGGTTATTACAGCCCCCCATTGTCTGAAACTTGTTTTTTTTAATAGTCTAGACCACATGGCTTTGCTCGTTGAGTGTAAAAGGTCAGGTGTACGTGAATTAGCATTACTTTCTCATTACTTTATTTTAAGGTTAAAAAGGTTTTACTGTATGTGCTTATAAGGATAATCCTATATGAAATTTAAAATATCTGAGCAATTAAATTAACATTATGATTTAAAATTATTTAAAGCTAAGTGAGATAAGATTTCAGCAGTATTTTAAGGTAAGAAAAAAAACATCTGGGTAGTATTTTCCAGGAAGGTAAATACCAGTAAATACCACTGGTAATTATCGGGGGTTAAATATTCCGCCCAACCTTGTAAACGGTAAAGCATAACACATTGCTTGTCATTACAAATTGGTATTTCCTATCTGAGATAAGCTGCACAATTCGATAGTTTTAAACTAAAACAAAGTACATAATACGTTTAAGCTCATGGTACATAATCATGCGGGTAATCAGTTCTGATGTCGATATCTTTTTGTAGCTGAAATCACCAAAGTGCCTATTTATAGATTTAAAATAATGGACATTTAATGAAATAATTTAAAGATTCACATTGTCGACCAATAACATTAGTGTTATAACAGTCTCCACTACTAAAGTATAAGTTTATTCGAGCATTATGCATTAACATCCCAGAATAGTAGTAACATGTGTTGTTACATGGGTACAATATTAGCAAACTGTCGCAAACCACATTACAGCCACATACTAGGCGTTCTATCGACTCTGAACATCAATGGTCATTGACTCCTCAGTCAAAATTTTCAAGGGTCAAATTCAAATATCCGGGTTTTTTGTGTTTCGGGCATCACATCATTAGGGGCACATACATGCTTTTATGTCATTGATGACAATATTTTAAATAAACAGACTATTTCTTAATTGTTATTTTTCAGCATATTAATAAAAACACTAAAATTAAAACAACAACAACATAGCAATTAACATTATAATATTCTTCCCCAGGCATATATTCATTTGACTTTTAATGCAATCCAAAACACTTAAAAATGCTTCACTACAATGAATGCTCTGTTCATTTCTCACAAAGTTCTCTCGTAATTTCTCCTTGGTTTATAATGACGGCTAGTATAGAGAAAAAAATTCTGATCCGGATTAGATATGTTGTGACGGTACACAACACTGCAAGATTTAATCATTGTCTTCATTGCCTGTGCTATTGTTACAGTCAATTAAAAAAACAACATCGTGCGCCTTTACGGCACTGATGCGTTGATTCGCCTTACCACAAAGATGGCGGACAACAGGTGCGCGTACATCCTGGGAAAAAATCGATAAGCATTTATTTGTATACATATATCCATGTTTAGCAGTATGCAAGGTTATATTACTTTAGGTGTTTCTTAGTGTCCAGTCAAGGTTTTGAAAATACCTCTTCGATCTTTGTAATCATGCATTAACATTTATCTTTGATTCCTATCTCCCAAATAAATAGGGGATATAGTGATTGCCTTTTTTGACGTTTATGTTATTCGCAACCTTTTAGACATCCAAAAGTTAACTGTGAACACCTGTCCAAACAACCAGTACATCACATCATTTTGGAAATGTATAAGTTGGACTGAAATTTCTGAGAAATAGTGTAAATTACATGTGTATAAGTAACTTCGCATTTTGTTGGATTAGAAAACGAATATTGCAGGATACCTACCGGAGGTTATTTTGGAGACTTGAATAAAGTTTTGTTATTTCGGTAAACAGGAAGTCAACGTATTCAAACGTTATTACGAAGTCATCAAATTGCCCTGCGTGACATATTTTAAAGTAAGAGCCTAATAGATGGCATATTAACATGTCACTGTGGTATACTTCCCATATATATAATTTCATGATCTTCGCAATAGATCATACATGTACATCAACCGTTGCATAAACAGATATCTGGGTAGAAGTATGTCACTAAACACAAATGTATTTTTTTGAATTTGATATATAATTTTGAATCACTGTCTTTGGAATTAAGACTTTAATCAGTGCAGTATTTAGAGAACTTTTGTTCTCTTGTGTCAAATGAGCGGTATTTTTATATGGACATGAATTTGTTTTATCCTTGATTTTTAATAGATATGATATAGATTTGTTTTAATCTTTGTTAAGTTTAATTTTGTTGAAACTTAAAACTTGCTGGCATTTTTTAAAATCTTCGTTTCGTGTGCTATACGTTTGTCACAGTATACCTGTATATATTATTGTGAATAGTTTTGCTTGTTTTCATTTTCAGATACGTTGTGATTTGTTTGTTTTAAATAAATCAGCAAGTATTATCTTTAAAGGCCGATCGAATTCAGATGTTCATCATATTTAAAAAAGGGTTACTTCGATTTAACTTATCACATGTTAGCATGCGCCTACAGTAAATCTTTTTTTTTTAATTTCTACTTTACACAGTGTGATTTCATTTTAAGGCTATGTGGTCTTATAATATTCTTTATAAATTCCGCGCGCCTTTTGCAAAATGTATTGTGAATGTCACGTGACGACGGTTACTGAATTCTCAGTACAAACCTTACTCGGACAAGAACTTGGGTCAGCCATTTTGTTGTTTATCTGTAAAATGAAAGTCATTTGACGCGGTGATTCCCTTAGGTTATTTATAAACAATCGAAAGAAAACGGTTTTAACGAGTAAATGGTGTAAAATGTTGCTTGATAGTCAAGAATTATATTAGAAGCTACGAATGCATGCGTCCTCTACTACTTTCAATTTTTGATTTACTCACGTAACTCATCTTCGATACTCGGTATTTCAATATTTTAAATGCTATATGCTTCGATCTGAAACTTAATTTGTTGTTACAAATATACGTATTTGACGACTAAGGATAAAACACAATGGAAGTGTATTTGCCCTATTGTCTTATTTCTGTTTTTAAGGGACGACTGTATGCCACCAGATGCCTAGACCGACAGTATAGTAGCTTTTAATTTGAATAACTGTTTTTCTGTGATTTGACAAACGCTTAACGACTGCGACATTGCACACTCACGTACAGGAGAGTTCTCTCGAGAACTGCTGCTCATCACCTGTTTCATTCAAACGTTAAACCTACTCTGCATTATATAAATGCCCTCCGTGTAATTAGTTTATACTGCCACCTTTAGTAGTGTTGTCTAGGTCACAAATATAATCACTTTTACTTAAAATCTGACGTATCTTCCTAAACTGTACATCCATTATACCGATTATGCTATCAAGTCCTGGATAGGTGCTTCTCCAACTTTTAACAAGTCGATTATGGTAAACGAAGTGTCGTCTCATTTTATGGTTATTTTCTGTAATAGAATACGTATTTCACCTTAACTATGTATCGATGTGGTATGCGTGTGTCTGTTTCATGTTCAGTGTCAATCCCTAGTATTTAGAGAGGCAGATCCTGCTGAAATCCCTCACTGAAGATACATAGGCGTTGAAGGCAAGAGAACAGTACATGGAGTTAGAAGTTTCCTCTTTTGGCTGTCAAAAACGACCGTGTCACTAGTTATGAGAGATGTCAAGACAATTAAAAAGGCCGTTACTAACGACACATATTTATATTGATTTAAAGCAACGAACTTCTAAATAGACAACAACAAAAACAACAACAAATAAAACAACAACACAGAGACCAAAAACAACAACAACAAGATAACAAAAAAATCTCAAAACAACAGCAAACTAACAACAACACGCCCCCCCCCCCCCCCCCACCCCAAATAAAAATAACAACAACAAAAACACACACACACACAAAACAACAAAAACACATACACAAAAAAAAAACCAACAACATACACACGATAAATAAAGCAGGAAAGAGAATCAGAAAAACAACAACAACAAAAACAACAGCAACAGCAAAAACAAACAAGAATAAGCAATGCTCCATCTTATTTATCTAGTTTTGTCATTTCTCTTACTAATGGCGTGGAACGCCATTGAAACACTTTTAATAAAGTTCTTTGTAAATTATTAATAATGATTATGATACTTATGATGATGATGATAATGATGATAATAATAATAATAATTATGATAATAATAATAAAATTAATAATAATAATAATAATAATAATAATAATAATAATAATAAAAATAAAAATAAAATGGTGGTATATGTACAGTTTGAAATTCCTTGAACAATTTAAAACAACAACAAGAAGACTTTAGTGAGGATTTAAGATCACGTGATAAGAGGCACGGTGCTCGCGTAACAATTTTGCAGTTATTCCATGCGATCCGACTAACAAATGGACTTCTTGATACAACAGAACTTCTGGGTAAGGCGAGATAGTAAGATATAAAGTTTTATGGTTGTTAAGGTTTAGTTGAAATACAGAGATGATTACAAAGATAAGTTTTACAAGAGATGTTGGAAATTGGATACCCGTTTAAAAAAGGTGATTTACATATGTTACATACATTTAGGAAATGTTTCTTCATTTGCTTTTATATCAGCCATATTTATCTCACGTATTAACCTATGACAAGGTCGCAAGCATGGTCGCAAGCTTGTTGTGGTACTGTTTACATACTTTTCTCGGTAGAATGAGTCTAACTTAAGTGTACATAAATGTTCAAGCAAACAGTACAGAATGTGAAATGATATTTTCTACATCAAACCATCACAGCATATAGAAATGTACACACTACAACTAAATTATAACAAATAACGATCTACCATGTATAATTGTTTTACACTACAGAGTTAGTCTGTATTGATCTTGCAAAGTATAATGATAAAATGCCCGGTGGAAAGCATTTAACCAGAACTGGCACCTGTATTTAAAATGATGGATCCTGATTATTAAAATAAATGAAATGGAACACACAATACATACACAGTTATACTGACTATAAAGTCAAAACATATAATGGCATCTTGTTATTGAAGACTTGTACGAGTATCTTAAATGAAAACGTTTTACAGTTTTCTTTTCATTTGTTAATAAATTGTTTCATTCATAAGCTAAACTGATTACAATTAAGACATATTGGTCTTTTGTAGCAGTTGTTGGGTACATGTACATCAAAACAGTCTAATGGTAATGTACAGTGATTCATTGCATGTTTAATGGCTTCAATAGATTAACATTACTCGTAACTTGCAAGTTTACATTTATATTCTTTACACAGGATTTACACAAATAAAGACCCGAAGAGCCAATATATTCACATCAATACGTATTTGTAAAATCCTGGTGAGATTAATGACTTTGCTGATTTGGAGAATGTTCATGATAAATCTAGTGAAATATATCACAGAATTATTATTCTATCAGCGTAGCACCTTGTATTAATTAATTCCAATTTAAAGTATACAGTTTCGATTACCTGTCAAAGTAACTATTTATGTACTTGAATGCTCCCTTTATACAATTTCTATTATATCGCTAGAACGGAAGTAAACTACACAGAATTAAATAACAGACACATTCTGGGAGATAATTGTTTCGGAAGCATTGCAAGTTTTAATATACTCGAATATCGACTTTGTTGCCAAATCACCTAGCAAAAATGTGTAAATCTAAATGAATTTATTCTCCACACTACGATAACTATACTTTAGCTGACTGACTTTAGATATGACAATGACATTACACATGTACATGAACCTAATCATCTTCAACGGAAAAACATCACTGAATATATCTTTGGCAAAGAGAAGAAAATGTTTTTGTGAAAATTATGATTTTATTCAAGTGGCTTAGGCAAGGAAAGTAATTGTAATTAATAAAATATAATATACTTGCTTGGACAGAATGGCGCTCGTTTAAAATGTTTTCCTTATGGGTATGAAGAAAATGAACACAAATGGATTTTACAAAACATTTCAAAGAAAAGTCATATCAATAGCTACAAAGAACACCCGGCATCAAATAATAACCACGCGTGTGATGCTAGAAATCTATTTGACGCTGTGTACATAATAAAACTACTTGATTAGTGTAAATAACATCTACAGTTCCAGTTCTAGGAAAGTTCTTTTAACGTCGTAAAACTTAAAATACCCGTGTTTCCAACTATGAGCTGAAAGCATAAATATAATCGATAATACAATATAAAGCGTTTTGTTTTTCTATGTAAAAGGGCTTTGGATAGGGCATTGAATGAAGTAAACAAGGGACTATATGGAATTAGATAAGTACATAAACTATTTTGCCACACACAGCTTTGTATTTAAACAAGTGTTTATAAGACCTGCCAGTGATAAATTCCAAGACTGGTTAGAGTAAACATATCTCTCAACTATATGAACCTTCAAATATTATAAGTATGTGCCAGTGCAAACTTTAAGACACGTGTTGATTTTGCAAAAACCTTAAGCGGAAAACACTTGTTGACAAAAATTGGCGATAGTAACGGTTACTAACATTGTTATCGGTTACCTCCCGGTTTACCGGCTGAAAATTCTTCTTGTACATGTTCACATTTTATTTTTATTGCTCTTCTGCTCTATTTAATTTGTTTAGAACTCGTATGTGCATTTTTTTTTCTTTATTAAAATAACTGAGTTTACTTTGTGCAATACTTTTTTGTTTCTGACTTAAGTAAATTAGCACAATGTGATTTTCGCTTGAAAGTGGACCTGGCCATTTTCGGATAGCTTTGTACATGTAGTCCTCCATTTTGCGGTCACCGCAATATCAGCTAGTTTGCTCAGTATTCATCGTTGTTCTTGTTTCTGTGTGATATAAAATAATTTTGCAAAACTGTTGTTTCGTGCATTTGTTATTTTGTTTTTGTATGTTATATGTTAGTTGATTGTTTATTAAAGAAAATGATTGATTGAGTAGTTTGAACGAGTTAATTTATTCGTCTGTTAAATCTTTGAAAATGTAAAGGAAAGCTTTTTTTGTATTATATTACAAGTTATTTGTCCAACTACTTATCAACGGTATCATTTATAGATTATGTCCTTATTGATATGTTTATATTTTATATTGAATATTGAAATCAAATTTTGTGGTTACAGGTAAGTCATAACAATTCTTTTCTCGTAAGTGGATATTTTTATATTGGTTCATTGATAAGGAAGGTGAGAGAAAATATTAAATACGGATTAATGAAAAACAATTTTATTAAAGGCGTGTGCTGAATGAACGAATAAAATAATATTTATTAGCTTTAAAAGCAACACATGCACATATTGCCACAACACATTTTCTACAGTTAGGGATAGTATATATTGATTTTTTACAAGCAAATTGTCGACTATTGCATAGTTTTAACACTAAAGCAATCCGAAACAATAGTCATCTTTTTCATAGCACCCTTGCTCTAACTTTATTTGGTATCAGTGTTACCTTAAGTCAAGCGTGGATATCGTGTTTTTGTTTAAAAGGTTATCTCAACAACAATGTCGTTGATGGACCTGATTATCAGATAATTTTGATAATCCGGCGATCTGTGCTTTCAAATATCCGTTCTGACGGCACCGACGAGGCAGGAATTGTGAGAACCTTCCTGGCAATGTGTGCGAGTGTCGCACACCAGTCCTGGTTCCTGTGCCACCGTTGATGGGGATAGGCGGACGGGTCATATTTCTCAAGTAGATAAATGTCAAGTTCGTTGGCCGTCTCTTTTAAGGTGAATTTATGATTTTGCATTCAAGTGTAAACTTCAATGGAACGTCTTCTATCTTTTTCTCTGGGCTGAGTTCAAGAACCAGGAAGGAGATGGTGACACAGTGTTCGAAATCAATCCACACCTTACTAGATACTGTTCCGAAACAAGACTCCATGCCCATATATGTCGTTGTCTCCGACAAGTACCGTAGTGCGGAGGCTATTTTTTCAACATATTCGCAGTCTGATTCACTAAGTAGCAGCATGACGTCACTTTTCTTTGTGAGAGTGCCGTCTAACATGATGTCTGTGGTCATTCTTATGTTTTCGAAAAGCTGCTCCATCATCTCGTCGAATTTCAGCGAAAGTTCTGTATGTGGTTATGCTTTTTATAAGGCAATCAATAGCTTCTGGCGTTCTCTCAGCTCCTCGGTCAGCGTCCTTGCATGTTTAAAGTGACCAACTAATTTCCTGCACTTTCACCGAATCTAAATCTTCTGGAATGTCCAGCACAGACTCAGCACACAAGCCAGTGTGTCCGCCCAGTCGCACTGCTTCATCGCCGCATCCATGTTTCTAGCGTTGTTGTGTACGCAGACTTCCACTTTGTCCTCCAAATGGAAATCTTGTAAGCATCCTTGTAGACTGGTTGGCAGATTGATTCTCGTATGACGCGCAGGCATCGCTCGAGTAGACAGCACATTAGATCGCATGTTCCACTTAAAAATAGTGTGCGGTTACCGTCAATTGCCTTATTCAACGCCCATATGTCGGCTGTGCTTGCAGTGGAAGAGACATGTGTCAGCTCGTAGTGGCCGGGTGTATCGAGCTCGTTTCGCATATTTAGTGTCTGGCGACATGGAATTATGAAGTCTGGAACAAGGATGGACAGCAGGCGCCGGAATCGTTCGTCTCCCATAATGCTCAGCGAAATGTCGGCGATCGCCTGTGTTCATGTATTGTCGGCTGTATTACGACGAGAAGATCAGCAGTCTGTGATTGGATTCTGCTTCACAGTCTTCAACTTCTGATTGATGCTCGAAGCGTATGTGGTTGTGGAGATTTTAAAGTTCCCCTTATGTATCTGTATCCAGTTGACACGTAGCTCGCTTCTTGTCTGTTGTCTTGGTGAAGAATCTCCAAAACTGCAAAAAGTATACATGAAGTACAATAATATCATGATTTGACATTTTGTTGTTTACTAAGTGCTTTAATTAGCGCACTTGCTGTCAACAAGTACAATACATCAGAACATTATAGAAACGTGAAAGAAAAGTCCCTGTTAAGTCATGTTTCTTTTATTTTATTTGTGTAATTTCTGTTTTAGAACAGGGAACACGTTAACAAAAACGGTATTATCCGATTTCTCTCGTTTACACTAATCCCGCCTTTGCACATCTACATTTGTTAACAATAATAATAATGTATAAAGTTAAAACATGTTTTTTTCATGTTTTTAATTCAGCGAACTATAATTTTTTTTGCAATCTCAAAAAAAATATTTAAAACCAGCTAACATATAAATATATTTTCCAAAGTGAGAAATACATAAATACTTGAAAGTTTTATAGTTTTGTACAAATGTTTAGTCGGTGTGATAAATAGTGTTTTTGTTTTTGTTTTAGAGATACATCGCGGGCGACTAACTATGACAAATTATGACCACTATAGCAACCTCCAGCTATTTTGGCGGAGGAAGACACACACAGAGGTAGAACCACCGGCACACCGCTTGTCAGTAATCAATGAATATATTTCTTTTAACCGGAACGACAAGACCAATCTAACCGTAACATTTGTAAATCTTTACTATAAATGACATAACATGAATGTTATATAATATATTTTACAAACGAAAAATTTATATAAAATACATCCTTAAGTATATGCCGAGTATATAGCTAAACTTAAACTTTTAAAGCATAATTACACTTTTGATTAATAATATTCTTTTGCATTAAACTATGTACTTCTGTTGCCTACAAGAAATCCTACAATTAAAGAAGAAATTATGAAACCATACAATAGTATATTTCTATGGATAAAGAATATCACGTATAATTTTTTAGAATTAATTACCTCACAAACACCGAGCATGTTTTGCTGATGTCTACGCTAGCGATAAAAATGATGCAGAGTTTGAAAAACGTTAAGATATTAAACTCGATTTGCAGTCTTGTAAAATAAATTGTACAATAAGTACGTAAGCAAAATATGCGTTTAAACAGAATGGATATTCAGTGAAGAATGGACTTGTAATATCTAATTATTTGCCATCTGGCAGATGGTATTTAACGAAGTATAGAGTTTAATTAACCAATTCATTAAATGTCTTTAGACAAATATTTGTTGTTTGTTTATTTCCTTTTGTAGTTCTACTGTGACAAGTATTAACTTACTTATCCCCAGAATAAAGCAAATGAACATAAACCTACTTCCAGCTGTGGAACCTTTTGATGAAATCTAAAAGTCAGTTGACAGATTTAGGTTTTGTTGATATTATTTCTACAATTTTAAACTTATAAATAAAACTTTCATGAAATTTGCGTTTTTGTTTTGCTTTAGGCAAACTGTGTCTTCCCATAATAAACTGACAAGTTGCATATTTAAAATAACATTCTCGAAGTAAATCTAGATACATATTTAGATATATTTAGAATAATAATGATTCAAGTGACACAGATGTGAGCTGTGTTTGTATTATGTATCTTATATATATATATATATATATATATATATATATATATATATATATATATATATATATATATATATATATATATATATATATATATATATATATATATATATATATATATATATATATATATATGGGACATACAAACACTATTTTTCTGTTGTTGCTTTTATTGATTTAGTCCTGTGACAAATCACTATGTTATCGTATATGTCTTGGTAATATTCTTGTCTACGTGGTGATAAATTATTCAAATACCAATGTGTCATTGTATCCGTGAAAGGTATAGTTTATTTCTTTCACTTAGTATGTTAGACCTTCAAAATTTAGGAGAAAAAATAAATTGCAATCGCGTGTCCTGCAAAATGATGAAAAGAAAAAACAAACAAACGACAGCACTTACGCTAGACGCAGTTTTTTGAGTAAGCATATGTTTCTCATTCAACCCAGAGATGTTTTAATTGTTAAAGTGACAACATTTGTAATTTATGATTAAGAAACTATATTTCTATGATAAATAAGCGGTGATATACATGGACAATGCTACACACGTGTCTAACACATTTTACTAAGTACGATCAGCATTTGCGCATATGCACATTAATGATCCTGTATGTTTGAGACGGAGTAGGATATGTGTTGCTATGTATAGAAGCCTTGCATTCTCCAGGTTCCGAAAATTATTCCGAAAGCGATTGGCTATAACTTTTCATGGTTAATTATGTGAATATAGTTAAAAAGTCCGAAATAATTTACAATATGAAATACATTAAATGTCATGTAATCTATTGATGCGGGAAAATCCTTTGTTTAAAAATTCTAATAGCATCGATTAATGAGCATAATTTTATCAATTTGAATTGATCTCAATGTATTTTTTATTTTTTGCAAAAAGTAAAAGACTGATTTGTATTTAATACAAAGTAATAGTAGCTGGAGTGCAAGTTTGAATAACTATTCATGTCAGAATATTCTTTAGGGAATGATAAAAAATGTACATGTTGACTTCTTTTTCCGGTTATGAACGTATTATCCGGATTTTAAATTAACATCCGACAGAGACGCAAGCCCTCATCTGCAAATTCCAATTTGCATTTTATAATATTATCGTCGCGCAGCAGCTTGTCGAGAAAGAAGTCAATATATTTGATTGACTGCTTCTAATAATTTTGGTATACTAGACTCGACAACCGGCGGCAATAACAGTAATGCATAGCTCCACGAGATATTATTTCTAAACACCATGTGACGACACAGATGATAGCTTGGAGGTAAAAAAACATCAACTCAAATATACTACAAGAATGATTAATCAGATAGGCTCTTTTTACAGCGTTTTCGTCGTATTATATTCGCTAACTAGATAAACTTTGTCATTTTTACAAATGTATAAAGTTTTGTTTGCCAAAATGCATATCACTGATGTCTTTTCTATTCAATTTTCCAGTCTTTGCCAGGGTAAACTAAAAGCTATTATCTAAGGTCGTTAGAGCGGCAAATTAGCTCTAGTACACTGACAAATCACAAATACATATTCCGGGAAGATCAAACGTTACAAAGGCATTTCAATGTTTGAGAAATTTGACGTCAATGCAAATTAGGAAAGTTATTACCGCTTGCCTTCATGATTGATTCCGCAAGCATTGATGTATATTATTTATTCTGGCTGTCTCTTTGAAGACTGAAATAATTTGCAAAGCTTTTCCCTCTTCTTTTATTAGCAAGTCAAAGTTATGAAAAGATAATTTCATTGAGGGATGTTTGGGAGGCGGTAAGATGGCGACTCGGTTATACAACTCATCGAAATAAATGTAGGCAGCTAATAGCTCTGAAACATCAAACACGAAAAATGGACGTAGAGACAAACTTCCAAGACATGGGTGGCATTTTCAATGACGGATGCTATACATTGGACAGCCTTTTTTTCGTTTCTCTGGCGTTTTGACGCTCACGTACAGAAAAGACAATTATCATACAGTGATATTTTATTAATTCTAAGATTAAATGAAAAAATATTTTGTTAAAAATGTCTTTTTATCAAATAATCTGAGGCTTCAATTTATAATATTGCCCTGTAATGTTCCCTAGCAAATGTACATTCCTAATTCTGCCCTGCAAAGACCTGTAACGAACCATTGGTACAAATGATACTTATAGTGCTTGCAAGTTAATGTCTTGCACACACATTTTTTTCAAGTCGCCTGTTGTGACTTAAAAGCAGGTAGTCGATCATTTATATGTATATATTAATTCAATAGCAAGGTTATTTGATGAATTAAGTGTAAATTCAAATTTCTCAATTACTAGTATGTTTAGCATGCTATGCATGTTTTTGAAAATTTTACAAATTTGCAGTCTACAAGGAAACCCATTCCAATACATTTTTTATGTTTGTGGTTTAATTAAAGCTTATATTTTAAAAGTATGATTCTTCTAAATATTCACAATAAGATATCGTTCGTAGTACTTAAAAGGCCGAAGGGCAACGGATATAACAAATATCGATTAGGTAACATAGACCCAAGAGGGCGTCAAACAAACAAATAAACCGTATTTGGCTCTTTTACAGGAGCTATATTAGTATTTCTGATGCTGGTTGTGAAAAATACATGCAAGAATTACATTAGATATGACGAAAACATACTTGTTTACTACTTTCACAAATAAAACGTTCAAACGCCTATTAGCAAAGCAAACGTCCAACCCATTTTACGACTGTTTTGGGAATCAAGTTAGAGTCTGTAGACGGTACAGTCATGATTGATGACAGTCCTGATTTTCGATTACATTTGTTAGCGGCGATTGGCAACTACTTTTAGTGAAATATCATATCCATGTAGCGCCTAAAATCAATTACACTGGTTTTGATATATTTTCAATTGATGAAATATTTCATTTTCTGACAATGATTAGTATGTAAATGCCCACATGTCTTTCTCATTTAATCATCCAAACGATAACGGCGCTGCTTATTAATAACGACTTCGAAGTCACTTAAGCGGTAGATTTCGATGTCATGCTAGGGTCTGGAAATCGAAAGATTTTGTGGCATCACCATGTTTGATAAAGGTGCAAAAATGGAAAAGGGGATACTAATACATGAAAAAAAGAGCAGGCTCAACAGTTACTGCCAGGAAATCGTTAGTAATACGCCTTATCTCCACCATCTTCAATGTCGAAAAAAAAGGAGCAAGATCATAAAAGTCTCACTACAAATGCATTTAGACACACAATATATGTAAAAATAACAATGGCAATACTTGTACCGCCCGAGTAACTCGATTAATATTGAAATAATTTCTGATATTTCATTATTTTTCTTATTCCATAATGGCGATGCCTTTATCTGAATATCTTGACTGCCGTCTGATTCACCAACATGGCTGGACGTAATGACTAAAATGTGCCCCTGCGATTTATTGAAAAAATCTTAAATATTTTCATGAAGTCGCCTATTGTCACAATTAACACACTTTTCTCAGTGTATTGTTGCACCATGTTGAGAAGCAGCGAAAGTCACGGTGCACACGCCTAAACGTGGCACAATGCTATATGCAGGAAATATAACCGTTTGGTTTAACTTATACATAAGTCTACAGCATTCAAGCAATGCTATTGTGCACTATGTTTGCACTAAATCTTCTGTTTGCTGTACATAATGTAATGTAGCGACCGTAAAACTGAGCTTTACTTTATTTCATCGGCACTGTTTTTTTTTCTAGTTATCTTTCAAAACACAGTTTAGTAGGAGTCACAAATATGGAATCTCGTTCATTCAAAACTAATTTTGCCTTCAGTCTTAAGGTAAGCATCGGGTTGTAAGATGTTATCTATGATAGTGTCAAACGCTGATGATAAATCCAACAATACTAAAAATATAGCAATATTTTGAGTTAGAGAATGAGTTTGTGTGGACTGTCAAAGGAATGTCATTATCTATGGACGGATAGATTTAACCCACAAAAGTCATTAAGAACCAAATGCCGCTCTAATCGCATATTAACTACATTTAAGAGCATTGCTGACATAAATAAATGGTTTTATAAGGGCTCATAGGTTTTAGTGTGTGTTGATTTATGTATTTCTATCGCAGATCTCAATGTAATTTCAAGTGGGAGGTTTTAATATAAAGCTCAATTAAGCACGTTTTACTTAGCCAAGCTGGTATAGCGTCATCTTTGTACGACTGATTAGGAGATGTGTTTTTTTGATATTTCGATATCTTCTTTAGAAGCAAGAATAAATCAAGCTAGACGATTTGTTTCGATGTTGATTTGATACTTTAACAATCCCTGCATCTTTCCCAAATGAATTCTGATTGTGAAGCTTCATCAGCTTTTAGCCTTTCTATCACATGGACAGAGAAGTCACTTCACGTTTGTGCCAGTTCATCGTTATAATATATGAATGATAACATACCATTGCTTGTATCTCCGAGCAAATGTTTATTTTTAATATTTGTCTCATCACGACCGCAAAATTGATCTTTCACTGATACAAATTTATTTTCTATTGTCTTAATTCGATTTTCCATCAGCGCATCTATTTCTCTACCTGTCATGATCAATGGTGAGTCAAAGTGTTTATACATAAATTCCAATGTTTGTCTAAGATGCTTGACATCATTAAAGAAGGAAGGCCATAACAGTATTCAATATTCGTACCTGTACGAACAGGTGTATTTTATCACTAATCAAAAATCTTTTGTGTATGATTTAACATGGTCGTCAACATGTGTTGTTTGCAGACATGCCCCAAAGCAATCATGAAATCATTTCTGCATTCGGAATGACACTGACACAACAACAACAACAACATCATCATCATCATCATCATCATCATCATCATCAACAACAACAACAACAACAACAACAATAATAATGATAGTGATATAATAATAATAATAATAATAATAATAATAATAATAATAATAATAATAATAATAATGATAATAATAATGTAAAGCAATCAGTGATTTTTAAATATTATTTATTTAAATTATTATATTAATTGTGTCCCACTTGATCCCAACAAATTATGTGTTAAGATGATATGTTAAAAGTAGCTGACTGACTTACGGGTTAACGTGATATTGTTAATTGCTGATAAATAATTATTGGTCTCAATAATAATAATTGTTTTCATCGCATATCATATCCCTTGTTCTTTGTTTGATGTGTCATAAGTTTCAGAATACTGAACATAAATAGAGGATCTGACACGATTTGTTATTTAATACAAACATTTATTAAACGAGTTCAGGAATATCACTTTTCCTGGACAAGTTTTATACTCATAGGACATTGTCATATATTCTTATTCATGATCACGACAATGTTACTTGTGCAGTGTGGCGGTCGTAAAAAATCTCCCTGTGCATGTAATCTATGTTGTCATTTAATTCATCCTATTAGGATTGTTACGTGTATTTCCTTTGATGGAAACTGAACTTTGGTTCTTATATTCCATCTTCACATGAACAGGATGCTACAATCATTTATTCGTCTCTGGTCATGTTTGTTCATGATTCAGAAAGTTAATTTTATTTGTGGTCAACCATTTTTGTGTTGTTTTTCAAATCGGAATAATACCATATTCCTTTTCTGAACACTAAGTGGACATTATTTTTCGATGACGTCACTACTCTCGTCATAACGAATAGAAAATATCAGCGCATGGACATTTTGCTTTCAAATAGATCGTTTTTCTTTTCGTTAATTGCATTTGAGAAACTCGTCAGGAAGTGCGAGGTTAGACCTCTGTAAAACCGGTTTAAGCATCCCAGTCGGTCCATATTGCCGACTGACCGTTCTAAGGCGGTAACTGTCGGGTTTGCTTTTTTACTTAAATGACTCATCACAAATTTGTTCTTACTTTTCGCTTGGCGTGCATGTGAAATACCTTTCGGAGTTTGGTATATGTTGCAATACTCATAGGACTTTGTCATATATTCTTATTATAAATGTTTGTATAAAATGCCAACGAGTGTCAGTTTCTTTTTTATAATATGATTTTAATAGCCAATATAATTTTAACAACAAAACCTGGTGAAATAAAAGTACGAGCCGATCTGCAATATGATGGCAAAAAGCTGTATTACACCGGTGTAATATAAAATATGTAATTGTTGTATTGGAGGGAAAACAAAAATACTTTTGTGACAATACTAATTGCAAAACAACCTGAATTTCAGAAGCGAAGCATTTAAACCTAAGTTAAGCATCAAAGTGTTCACAAAACATTGATATGTATGATAAACTAGCGTTAAAATACAATAACCATGCTTTTGATTCTGTCTTCTGATAGCGTCTGATTTGTTGGACGTTTGATGGACACTATGCTTGGGAGATATGGGAAACGATTAATACATTTTAAAAGTTTCCGTTTGATTGATGATCGCCAGGACTTTCGTACCTTCGATTACATTCCGATTATATTTCTATGATAACCACACAAATCTAGTACCATAAACACTGTCAGTGAGGCGCCTGATGTTAATGACTTACAGTCTTAGATCCGATCAGTTAATGAAAAATTGCCTTTTGACCTAAAGGAGTTGTTCCAACTGCATATTTTATTAAACTCCAAAACATTGGCAGCATAATCGTTTTAATCAATGCGCTATGCGTCATCGAAGCTATATGAAATATCAAAGGAATGTTAAGGAATATAAAATACCTACCTATGGCTTAGATGAACTGTTGAATAGTCTGCTCTCTGTAGTCAATTACACATAATAAACTTATGTTAACACGACTCACTTCCCAAATCATTTATTTGCAGGTTTTATCGATTGTATAGTATACATTTTGTCAAAAGTCTGCAAGAGGAAATCAATGTTTATAAAATAAAGGACGCCTAGTCAATCTTCTCAATCACCATTATACAAAAAGCATAGGCAAAACCAGACACAAATTACACTTTCAATGAGGTTACACTTTCATAAACAACTCCATGAAATATACATAAGAAAGTCAGTTTAATGCTTATGTTACATTAAAAGTATTGTTCACAATCCATGTCAACATAGACTAGTTAATGAATTAGCCAGATCACGATTGTTTTTTATGATTTCATGAATATTATGGGTTTTTTTTATTTTCCAATGCCTGTGTAAATTACAATGGCCACCTCGACCACTTTGCCTATTTGTGCTTCTTTTTTAGTTTTACCTAAAGAGTGCTTTTAGTGGAATCCATTAAACTTATATTATGGCTTCTTCTAGAATAAATTTCATTGATATAATATTAACTACTATAAAAATATCTTATAATCTAGTTGTGTGGCTGTTTAATACAAAAGATGCATAATCTTAAAAAAAATAACAACAGTAAAAAGAAGCATTAGAGAAGAAGTATATATATATATATATATATATTGCCCAATGACAATATTGTTTTGATAGATGTGCCTTAAATAGAGAACACAATACAGACACATCAAATAAAGATAATAATGTTGTATTCATACATAATAAATTTTGTTGTGGGGCGCCCTCGGAAAAAGGGTTAGAGTATCTGGTTTTGTAACTATTCGACCTTTCACCCAATGGGTTCGAGCCCTGGTCGGGGAGAGAACTCTTATTTGGGCAGGTTTTCCAGCTAGCACAAGCGGTTTTACATTTTATTGTGTTTCCTTTCTACCGCCAAATATTAATATTTTTATTTTATTATTTGATTAAATATCAGTACTGTATTTACAAAAGAAAGTTGACATATCAACAACGGTAACATTTACTTTCGGTTTTGATTTCGTTATGCAAAATTGCATTCGCTAACGCATGAACATTCTTAAAATTTAAAATCGTCATACAATCAAACAAGCTTAAACAGAACTGACATAACATGTGGTCTTCTGTGATATTTGAGTTGTGAGTTTTAAAATTTTCTTCTTTTCGTCGAACTTTTACCGCCGCGTTTCCCGCTTAAAATGATGTCACGTAATCACACCGAAAGTAATGACGTTTACAGAAGAAATCGAGGGGAAATAATGACCAGTTGACTTTTTTGTTTATAAAAAGATTATTCAAGTTGACAATCTTCTAAATTCCGTATTTCTACATTTGCGAATCAAGGTAAGCACCACAGCGTTCGCACACATGAGATGTTTCCAAATAAATTAGTTAAACCGCGTTTTTACCGTAACGTCATTACCGCAGTTGGACCCGAAATCATAGTTCAAGAAATGTGCAATATAATTATAATTGTAATTTAAAAACGACAACAAGTAATTGTACTGTACTGCACTGCACTGCACTACACTTCACTTTACTACAGTACACTGCACTATACTATGTGTTTCGTGTAAATGGTACTGAATAAATATATTGTATTGTTGTTTTCAAAATTCGATCATTATTAAATTAAATTATATTACAAATCGAATATATAGAAAAATAACATACATGTTATACACGGTTGCTGGATGATGTACCTGTACAGTGTTGTGCGTAGTAATGAGACAATGTTTTTTTCTTGTCAATGTGTTAACATATATATCCTAATATTATAATTTTCAAAACCGTACCATAATCATATGAACAATAAAACGTACTATTAGCATTGCAAGAAATGTTAAAATTTAAAAAATGCACTAGAAAACAACGTAAACCCACCAATTACCAACTTGGAAGGGTCAATCGGCTAAATGGCCGACTGGCGTGCTTAAAAAGATTTTACAGAGCGCTTAAATTCAGTCGTTCGTGCAACAACAACTCCATCTATGTTCTGAAATTATTGATTATGCAATCTGTGGATGTTTTCTTATTTCAGTAATATTTTGTTTTAAAGATTGATAAATGCAAAATTTGGTCTGAGAGAAAATAATATTGTGTAACTAAAATAAATAACATCGTCTTCTTGTACAGATATACAACTATTTTTACTTTTTACTTTTTACTGGCATTTCGTTGGAACAATGACTTTCAATACAGAAATTCAATATAGTCTTTACCATTCGATCGAAGCACAATTTCATATGTTAAATTTTAATCACCACTTGCATTATAACCTGATATAATTTTAATCATTAAATAAGTCTAGTCATATTTGAGTGCATAGCAATTCTGACATATAATGACTGGACATGAAATCAATATATATAATATAACTATAACGGCCAAAATGAAACGTAATATTGTAAAATTATTTGTCATTATCATAAATAAAGATGGTTAGAATAGAGATAACATGGTTTTATATCATCTGATTTTATCCTTATATATCTTCATTGTATTTGTGCAAAAACGATTGGCCTAATGCACCACGAGCACATTGCAGACTCGATGAACCACTGCAATTGTTGCCATACCTGGCGATTCGAATAATTGTTTCAAACATAGCCAGATTGAGTAACTTTAAGTAGCATTTATGGAAAGTTATACATACATTCAACAAATTGAATTGCACAAACTATTTTATAGAATATCGTCTAATATAAGTGATATCAACAAACGAGAAACAATTTATGATTAAACGAAAGTGGAGATGCATGTCCATAATGGTGTCTTTATACAATTTTCCAAAATTGCCACTGAACTTAATATGAATTACTTTGAATCGCTGCACTGGCAAATTATCTTCGTTATACTTTATACTAAAACAGACGTTTATGAGGCACATCAAACGTTGACGATATCTTGCAATAATTCATTGGTGCATTGCAGAAGTAAATTATGAAAACATATTAATAGCCACATTAATTAAACACACATTGATTTAGATTAGGTTAGATCGATCCGATCTTTGAAGATGACATTTTTGTTCAAGGACAGGCCAAGTACATACACATGAATTGCAGGAGTCAGATAACTGGGTTTTACGAGCAGAGATCAACTTTTGCTGATAAACGTACCGAGCAAACATCTCCGTTTATAAAACAATGCAGTTATTGAAAACATTGAGCTATATATAGCGTTTCACCTGTCCTATACTGTACATTTGATGGGCACATATGTTTCGTTTCATCAATTTAATAAGAATATGCCTGATACTTATACTGTAAGGAACATTCTCAATTTAGTTGCAAAATAGGTTAAAAGCTTTTGTCTTTTGTCTATCTTACCCAAATAATCTATAAATCAAATGTATGCCAGGTAATGGAAAGAAAGCAGAAGCAAGATTCGATATGTATGGAACCAAATGTTCAACTGTATGCATAGTGTACCAAAACAGAAGTTGCGATCAAAGACATTTTGCTTTTAGGACAGCTGCTGTAATGAACGTCAAAATGAAAATAAGCCTTTCCACAGCAAGAAATGAGCATACTAACTATTTAATATCCTAAATTATAATAATACATTTCGCTTCTACTTTATTGCGTCATTCTAAATACATTATGTATGTTCAAAGTATATATAATATGCTTACTATAACTCAGTGTCTAGTACGGCACGTGCTTTACGATCAAATATATTGGTCTGCATTCTCCACTGTGGTTTTTCGTTTTCGTATTTCATCCCGAAGAAAACCCACAAGAATATGTTTCGTTTCAAAGAAAGATGTGGCAGATTAGTTATCATAAATATGTTTTTCTCAAGTAAACTCAAACTTAACTTGCCAAGGAGTGATACATGATACCCAGAATAAAACACGGAATTATAGTTAAAAGAGCTTTTGACTAACAATGACGTCATTCAATATAAACAAAAAGAAAGAAACAAACAAATTGGAATGAACATGTGAAGTAATAAAATCAAGGAATTATTTGTCCTGTGCCGTTTTCAGATTTTGGTACATGTTGCAATGTTCCCGGGACTTGATCATATTTCACTATTCAAAACACCTTTCTAGCAATATGCACTCTATATAAATTGCTAAGTATAGATTTTTTTCTGTAACTATTTTCACAGTCACAGCAAGTGACTGAACCGATTTTGTACCATGTAGTGAACAGGCTCAATGTCCTGGCTTCAGGATATTAAGAGAAGATAATGTTAGAGATTATTTTTATGTAAATGGAGAATAAAATATTATATAGAAATTGACTACAATTGCACCAACTTTGAAATTCATAATGTCATTGACAAACAAAAACAGATGTTGCAGAAATTCAATATCAAAATCTAATCCTATGGAAGTAAAAATCATTTATTCTATTTGATTCCTAACACCATAAAATTCACTAGAAATCGCTAAAGCAAGCTTTAGCACCACCACTCACAAATCTAAACTACTTATTGCTTGTCTTACTGCCGTTCGTAATAATGACGTTGTTAAATATTGTGCAAAAATGTAAGAAAATAAAGGAAATATCACTTTTTGTAAAATATCTGCCAGTACGTATTATTTATCTACGCTGTACACTTCTTTACCTCATGATTTAAATAAAACCAAATTGATCACCAAGTTGAACGTTTTTAATGATAGAAATCAGTGTGGTACTTTTAATTGTTACAGCAAGGCTTTTGATTTCACAAATTAAGAAATGCGTTTTCAAAATTCGTTCACCGCAATAATTTTATTGCTTCAAAATAAAATAGCAATATGAAAACACTTGCATTAGCCATCCTGCATTTTATGGAAATGCTTTATGAAGACATGAAGACAAGGAAAATCAAGGTTGTCAATAACTTTCTGACCTCTTAAACAAAACTTATCAGAAAGTTTATTGCTGATTTTTACAAGTCAGGAATCCTTACTTGTACTTGTACCCTTTTACAGACAAGAAATTGTATTACTTTTAAATTACACGATGACCACACAGATCGCTAAGGCTACATGAAAACGGCGCCGTAAAGTCATAATTGAAAGTCACTGTTGGATTTCTATATCTTCATCTCTCCAGTCGTTCCCTATGTAGGAGAAAGACCTTGAGCAGTCTCCATGCCCTTTACGCGATTGCTGAGTAGGTATTATTTTATTTTTTTTGATGTTGTTTGCTTTTATTATGCCAATTACGGATAAATCCTCGATTATCATACAACATTTGGATTTAATAACTTATCATCTCTTCGCGATACTTCATTTTGTTTTGTTGGTTTGTATTTCATTTCTAAAATTCAGCGGTTCCCTTCGTTTTTTTAAATTTCACATTTTAATGTTGACACATAACGTCATAGCATGTTATCGTACGACGTCATCAAATTGTTCTTTATATACATCAACGCTTTGACTAATTTATTAAAAACCAATATATTGTTTAAAACTTTTAGGTCGCTGTGGTTTTTATCTTCTGTACAGGTTGTACACATGCTAATAGTTAATTATGATAAGATTTATCTTGTTGGTATATAATATTATCTTACCAGTATAAACTCCTGATGGAGCTGTAAGTTTTCTCACTTTTCATGGGATATCTTTTATTTACACTGTTTATCAGAAAGAATTGCAGAAAATACGAGATGGGAGCGCTCCACAGGACAGGTTTATGCACGTCAGTCGGTCCTTTTGCCCACTGTCCGTTCCAAGGCGGTACATGTAACTACTGGTTTTGTGTGTGTTATGTTTCGTCTCTGTGTTTTTGTCACTTTTACATTTAAAACGCATGCCTTTGTATAGAGATAGTACAGATTTAAATATATGTGGTTCTTCTAATTTACGTTTACTTTTAACCGGTGCATAATTAGAAATACTAATAGATTGTAGACTTATCACATGTCGGTATGCCGCAAAAATCAAAATTCCCAAAACAATTAGCAGCCGGAGTACTTGCAAAACCAAGGTAAAATACATAAATAATAATTTGTTCAGTTGTCTGAGTCTGGTTCATCAAGCGGTTAGCAAATTAGGAGAAAAAAAGGTGTTTTCCTGATCACGATTTTTTACATTTTAAACACCATATTTTAGCAATATAATTTTGTGCAGTAATTGACGTTGTTGCAAATGTGAATGGAATTAGGCATATACAGATCAAATACAAGTTTATGAAAGGTCAGGTTATGACCGCATTTGACATCGTCATCGATTAAAACATGGTGTTGAAGCTTGCTTATAACTGCGCCATGCTGATTGGCCTATGCAAACTTTGGGTCAATCTGAGACAGTTATATAGTTTATTTACTATGATGCTACGTGGATGGATATTTGGCTTGTGGACAGTTGGGTATTCCGTCCGTAGTTCCCCAATGTGCATATTGACAGAGAAAAATGCTATTTTTATTTCACCCACAGCACCTTATATTTCACTGCAGAACAAATAGGTATGAATCCAGATGATATAGGAATAAAAAAGGATGACTGATCAGTCTAGACTTATTTTAGTCGCAATTATTTGAACAAAAGCAATTTTGTGATAACATGATATTTCAAGGAAAATGAATCAGGTTAATCTAGCGCCGAATATAAACTTGTTTTTGAAATCCGCTCATTTGAAAATATATTCTTTTGCAATGATGTGTTTTACCTTTTCACAATGTGTATTTTGATTTTTATCGCTAATAGTACAAGCCTTCGTAGCGTAAACTAATTTACATGATCCGAGCTCACCTAGGTAGATTTATTTTATATATTTAACTAATAATAAATGACTGTAACAATAAAGAAGACGCGACGCCTGAAGTGATCTGTGTTAATAATATCTATCTTAAAGATCTGAGTTTGGTTTCATTAGGATTTGGAGGAAAAAGTAAATGTCGCTTCATATCACATATTTATACATAAACGTGTATTGACATTCGACATACTACAGCGTCTAATTTATCATTGTACATGCGTGTTTAAGTTCCTGAAATAGGCGCTTATTCAGTAGATGGGTTGTGTCGCCCCGCCCCCCCCCCCCCCCCCCCCCCCCCCCCCCCACGCGATTATTAATGACGTGCCAATATTTGTATGTACAATTGTCTAGCAGCATAGGTAAGACTTGGTGTAGGGTTGTTTACGCTTTCGTCTAGGCAAATAAACCACTTTCCGGTAAGTATTCTATCTAATTTGTTACACAAGAATATTGACTTATGATTTTGACTTGTTTTACCATTCACAATCAATCATATTTAAGTGACAAAACTGTCATTTGTATCAGGATAAATACATGCACTGGATAATCGTTAAATTTCTTCCTCTACATGTAGAAAACATATGGGACGAACCAATTTTAGACAAGGATATTCTTGTTTTTTAAGTGCATGTAACAGTCATAATTTGAATGATTACTTCAAAACGACGCTTAAGTTTCGGACCTAGACTATATTCATTCCTTTATCAATATAATACGACCAGTGCGACATTGAAACTGATTTTTTTTTCAAATGGCAGATTATGACATTTCAAATTATAATGATCAGAAGGGTGACGGATTTTGTGTTCATCGCTTATTTGACTTGCATGGCATGTAGGAATCGTCTTTTCTATAAAATGTCGAAACAAAGAAAATGTTTCTTCTCATAGCGTTTATCAGACATCTTCTTACATGACTGCACTTAGCAGAGAAACCCGTTTGATTGACCGATAATGTTCAATGCTTTTAAGACACTGATGATTATCATAAGATGCAAACTGCAGTAAATCATAAGTGACATTTAGTTATTGCTCCAGTCAATATCCTTTGAAATTTGGTTTGATCTGAAGGGAACTGCCCGCAGACTGATTGATGCACAATGAAGTAACGACTTTTATAACTTAGTTCTAAAACTGTGAACATACAATAAAATTCAATTTGGCATGAGAGGACATTCATCTTAATTAACATCATTCGTTAGTATTATTCTTCATAAATTTCCATAATTTTCTAAAAAAGATCCATCATTTGTATTCACCTACGTCATTGGAAAATTAATAGTCCTTTACAAATTGATATTTGTAACATGTTAGAGCCTGATTGACATTAAGTTATAGTTCATGTTATAACTGTCCCTTACTGTCAAGAATGAGTGACATTCATTTTAAACTAAAACAAAAAACTCTGCATGGCTAGATTGGGTCTGTGCATGCTGTAGACGCGGATTTTGAACATTTTAACAAGTTTTCTGAAATTATATTTACTTAACGTCGATCAGTTACCAACCAGACATGTGTCTGGTTTAAATCTTTCAAATTTATCAATTATACTGCCCGTGACACGGCCAAAATGTTTACAGACAAACATTCACCGACTCTTACTATGAAAACGACTGGAATTAAACGTATGCCATAGAGCACCAAGGAGGCCATTTGGATCATGAGTGGAAGCAGTAACTTGCAAGTCCAAGGCTTTATAATGCGACACTTGCAAAACATGGTACTGCACGTATAATCATGGATGTATTACTGAGACAATGTAAACAAATCTTATGGGTAGCAACAATCTCTTATGGAACTGTTTGAAATGTAGCATTCAGTTTTTTTAAATAATTATTTACTAGATCCATACTATTATCTACATTAATGAAGTCTTGTTCAATCCTAAACAACCAAGATAATTAAAACGCCCGTGCATCCCCTAAATAAAGCCACAACAACCATTAAACAGAGTCAGAAGCTCCAAGATGACTTTGTAAACCAACCACTGAAATTAGTTACCATTAATTTCCAGTCTGTTAAAATCCAAATCTTTAAATAGACCTAATGATAGACTCTGTTGAATCTGACATAATTACTGCAGCATGTAACAAAAAAAAAAGTTTTAATTCATCCATGATTCTTTCCTCCGAAAAGTTTAGTCCTGAACAATAAACTGTATTTACAAAAGACAGACCTTCCAACTATCAGGGACAAAGTTACGACGGAGTCCTTTTGCTATTCAAAGTCATGGCTCTAGAATGTAAAGAACTCAAAACACAATCCAAAATAATATGGATTGAAATCCTAGTACTTCACTCTAGGAAACTTACTATTGTCTCTTACAATCGTACACCTAATGAAAATGTGTCATTATAACATCTTAAGAAATCATCCAGACGTTTAAATCCTAACTCAAATTAACAACCCAAATGGGATAAACACATTTACTCATTAACAAATAAATATAAACAGTCACTTGGATTTCTAAGAATAAACATTGAAATAATCTTTCCAACTGTAAAATACCATTTGAACTGTCATAGTTAGACCGATTTTAGAGTATGCCTGAATTGTTTTGTGTCCAAATGCTAGTAGCCAAATAAATCAGATTGAGGAGGAGCAGAGGCAGGCATCGAGATTAGTATTTGGTCATTAAAATAATACAAGTAAGGTAAATAATATTATCACCACTTTAAATTGACCAAGCTTACACGTTAGAAGAGTAATAGCCAACAGGATAGTATTTTATAAAGTTGTCATAAAGCTATATATCTCCTAAATTTACTAATCATTGCTGACTCAAGAAATAGGCATAAAGCTCAATTTGATTGTCACCAAAAATCAGTTGAGCATTATGGCTGTAAATATGTTGTAGCGAAAAGTATATAAAGTTGACCCAACGAAGATTAAACAATAATATAATTAGTAAGGTTATAGTTTATCCACTGTTAATTATTTCAACCTCCACTAAAAAGGACAACATATTAACAGTATTACATAAAGAAACAATTATAATACTGTATTCAGACACAAACAAACATATTTTATTGTCTGACAAAATTAAATTACAGCGAACAAACTTTCTATATTGTCATGTAAGAAAGGATTGGCAAGATATAAAATTAAATAAAAGTAAGATTTCTTTTCCGTTTTTTGTATTTTGAGCAACTTCACAATATTAAGTATCAATATCAACACACCTTCCTTTTCTGAACGCTATATGGACATTATTTTTCGATGACGTCACTACTTTCGTCATAACGTATAGAAAATATCAGCGCATGGACATTTTGTTTTCAAATCCATCGTTTTTCTTTTCGTTGCTTGCATTTGAGAAACTCGCCAGGAAGTGTTCTTACTTTTCGCTTGGCATGCATGTGAAATACCTTTGTTCGGTGCCTTTTCGGAGTTTGGTATATGTTGCAATACTCATAGGACTTTGTCATATATTCTTATTCATGATCACAACAATGTTACTTGTGCAGTGTGGCGGTCGTAAAAAATCTCCCCGTGCATGTAATCTATGTTGTCATTTAATTCATCCTATAAGGATTGTTACGTGTATTTCCTTTGATGGACATTGAACTTTGGTTCTTCAATTCTATCTTCACATGAACAGGATACTACAACCATTTACTCGTCTCTGGTCATGTTTGTTCATGATTCAGAAAGTTAATTTTAATTGTGGTCAACCGTTTTTATGTTGTTTTTCAAATCGAAATAATACCATATTCCTTTTCTGAACGCTATATGGACATTATTTTTCGATGACGTCACTACTTTCGTCATAACGTATAGAAAATATCAGCGCATGGACATTTTGTTTTCAAATCCATCGTTTTTCTTTTCGCTGCTTGCATTTGAGAAACTCGTCAGGAAGTGTGAGGTTAGAGCTCTGTAAAACCGGTTTAAGCACCCCAATCGGTCCATATTGCCGACTGACCGTTCCAAGGCGGTAACTGTCGGGTTTGCTCTTTTCCTTAAATGACTCATCACAAATTTGTTCTTACTTTTCGCTTGGCATGCATGTGAAATACCTTTGTTCTGTGCCTTTTCGGAGTTTGGTATATGTTGCAATACTCATAGGACTTTATCATTTATTCTTATTGATAAAATGCGATAAAATGCGAGTTATACAGTAACTGTTTATAGGCCAGTGCAATTTGATATCAGAATGATATATCCTTAATCGTTGTAAACTTTTAAGGCTTATAAAGCTCTAGTATGTGTCGTTTAAAATTATCACATATTGAACAATTGCTAGAAAAAGCCTTTTGATCTTTTGTCGTATGCTGTCCAAATGTATGGATCAGCTTTTTTAAAAGAACTTACTTTAAATAATATGTAACCATGACATTTGTATATTTGGTAATTGTCATCAAACTGAATTAGTCTAATCTTCCCTCCATGCATAGGAACTGTGATGCTGATGTGGGAAACACTGTTAACAAAACTTGTGATATTTTCTTAAATGCTATGTAAATGTGCAGGGTTTCGGTAGTAAAATAGCACAAACATGTAATCTGATTTGTAGTTTTCATTAATACCACCAGGATTGCAAAGTGTATTTTCCTTGACGCCATGTCTTTTTCCTGTTGATTCGTCGTTCTTGACTTGTTTGTTTAATAACACAGAACAGAACAGAATTTTATTTCATCGAGGTATACGTGGTATACAGCATGGAGATATTTAACAAAGATGATATCAAATATATAGCAATATATGCAGTACACTTGCTCAGAAACACGTAATATATCAGAATACTAGTGAAATATGAAATCAACTGAGTAAGGCGAAGCATGGATATGAAATAGAGCCGGTGTACCGTGTCGAAAAGATATGCTTGTGTTGTACCGCAGAGTGTGTATGTTAACATAATTTAGGTGGTAAGTATGATTTGTAATAGCAAATAACAATACACAAAACAGCTTGGGTATACCGTACTTATCATCTTAGTAACAGGTTAGCGCAGTAACTCTTTATCCCATTATATTGTTGGTTATTAATTGTGTTATTTCCTTTTAGTTACACCAACGTAAAACCACATATTTTTGTAGTGGTCACAGATGCATTATGTTCTTACATGTAAAGAGGAAGGCACAGACATGCCTGTGTTTTCACTCTGTGAGTGTTAATGCCACGTGTTTATAACTTAGACACATTGGTTTATCTGAGATAAAGGGTTAACAGCTCATTATAAAGCGACACAGACAGTACATGACAGTTATGTACGGTGGGCAAAGTGGACAACGCGTGCATTTCGAGAGCGTGGTCAGTATTTGGTCTAGATAGGCTCTCTGCGGAGTAGTTCGGAGGTGTTGGTGTGCAGACTAGTCTACCCAGATGGTTGGAATCTATTGTAAAAAGTAAGTCTTCATTATTATTTGTAAAAATAATTTATTTGTCTTAATTTTAATGGGTCTTTGCATGATAAAATTGAAGATAGTGACAAAGTATTGTAGGCTATGTTTTGACATAGATAAATGTTTCTTTTCTCTTGGAAATAACTGCATTGAAATACATAGTGACTCTCGTCACCAACACTGTTTGTACTGATAGTTTGCATTTTCTTTCATGTATAGGTGTTCCATCTTACCGTCCCGTTTCAATAGGTAGGTTGTGATTAGCTGTGCGAAATTTGAATATGACTTTTGATTGTTGATTTTTTCAAAATTTTAAAATAGTTTTCAAATGAAGGTGTACTTTTGAAACTGCTGTACGTAATGCCCTCTCTTGAATTTTTTTAAAGAACTGTGACAATTTATTTTGCTTTGATCAACTAGAATTTGTTTTATAACTCGTTGAATATTATTATTTAGTATTTGCTCTTGATTTTGCCAAAGGTCGGGTCGGCCTATTGACGTAAGTATGCTTTTTATTTTTTCTGTCCATTTGTATGTTGTTTTGTTATTTGAAATCATATATTTATATAACTGATAACTTTATTTATTTCTATTTCCAGTTATGAGTCAGAGCCAAAAGGAAATCATTAGATTGTGGATTGTGACAGAGATAGGATATCTGCCTAATTCACCGTGTAGAAATGCGACAGGAGTTGACTTGCGTGCACTCGTTATTCTGCTAAGGAAGCTGTACTCTTTAAATGATATCGATGTTTTCAAAGACGTATATCTCTGTACCGTAGGTAAGTATTTGGAGTACAGTATAGTCAAATAATTTAATAATTAGGTCTATAGGCACATCGACATTTCTTGAACGAGTACATAGTAAGTGTAAAGCTGTGTTCGCTTGTTGGCTTACGTATTAACGAGCTTTAAGGAATGAACCATTGTTAGAGAACGTAACTCCTAGGTAGTGGTATTGTTCTGTAAAGTCTAGATTAGTATTGCCACGTTTGAAATAGGTATTTCTGACTTTTCTTGAGCCAAAAATAATTACTTTTGTTTTATTCATATTAACTGAGAGATGTCATTTGTTACAATAATCGTTAAATATGTTAAGACTTCGCTGGTAGTCATCTGGCGTATCAGAAATTATAATGGTGTCATCTGCGTAAAGTAGGACTAAAAGTTTAAGCCATAGTGTAATGCCATCGCCCAGTTCTACACCGACGACACCGCGTTCTTGTAAATATGTTTCTAAATCATTCAAAAATGGTGAGAATAAAATCGGAGAAAGATTTTCACCTTGTTTGACGCCTACTTCAGATACAAAGGTGTTTGAAAATATACCTTTATGAAATACACTTGATTTTATTTGTTGGTACATGTTATAGATGACATTAAAGATTTTTCCGTTTACGGAGTGTCTTAGCAGCTTGTGTCATAAACCAAGTCTCCAAACCTTATCAAATGTCTGTGTTAAATCTATAAAAGCACAATATATTTTCTTTTTTTGTTTCTTTAATATTTCTGTCAATGAATATAGGGTAAATATATGATCTGAACATGAAAAGCCTTCTCTAAACCCGGCCTGGTTTTCACGAAGTATTTTGCTTGCTTCTAGGAATGTATAAAGTCTCTTGTTTAAAACGGATGTGAAAACTTTGCCTAGACAACTAAGGAGAGTTATTGGACGGTAATTGTTAACATCTGAGGGGTCACCTTTGTTTTTGTTTATAGGGACTATAAAACCTTCGAGCCAAGAGCTTGGTAAACAGCCGGTGTCAAAAACTGAGTTAAATAATTTCACATACAGTAGGAGCATCAAATCTTTTGTGGATTTGATGTATTCATTTAGAATGTTATCCGCAGGACAAGAGGCTTTTGCATTTTTCAACTTTTGAATACATTTTTCTATCTCTGATTGAGTTATAGGCGAATTTAAGTACTCATTCGACTGTTCATTAATAATTGGTTGAGAAGAGTTATTGTTTTCAATATTTGTATTCATAGTTTTGAAGTGCTCATAAAGATCATGTACATCAGGAGAGTTTTGTGTATTTTTATTATGATTTAATTGTTTAAGGTATTTCCGGTACTTTTTCGGATTTTTATCATTTAATTGTCATAATTTATTTTTATTTGCGTTTGTGTACCGCTTAATGTGGAAATTCATTGTTCTTTTGTATGCTTTGCTTGCATTTCTTAAATTGGTTTTATTTGAGTATGATGGATGATTCCTGCGCGCGTCTTTAGCTTTATGGCATGTTAATCTGGCTTTATAGCATTGGGGGCCAAACCAAGGACTTTTACGGTAGCTTACTTTGTAAGTTGGCTTCGCTTGTTTTTAGGGAACGTATTACCTGTCAAACATGTTGACATAGATACATAAACAAAATTGAATTTCATTTTTGGTATCAATTACTTTTTATTTGTATTTGCGCCATTGTTGTCTATTCTTATCGGCGTCATGAGAAAAAATAATTTAATCTAATATGAAAGTTTGACTAAACGCTACCAAAATCATTAAATGGCAAAAAATGTTGAGACTTGGCCTATTATTAAATTGCCGTCTTTTGCATTTTCTTAATGAAAATGATCTTAAGTTAGACTGTGTTTTTCGGTAACAAAAGTGAGTGAAATTGAGAAGTAAATTTATAACCATATAAACAATGGATATATGGTCATGTAAAGATTGAACATGAGGCATCATAACTAGTCATATCTCGTCTTGATGCTTTCAGTCAAAACCCTTAGATCGAATCTACTTTAATTTAGCTCGTTTAATATGTTTGTGGAGTTTTTCTAAAAGGTGTTTTAATATTACAGATATTGTACAAGTATGCATAACATATCGAATTATTTCGAAACACAAAAGGTCTAGGCTATGTGTAAGAAATGTTTGTATACCGATTGATACTATCCGTGACAAATAAATGTTTAAACGTTACTTTCTTATCAATTACACGTAAGAAAATTAATTAACAAATATGTGCTCAAATCCCTGTATTGTTTTGACACCCTTCTTTATAAGAAGTGTTTAGAAAATCATTTATATATTTGCATGGCAAACTTCAATGGTAAATATATATGTTTGGAAGTTTTATCAGTGTCTTCTATGTAATGCAAATACATTTCAATGGTTTCACTTTCTAGTGATATTTATTTTAATTTTGTTTTAAACAGCGTTTTTAGACAGTACATTTTACAAAGTTCTTTGATGAGTAAAACAATGGTTATAATGTAAATCATAACAAGTGTTACCACTTTCAGAGGTACAAACCGCCACAAAACAACGTTTCCTATAAAGCAATCCTACAGTTAAGGTCTATTTAATGTTGCCTTGAAAATGTAAATCACAAACGTTTTGTTTGTTTCTTTCTTTTTTCGTGAATGCATTTTGGTAGGAAGTTCGGTAGGAAATAATATAAAGAGCCTACACAACTCATTCCACAGATATTGAACGTTTAAGTGGCATTAAATGAAAAAGCTCAATTCTTTAAGAAAGATATAAAATTGCCTACACTAATGCGACGCATTGCCGAAATTGAGAAAATCAACTGATTCCTTCTGTATCTTTAGAATGAACTTAAAGTCGGCGTCTGTTTCATGTAAAAATCAAAGGATACATTTAAACCATTTAGTCATTTTGACTTTGTTATAGAATTGCAAATAAAACTCAAATTGAACAAAGCGAAGGATATAATACATGGTAAATTTGTCCTTTATTGTACTTTTCTCTTTTAAATCATGGCTCGAGAATTTCTTTGTCATACATTACGAAAAAAGCTGAGCTAGAAAGTCATTGGTATATACCATGTACTATTTGATTGTCGCCGGTTCATACCTATTACCTATAAAATGTTACACTTGGACAAAGAGAATTAACCAAGCATGGTAGGTTATATTAATATCGCTGTCGTTTCCTGGAATATTTTAACAGCATCCGGCTTTCGTTCCTGTTACACGAGTTTTTCTTTTAAAAAGAAATCCTTGTATGTTGGCAACACAACTCGGATTCCTGTATTCAACTTCATCGGAAATGTATAACAGATTATCTTATTGATCATACATCTCGGAAATATACACACACTTTTTAAATATGGAACTATTTACTATCAGCGATCTGAGTTGGTTAAAAGTTGTCGAGGGTTATCTGTTTCAACTAAATATAAAAATATGTTCTCAAATCATACAAAGATTGACTGACCCAGCATAGAAAACATCACCCATTGGTAAATGATCTTCTTAACACAAACATTTTCCTTAATTATATGATAGATGATACATGCGCAATGCAAAAGCACATCGTCATAAAGATACTTGGTTTTAATCTTCGCTCATTCAAAATGCCTTTTCGTTTAGTTGTTTTGTCACGGAAACGAAAAAAAAAAGCGAGAAAGTCGATCAAATCAAACTAAATCAGTCATGTGTCTTTGCTTTTTAAAGAAGACTTTTCACACGTCAGAATAGTTTGTGAAATTTATGTATAACTTAACATGTACTAACTTTAACAGAAAATGCACCTATTTGAAGGCGTTTGGTACCTTTGAAAAATATTTAAAATATATATATAGTCGAATGATTGTAGAACAAGTGTAATATCTTAATACTTTAAAAGTAAGAAACGAACAATTTTGCGAAAGTCAGCTATATCTTGTCAAAGACGCATTGTGTTCTCTAATGTTTTTATGTTGTATGAGTTTGCTTTTAGGGCTATACTAGAAATGACTATCATTCCGCTTGTTACCTTATATTTTCCTTTGCCGAAACGTTGGGAGTAACAATGTTCAAACAAGAGAATATTAGTTTATCACAATCACATTATATATGTAAACTTGGCTGAAGACAAGAAGAATAAACCAAATGACAACAAACCGAGACAAGTCATTATATTACATTACATTAAATAAATAAATATAAATATAAATAAATAAATAAATAATTGTAACACATAAACCTCCTTCCAATGGTTTGTCGGTGAAAAATCAGTGTGGTGTTCTCAAACGGTTTTACTTAGCCACTCCAACATCGCACACCAATACTAACGACAATATAATAATTTGACCATGAATGAAGCAAATAACAACAACCACCTTCAATGGTTTGGTAAACCAATGGAAAAAGCGCTATTCACAAACAACATGGCAGTACTTAAAAAATGTACATTCTGTTATAATCACAAATAACGTGATACTATAGATACTTTTTGCTTCTTGCCGCGGTGTTCTTTGACCTTAAAAAGGCATATTAGACTAAATTGAAATATGGGATTTGATTCTCAAATGGTCTCAAGGGTTGTTAACCCATATTCACTAACAATTTTCTTTCTGACAGAAATTTCCAAGTTAAAATTGGGTCTATCTTGTCTAATGTTCATAAACAGGTACAAGGTGTCCCTCAGGGTAGTACATTATCAGTTACTCTATATAACATCAAAATAAATAGCATTGTAAAATTTCTAAATAATGGAGTGGACAATTTTCTTATATGCTATCGCTAAAAAATATGATCTCCATTGAAAGAAAATTGAGGCAATGCCTCAACAAATTACAAACTTGGAATAACAACAATGATTTAAAAACAACCAAAACAAACCGCATACACATTTTTTTTAGAAAATAACTTATCACAACGATCCTTTACTATTTTTTAATAACGTTCGTATTCTTGTCGTCAAGGACACTAAGTTTTATAGTGTCATATTTGTCAACAAATTATATTTTATACCACATTTAAAATATATTAAAACTAAATGTCTTAAATCGTTAATCACTAACCAAGAGAAATTTTATCCCATACCGACCAGGGATTTGATATAAAGATTTTATTACAACCTTACAATTCAAAAGTAAAGCCTGCTGTTAAAATATTACATTTTATAAGTACGAAAATATGCCCTACTCATAATAGGATAAAGGTTCACCATCGTATTCACAAGATCTTTCAGAGCTCCGAATGTTCTTTTTGACTTTATTTCTTTATTTCCCAATTCAGTTAAAACCTTCTTTGTATATTGTTGCAATAAAATACTAGTTTTAATGACTGATCTTTAAGTAAAACTGTGATATATTAAGAGCGATTTCTTTCACAATGTGTACTGTCTAACAACTGTGTTAGTGTCAAAATATTCGTTCTTTAGACAAAAGTATGAGTTTAGGGAGGTATAATGGCAAAACCGTATAATAAGTAGTAAGATGTCGTTACAACGCCTTTCGCCACCTTTAGTAGTAGTAGTAGTAGTAGTAGTAGTAGCAGTAGTAGTAGTGGTGGTGGTAGTAGTAGTAGTGGTTGTGGTTGTCGTCGTGGTGGTGGTAGTAGTAGTGGTGGTGGTGGTGGTGGTATTGGTAGTAGTAGTAGTAGTGGTGGTGGTGGTAGTAGTAGTAGTAGTAGTAGTAGCATTAGTAGTAGTGATGGTGGTAGTAGTAGTAGTAGTAGTACCAGTAGTAGTAGTAGTAGTAGTAGTAGTAGTAGTAGCAGTAGTAGTAGTTGTGGTGGTAGTAGTAGTTGTAGTGGTTGTGGTTGTCGTGGTGGTAATAGTAATAGTAGTAGTAGTGGCGGTGGTGTTGTTGGTGGTGGTAGTGGTAGTAGTAGAAGTAGAAGTAGAAGTAGTGGATGTCGTAGTGGTAGTGGTATTAGTAGTAGTAGAAGTAGTGACTGTGGTGGTGGTAGTAGTAGTAGTAGTAGTAGTAGTAGTAGTAGTAGTAGTGTTGGTGGTGTTGGCGGTAGTGGTAGTAGAAGTAGATGTATTACTAGTTATAGCAGAAGTAGTAGTAGAAGAAGTAGTAGTAGTTGTGTTAGTATCAGCCGTAGTGGTAGTTGTGGTAGGAGTAGTGGTTAGTAGTATATGAACTATGCAGGAACTGAAACTGGATTGCCTCACATGGATTGTTGAGTGATCCGTTTCAAAATAGCTATAGTTGTTATCTCCCTGATCACTTCGAATAAAGACCGCCCTCTTAAATGACGTGGCGTGATTTGAAGACATTAACTGTTCCAGATAATATATATATATATATATATATATATATATATATATATATATATATATAGAGAGAGAGAGAGAGAGAGAGAGAGAGAGAGAGAGAGAGAGAGAGACAGACAGACAGACAGACAGACAGACAGACAGACAGACAGACAGACAGACAGACAGACAGACAGACAGACAGACAGACAGACAGACAGACAGACAGACAGACAGACAGACAGACAGACAGACAGAGACACACACACACAGAGAGAAACAGAGAGAGAGACAGACAGAGAGAGATACAGAGAGAGAGACAGAGAGAGACAGAGAAAGAGACAGAGAGAGAGATACCTGCACATTACACTACATCCGCCTGTGACAAATCAAAAGGTCATTGGCCACTTTGTTTAAGTGTTAATGCTTGTCCTTCGGATCTGTGATGCTATACATCCTTTATATTAAAGTTTAGACAAAATTAAAAACGGTCTATGTCAGCATTAAATATATGTTTGCAATATATTTGAAGACAATAGCACTTATGGTAAATGCACATTAAGGTTGCGTACGATGTCCATGCATTTCCTTGGCCTTATTTACAGACTAAATGTGCACCTCTTTGTTGTATTTAATTAGCATGTTATATACTTAACTTATAACAGTACTTAAGCCAATAAGTAATTATTTTTGCTAAATCAATAATTAAGGGTCGGCAAATGCGCCCACTAAAGCAAAGAGTATCCGCTACCTTTACATTGGCATGACAATAAATCAATATCATTAAATGTTTAAAGGGTCAACCTATCTATTTTAGACATAACATATTGGGCATTTACATTGTATATAGCAAATTACCCAAATTTGTTATAAATTACAAAGTCGTATCGCCAAAACTATTTTTTCGATTTCGACCAATAATTTACGCGGAGACAACTTTTAATAAGTCCAGACAGTTGTATAGCTCCTATATATTCTTAACACGATTGTTCAGATTTCATACTGGCAGTAACGGCTGTAGCCAATAGATAGTTTGAAAATAAACTTTCCACTTAACAACCAATGCTTATTTCATTTTTTGTCTGCATGGTGTAAGCAGCGTCAAGATAAAATGTATAGGTTTAATATTTAATAAAAGTACTGTACGTGTAGTATTTGTTGCATTCACGAATGCTTAACAATTTTGAAAGTATTTCTCTTAACATAGACAATGTGCGAAGTTTCATAGTTTTAGTAAGGTGATAAATATATTGGTATATAAACGCCGATAATGACAAGATACTGCTTTAAAATAACATGATAAATATGCATTAAAATAGATTATGCATAATGTATGCATAATTACCAATACCGGACACAAATTAGAAAACGGATAAAGCTCTCAATGAGGTTGTCCGCTTGGTGACGGAAACAACAGAAATATTCCGACTGAGTGTGCCCCCGAGAGGATCCGGAATACTTAATGAGTTGAGCCTTTATCAAGTAAACCTAACTGAAACATTTCTAAATTCGGTTGTAAATCATTGACTTGAAATTGGGTACTTGATCTAAGATACTAACTAAATTCATATTTTGTGTTCATTTATTTGCTGCACGTAATATCGTAGTATGAAGATATCTCCGAAAATTGATTATTTTTACGTCAGTTTGTTTAATTTCGACAGGATTAAACGGTATTTCATGTGTATTGTAGCTTTATGTTATATATTTTATAATCAGAGAAAGTAAAATCCCGATGAATGAGAACAATGAAATAATCAACACTGAAACGCCTAACAGGACTCGATAACTTGAAACTATCGTTACACTTAATTGAAACAATAGGTGTCAGCACTATATCATATCCTGTATTTTTGTAGAGAGCAAGGCTGTCCTACTTGTGGACATATATTCTGAAAGGATCTCCCTGTGGTTTTCCTAATTTGGTAATCCGGATATCGGCAAATCCTGTTTTGTTGCTCCTATAAAGTTTACAAAATCAGGGAGGCTCGGATACCATCTCAAAGCCGTTTCGTTAAATTGGGGATTTTAACCTCTGCTCAGCAAGAACGAAGCAATAATGCGTTCACTAGTCACCTGTTTCGGTGTCTTCCTTGCCTGTTGTCTGATACCACAGACGGCATGTATGACCAACCGAGAGTTTGTCGATCTGATGATGGATTCAGCTGAGGGTAACTTTACTTTTTTATTGATTCTTTCTGTTTGGATTAGATTGATGTTGGTTATGAGGTCATACTTGATAATATACTTTTCTTACTTTTGTGAACCGGAAGTGCTTTAGTAGTATAAATCTTTTCCCTGCCTTCAATTTAAAGATATCTTCGAGAAAGTTGTTCCTTTAGAAATTTACTGTAATATATGAAATTCCAGAGTTCATACGACTAACGACATAAATAAATCTGGTTAATTTTCAACGGTTTGTTATTTAAGAAACCGACTCGTGGTTATTAAAAATGATGGTATTGGGACAAATTGAATAAATGAATGACTAAGATATCTGCAAATATAAATAAAAATAAAAGTCATGACGATTAAGCAAGTTAGCATTGTTTATAATAGGATTGAAATGGGAATAGTGTTACAGTTAATTAAAAAAGAAAATCGTGTAGGCCATATTTCTGTGAAATGATGTTACCAATATTACCATTTAGGTAATGTAACTAACTACAATTTAATACAGACAATGGGGTTTATGTCAGAACCATTGTTTATACTCAACTTGCTACCATCAGTGTTATCAGATGTTATTCGTTTACCGATATCCTGAATAATTCATGTTAAGAACAAATTGCCGAAGGTGTAGAGCCGTATAAACAAGTTTCTATATATAGTTTGATCTGCATTTGCACCTTTGGTAACTCGAATTGGCAATATCGTTAAATCAGTGCGAGATAACAAAATAAGAGCAAAATTCGAATTAATAGCATTTTCATTTAATAATGATACTATAATGAATAACATCAATCAGTGAATATTCAAAAATAATATTTTTAATAATTAATACTATTATTTATTGATTCTACTAGGTCCCTGTTGACGCTTTTGGATCGACACTGTTTCATTGTTTGTCACTGGTTTTGTCCTGGAATAGAATGTTTCTAGGGGTGTGTGGGGGGGGGGGGGAGGGGAGTCCATAACGAGTGTTCGCGTTGTTTTGTCAGTTAGATATCATTTCTTTCTAAAGCTGTGGAAGAGTACTATCCCGGAGATGATAGTTATTACGTGGAGGACGACGGTGTTATTCAACTACCTGGTGGTCCCGATGATGAGCTTGACCTGGAGTACCTGATGGTTCAGTCCGGCCTTCCGGACAGGATGATGACACAGTTAGCTAGTGAGTAACGTTTTGTGCGTGAACACAAAAGACTAAAAGAGATGATGACGGAATTGACTCGACTTATTTGTGTTTGATAAGAAAAAATAATGATGCAAAAATGGTATCGATTCAATTACTATAATAATCTATCCACATTCCTATCTGATATTGTTATTGTAATACAGATTTTATTTAAGGGTACCTTGTGCAGTAAAAACACAAAGGTTAAAGCAACAAAAATGACAGATATATACCTTGTATAATTCTGTCAGATATGATTCGCATATACTTCTAAGTGTGACAAATATATTTTTGTACTTCGATATCGTAAGTTTCATTTTTAACTAACTTCTAAGATGTTTTCATGAGATGATAAGCAAATATGTTACACCATATTTAAATTTTTAAGTTTTTTTTTACATTTACATTTTTTTTACATTTAATATATGGTTGAACAAGAAGAGGGATGTGTTTTTCCTGAACGTAATAATTAATGTATATTTTGCAAGATGATGGTGTGAAACTTACAGAGTGAATGTGAATTTCCAGGAAAATCGTATTGTTAAACAAGAATTCTTAACAAGTTTATTTGTAAGCAAAACAATACATCAGAACCTTACATATTTTCTTTTTGAAATACATCGTTGCGACCAATTATGATCATTAAAACGACATCCAGCTATTGTGGTGGAGGACGACCCCAAACAAATGTTTAGATAGAACCACCGGTGCACCGCAGGTCAGCTGGAAGACCTTCCCATATTAAGTCCTTCGCCCCGAACGGGACTAACGCGGTGAAGGCTAAGCGGTCAGAGGAGTTGCAAGTCAGCGATTCTCCCACTACGCCAAATAATTCAAACAAATCTTTCTGACAACCTCTTAACTAACAAGAGACCATGTTGAAAAACATCTTGTTCATAAAACCCTTGCTGAAAATATGACACAAAAGGGTTATGGCTTCATGATGCAAGTGTTTGAAAATTATACAATATATCATTCGATGATTCCGTTGCTGCTGCTGACTGTGCTGCTAATGACGATGATAATGTTGATAGGAAGGATGATTGTGTTAATGCTGATGCTGAGGCTGATTCTGATATTGGTGATCATAATTATGATGATAATGATGTACGTGTATATGACTGCGACGATGATATTATGATGATATCGATTACGATTATAATGCTTATTATTATAATTGTGTTTAAAGTAATAATGCTGCTGATGGTAATATTAATGATGATGTTAACTATAATATGGATGACAATGATGTAGCTATCAATGAATAGTGTTTTTAATTAATGAATATAATATAAATAAATATGTGTTTAATGATGACGATTACGACAACCACGACGATGATGACGATGTCACTGCTGCTGATGATGATATTTTTGTTGTTTCTGTTGTTGGTAATGATGATGATGATGATGATGATGATGATGATGATGATGATGATGATGATGATCACGACGACGACGACAACGACGACGATAAAGTTGTTTAATTACTTTCTGATTACAATTGTAGCTTTGTCCCGATCCACTCCTGAAAGGACCGCCCTCGGCTGGTGGAGGAGAAGAAAGAGGACTCCACCCCGGCCAACTGGCTGTAGCTGTCGCAACAAGTCATGCCATTGTTGTGCTAGTCATACGTTCAGACTCAATCTTCTTATCAAGAAAGTGTCTTTTACCCTTCATGGTGAGCCAATTGTTTATTGACACGAATCTTTGAGTCTGTATATAAAAAACTGCATGTTTATTTATTCACTGTCACCTATATGTAGGCGCGGCAATGGGAATATTGTTGTCAAGAATGTTTCCTGTAATGTTAATTACAAGTCGCAGCGTCAGTTAATTGTAAATGTGGAGTGTGTATTCGATGAGGGGCACATATAGTTCGTCATGATGTGAGTCCGTGTGTGAGCATTCCTGGGTATGGGGAGGTCCTCGTTTGATCATTTATTTTCTGGATGGATCTAACAGGTACCAGGTAGTAAACTGTTGAACTGCAGTTGCCAAAACATTGCAGATTACACATATTTTAGCATGGTGTAAATGACGTAATGATTCAGTTGTTCAAGTATAGATTTGTTAGCGTTTTTTCCTTCCCAAACATAAATTGCGTTCGGCTTGTATTCCAACATGCCTTGACATATCTAGCAAATGTAACATGTCTTGATCACAAATTTATAAAGCATTCTTAAATGAGGCTTTCAGAATGCGAATCAGAATTACATTATTTCAAACGTTTATAGTTGCCTTTGACCTTTTGATATCTATTTCAATTTTAGCCTGTTCGTACGTCACCTACCTGACTGGGGAAGGGATTGAACTCAGATTCACCTTGAACAACCGCAATATGTTCCACAAACAGATGTCTAGTACGTACAACATATTCCCGATACGCAATTTACAAATTACAAATTACGAGCAGAAGCTTACAAATGCATTACACATTTTTAAACCTCATTCGGTGGGTTATGATTCGGTTTGTTTCAAGGTCATCTTCAGTTTAATATTCATGTTTTCCTAAAATATTGGGGACAGTGTGTGCAAATAGTAAAATCATTCAACTCAAATTTACGTAAACGTGACATGGCCCCAAAAATCGATATTTCTTGTTGAAAACAAATAGTGTAGCTCCAAAATCTAATAATAGTCAAGTATATTTAGCTTACTTTTGTAAATTACGTATATAGCATTTACGACAAATTTAAACAAATATTACATATTGGTATTATAAACAACAACATTGCGGCCGTGATAACTGTCTTATATGGCTGCACGAGCGCTGATATATTTTTCCGACACATTATAAACGACCCAGAGAACGAGAGCACGCTACGTAAAATGATACATATGGCGTAACAAACATAATGGCCGGCAACAGATACCGTTAAAATTTTCGCCGTCTTTTTAAATAGTAACTGGTTTTATTCAAATCAATTTCACGGATCGATTTCCCGATCGGTTTACCGTTTATCGATAATTGAACTGCACAAGACGTCAATGATTATGGCGTAATTCAACAGAATGGCCAACAACAGATTCTCATAATTTAACAAAACGATCGATAAAAATTGCTTTTTATCAAGGCAACGCTTCGGTTCAAATCGGCCAAGAATGTTATGGAAAATATTGTTTTCTGGCAGCAATAGTAAAAGACTATTACGATGGCGCTGGACTGGTTGCTAATTTGTGCTAGCCCAAAGAACAACATTCAACGGTGCAGGGAGCGTTTTGCGTGTTGTTGTTGTTTTTGTTGTTGTTGTTTTTCTTGTTTGGCTAGCTACACATTTATTAGCGCTCAGTCAAGCTATAGTAATGTGAATATTGCTGACTTTTTTAAATGTTATGTTTATGGCAATCACAATTACACAATTTACGGAAATCACAATGATGATGAGCAAAGTGTGTGAAGTCATTGAAATACCTGTATATTACTCGTTAACTATCGTGGTTTTACTTTCTAGTAAGCAATTTAATTGTACTATATAGCGAAAAGAGAGTGCCGAAGGTTTTGTACATAATGAACCCTTTGTCCCTTAAGTCAACAAATATCAACTTCAAACGTTTTTATATATAGCGAAAAGAAAGTGCCGAAGGTTTTGTACATTATGAACCCTTAATCTCTTAAGTCAACAAATATCAATTTCAAACTTTTTTGATGATATTAATTCAAGGGTATTTATAAATTATTTTATTTATGTATTAAACGTCTATTTTTATTCATTAATTAATTGCCTCTTGAAGCCAGTCACAATAAATATATTAAATCTGTGTAATTGCCTTTTAGGTTGTTGAGGCTGTCAAATATATATATATATTTATTGTGTTAGAAATTTATCCATGCGTATTATTGATGTCTTGTTCTATGTTTTTGTTTTTTAATTAAATTAACTTTGATTTAATTATTAGTTCGATACCCACCGACCATGTGCTACGGAGTACCTGGACTGAAATATTTCGCAAAAGCGTGCCTGAGGCTGTACAAGGTGGATCTTGTCAGGAAATCCTTCTGCCTGAAGGTCGAGGGGCAACTAAATCTTCTAGTAGGTTTCCATGGGCAATAGTCTTCATGCCCCTCAACCCCACCAAGCCCTAACCCCTACCCCACACACATGATATTAGGCGTTACATTTTGCCGATTTGTCCTTCTGTTCGCACTTGCATCTGTTTCTTATTTTTAAAGAACTCATCTTCTCTGAAGATTTCAATTTAATTATTATACATTACAATTCCCGTAAGGGGTTCAGGGGTTGAAAAATCAATCTTTCGTTCGTTTTATTTCCTTTTTTAGACAAAAACGTAAATTACTCGGGACCAAATGCACTATTACATCTTACTTTCTAACACGTCTAAGAAACGAGACGAACATTTGTAATTATATAAAGCATATTTCCATTTAGTAATATTCCAGTGAATCTTGGTTGATATAAACTTACTTTGTTCAGCGTCTCTGCTATTGTTAGTATTTTGGCGGGTGATTCTTGTATAACAATGTCTGGAGTTTTTGTAAGGTTCTTCCACTAACAGTAAACTGAATGTTGCTTGAAGCATTGCTGATTACGCGGTTTCAAATTATACAAAAATATCATGCATCACTTGTCGCAACAATTAAGGATACCTTGCTATATAGGTAAATAAGAAAAGGTCCTATCAAAATGTTCACAGATATTTAAATTTTATCTACCTGTAGACAAATGCAAATAAGGCAAATGTGAATGTGACAAAAACACAGAGATGAGACATAACACACAAAAAGAAAAACCATCAGTTACCGCCTTGGAACGGTCAGTCGGCAAAAGTTTATTAAGTTGACTAATTTTGAAGCATTTTTAAAGTTTGAGAGGCAACCGTGCCCCAAGGTTAAACAGGCCGACGAATAACTCAACATCACCTTAATACTGCACTTTCGAATTCCTGTCACTACCAGCTATTTAATTTAAAAAGGGATTCTACCTGATCTGATAAATGAAGATATTGCCGTTGGTATTTCGCCTTACCAATACGCCACCAACATAATAATAATGCCGTTGCGGTTTGTCGAAAAATCGAATGAAAAGGCAACAAAAAAGAATGGTGCGAATCTCACCTACTAGCTATTAGTCAATGTAATACATTTTCCCTAATGATAAACATTACAAAAAGCAAAACCTGTTGTTGTTTTACAGATTTTATTTGTCTTTAAATGGCCTTAAGACAGTGTGTACACCTTTCCTTTTTCTTCTCCAGTTTAAGAAATACAGAGTCAACTTGAAACTCGGATGTTACCGCGTCGTAGCCCCGAACGAGGAAGAGTTAGGGTCCTTGTTGAATGATAGCGAGGCTCTAATGACCTACCTTACTTCAGGTGAACCCAGCATAGACAAGACCGGAAGTATCAAGCTTACCGACACTCGGAGTCTGCAAGAGCTGATGCAACACGCTGAGATAACGGAAATTGACGACGAAGACGAAACAATGGAGACTTCGTAGTCCCGTTACCGGAAAGAAAAGAACATGTCGCATATTTTGAATAAAAAAATAATGGAAATATTGTACAATGTTTAAATATTTATCAATAAATTGACCAGATTCTTCAGATTTCATTTCAGTTCCGACTACATGTTGTACACGTCGCAATAAATTCAAATTCGCATGCATTAAATAAATACACTACATCTTATCAATACAGGCGGTCCATATGAATTTTGCTAAACAGCACCGCTGGCTTTCTGTTTCATTTCCGGAATTCGTTGTTCATCAACAATGTCTAGCTAAACGATCGTGTGACTCAATTTAGTGAACGGTTAGAAAAACGAAATTGCATGGGCTTTGTTTTGCTAAACTGTCCTTAGTTGTGAAAGGATTTGCTCCTGAGCAACCTCTAGCTTTTTGTAAATTTATATTATTATTGTTCAAATGTGTATTCATTATTGCAATATTTTAGCTCACCTTCCTTTAAAGGTATAAATTAAGAACTGTACATTTTACGCATTTACTAAAAGACTTCTTGCCACTAAAGGTTTACAAATTCGTGCTTTATGTTTTATATTATATATTCTTTTTATGCATACTTCACCAAAAGAAATGTCGGTGAATAATCTTCTACGACAGGTGATGAAAACTTGCAAAAAGTATGAATGTATGAATGCAGACATCCTTTCTTCTCTACATATCATAAATATGTTTATTAAAATCTGTTGCACACAATTGTGTGTTTTTGTCAAACATAATTCCCTCAAAAATTAACGCAAATGTACTTGTTGTTTTCTTTGGAAATATGAAGAATTTGTGAATACAAAGATATGCATTTTATTTTAAAAATAAGGTGACATTGTTTAATCATTATTATAACTAAAAGTAAACAACAAACACTTCTGAATCCATGCGGATGCTCATCCAGAACAATCACCTTGACATATTTAATCAAGGGGGTATTCGTTGGCGGAAACAACCAAATTGTTCTGGCTGAGTGTATCCTCGTGAAGATCCGGGAAAGGTGATGAGGCGAAGTCTCAATGAAGCTTAAACACTTATAATAATATTTCAAAATTCCTAATGGGCGACCGTGACCTAGTGGTAGGGTCGCCGATTTGTAACTCCTCTGACTGACTGCTTAGCATCCAACCGCGTGGGTTCGAGTCCCGTTTGATGCGAATGACTTAATGTGGGAAGGTCTTCCAGCTGGCCTGTGGTGCGCTGGGGGTTTCTACTTAGACATCTGTCTATGGTCTCCTTCCGCCGAAGCAGCTGGACGTCGCTATGATTATTATAATTGGTCGCTATTTTGTATCTCAAAAACAAAAACATCAATATTCCTTATAACTATTGGCTTGTGTTATATTAAATCAGAACTCACACAACTTATACCTAATTATTTGCTCATAAATAGGTGCATTTGTTTAGTCATGCATTGTTGTAACATAGGCAAATAAAACAGATCTTACGTCTCAACTCATTCCGGACTCTTCTCTATTATCTATAGTCATGACTACATGTGTAAAGAGCGAACTTTTGAAATTGATTTCAGACAGTAGCTACCGAGCACATTTTCACTCATGGTTCTTTTCTCAGAATGCAGGTAAATACGGACAGTACGTACCGAATTTTCATAGTTTCAAAAAAACAATAAGTATGCGAATATTAACGCTAATATGCAATGGCAGATTTAATAAATACCTTTTCCCTTTCATTGTTTTCTCCCTAATCATGAAAACACAACGACGTTCTACCTCGATCGCCTTTAGCAAGGGGTCTAACCTAAAGTAAGAGGTTCGGTGCTTAAAGTCGGCCGTTTCAGGGAGAGTGGTGTCAATGGCGGGACAAACAACATTTTTTGCTGAAAGTCGATCACTAATTTAGTAAAGCACGTTCATTTTCTTGGGCTGTGTATTGTATATGAGATAACCACCTAGCCACTAGTTTAAGACACCTGTTACTGATTTGTTTTGTCTGTCCATGCAGTCTTTAGAGCGTAAAAGAAGGGATAGTGACACTAGGGTCCGAACTCTTTTAGTGTTTGCAGACTGATATTGAGATCTTTCGAGCAATAGGTTTAGCTTTGCTGTATTTGCGGGGGGGGGGGGGGGCGGGGCGGCATACATAATAAAAGAGAGCACTTTGTTCATTTCTTTTCATATAAGACGATTCATGGAGAGCCGCCTGACATTAGTACAATTTCATGGGGAGCTATAAATTTCGAGATGTTAGACACTGGTTGGTAATAAAGTTCATAATAAAAAATTATATGTATTTTTTATTGTATTTGTGTCATGTATTATTGAACTTGGTGATATTGGCGAGAACTGTACCCATTTTTTAAATTGAGCAACCAGTATATTATTGCTTGTTATTTATCCATGACTGTACTTAACTTTCGTGCTTAAAACGGCTTACACCACTCCATTTCAGAAATCGCTTTTAAACTTAGGCACCAGTCAAACGGTCATATATATCCACTTCCCCTGGGGGAAAACCTATGTTTCACAATTCGACTGACTCGACACTGCGAGACAAGTGCGATTTTATTCGCGCCAAAACAGCACAGACATTTATTTGGTCGGCAATACCCAGAGTTAAAGGTGGTATCCAACACTTTGGACCATTTTTTTCAAACATCCAAATATTTTTGATTCCTGAAAATATCTTACGAAATTCCATTTATGGTTGCCCAACATCTATGTGAAGAGTAAATCATAATACCACATTCGTCATTGGAAACAGATATTTCCTATACTGTCCACGCTGCACAGTTAGCTATTTTTGAACTAAGAAAACCAAGTGACTTTTTACTTTTAAGATACAGTTCCTGGCGTCGATGTCTCTTTTAGCAACACTCCCTCATCATGCTTATTTATAGATTTGGAAGTTATCAACACTAATCGACTAAGATTCAAAAATGATTTCCTTTTTTTCATATTTCGAACTAGACATGAAAATGAAAAAAGAATGAGTGTTAAATACATTAACCATGGATTTCTTACGTAAGTCTCTATGGAAGTGTTCTATAGTGAGGCGGTTCTCCGTGAAATCGTCTTAAATGTAAAAAATGAACATAGAGGCTCCTAATTGCACGGAAAAAAAAGCTCTTAAATGTTAAATAATGTATGCCGCACCCCGCAAACATAGCAAGGCTAAACCTAATGCTCTAAAGCTACCAATATAAGTCTGCAAACACTTGTGCTAGTACGAAGAATGACATACAACGTAAGTTTTACCACGAAAAATAGTTTCTGCATAAACTAATAAAAATGCTTCATATCACAAAATTGGTTAAAGGCCTTAACTTATATTTATAGAACTGGACAATTGTCGCTATCTGTTCTTTTACGCTCTAACGACTGCATGGACAGACAAAAACAGAGCAGAAGCAGGTGTTTTAAACTAACAACTAGGTAGTTAGCTCAGTTACAGTGCATATAGTACAAAAATGTACTTACTTTACTAAATCAGTGATCGACTTTCTCACAAAAAATGTTGTTTGTCCCGCCATTGTCACCACTCTCCCTGAAATGGCCGAATAAAAGCACCGATCTTCTTACTTGAGGTTAGACCACTTGTTTAAGACATTCGAAATCGCTCCTAAAGAAAAGAGAGCCGAAAATAATCCTTAAAAACATGGCAATATATAATGGGTGAGTTACTTAATTAAAATATTGCATTTTAACGTATTTTATTACTAATGTTAGCAGAAATAGAGGCAATAATTTGAATAGTTGCACGAAAATATTTTCCCAAGCAATAATTAGTCATTCATTTATGTATACCCTAAACATTCCCTATGTATGGGGATAAAATACTGAAAAGTCACTTTAGAAATAAATGCCATTGTGTTATATTTTATAAACACATTGATTTACTATTTGCTGGGTAATGAATGATGTCATAAAGTAGAGGGAAATCATATGTACCAGGACTCTGTTGACAAAAAAGATAATAATACTTTCATGCAAATATTTTCAAATAATTTAAAGTATGTTACAACTCTGTCCAAACGTTTACAGTAGCTAATGTCCATTCAATCAGTGAGAGCACAAGGATCTCAGAAAAAGCTTACTTGGCAATTTTAAACAATTTAAACAGTTGTAAATGTGCAGCAGTTTCTCGTCAGCAATTTTTCGTATCCTTGATGAACAGACTATGCATAAGCGTACTTGTTACATGCACCTGTTTCTCAAATTCGGAAATCCGTATCTGACTATATCCTGTTTCATTGCCTATATATAAACGTTGTGTCGACTGTATTATGTCGTTTGGCATCCAGACGCCAATTCACTCATCAAGACCCCAGCAAGAATGCGTTTGCTCGTCGCGTACTTTGGAGTCCTGTTCGCCTGTGGGCTGATCTCGCAGACAACATGTATGACAAACCGAGAGTTTGTCGATATGATGAAGGACTCAGCTGAAGGTATTTAAACTTTTGATGTTGTTTTTCTGTTCATGTTGTAATGATTTCATCTTTTTACACCACTTCTGTCATAGTAATAAGAAAATCAATGAATTATTGCGAATGGTCTTCATGCATTCAGTTTCAACTTTTACAATAATTTAATTTTCTTACCTTTTTAATCCTTTTCATATTTATTGACATGGATTTTTCTTCACATATAATGGCAAATTATAGTCACCTCGTGCAGGAATAGATCAATTGGTTTTATCCCATAATGTGCTGATAGCGTAATTGTATTCATCGAATTATAAAAAGGGGAATTTTCCGGTTGAATCGACCAACTTTGTTCTTATGTTATGTATACAATCTGAAATGAAAAATGATATATTGACAAGAAGAATCGTGTACGTTAGTTCATGATTATATAAATGCTATTTTAAAACAAACAAAAGGATTTATGTTAGGTAAAAATTTACAATCGACAAGACTGAGGCATACTGGGTAAAACAGATCTCCCAGCATAAACACCATTTGTTTTATCAACGTTCGATTTATCAACGTTAGATTTATCAACGTTCGATTGGTTACAATGTCTTTACCAAGACATTTACAATTTGCAAGTTGGCATTTTAAGCCAATTTCAAAGAACTCTCTTGCGTCATTATCAAATCAGACAAATTACATTATTACGGAATCATTATTATTTAATAATAAGCTTGTATACACATTCCTGACACATTTGTTTTTTCTTTTGCAAAATAACTACAAAATTGCATTTATTTTTCTGAACTGGTGTCAGACAGTCAAAAAGTCACATCTATTATAATACACGACCATGGTAGCTCCATTGATTTATGATGGAATGTAATAACCATGTTATTCATAAAGTTGTTCATAAAACTGAATACTTTGCAGCAGAATCTCAACATTATTCTTACTAGTAAAACAAAGGATTGATTTATTATGTTTCACGAACGCTCATTTACCTCAAAATAGTCATGAAATGTGTGTGTTTTTTTTAAAACATTATTCCAGGCATCAAGTAAGGGATTTTAACACTATACATGAATATGACATGTCATCCATGACGCTACGTCAAAATCCAGCCAACGTCATGCATTGATTTAATAATTAGGAACGTTTAAAACATTCGTTGGGCTGTTTAAACTTACTATTGTTTTAGCTTTATATCTTCAAGGTTGCCATGAGCGTTTTCAAGGCCGTCGGACAAAATTAATCAAACTGCAGTTTTGTCTTTAAATTCCGCAATGTCGACGAAATGTGATCGAACATATATTTCATCAACAATATTTCGAATTCAAAACGTGCAATTAATAAGTTACTAAATATTAGTTAAGGCCTTTACCCCATTTAATTTTGTGAGATGACGCATTTTTTATTACTTTATGCAGAAACTATTTTTCGTGGTAAAACTTAAGTTGTATGTCAATCTTCGTACTAGCACAATGACAAATGCACAAACATAACCGTTTAAATTGCTTTTAGAAGTGTTAAATGTCAATTCTCTCTTCACATGTGTAAACTGGGCACGTGCGATCCGATCCATTTAAGCGCGAGTTAACGTCGTTGACTCCATTTAAATTAGTGCACCTTTTATTATCCATGTATTTCGCATGCGACTTTTAACATGTACTTACCAATTGTGTCACTTATAAAGTGTTCCTTTCAGTACTGATAAAGCTGCTTCTTTTACACATAAGAAGATCAAATATTGGGGCTGTCTTAAAATCATACAAAACTTATAATGATGTATGTACAGCATTTAGAGCTTTTTGTTATATGATATTAAGACGTTTAATCAAAAGATATGTAGTTATGAAGGCATTGTGCAGACTTGCATTTCGGGTCAATAAATAGGCTAATGATATTAAATAGAACAGCAGAATTACGATGTATATTCAATCATTAAATAAAACAAAATAATTTGAGATTATGTTACTCACGACAGTAAATAACGTCTTATAATGGCTGTCTTGCATGCTTACCCGTTCAAGAACACAAAATATAAAATAAAAAATTAAAAAATAAGAATACAAAACGGAGGCCCCTGTATGTTTCTTTAATTTGCAAATGCTGCCACTGACACCATGTGACCATGTGTCATCGTGTGCCGTTGTTGGTGTTTTATACAAATGTGTAGTATGATAATATGAAGATGAAACATTACGACTGTCAAAAAATGTTTTCATTTCATTTTATTTATGCATGACTTTTTTATTTTAAAGGAGCGTTTCCAGTTATATAGCAAGTCATACCAAATAAAATTAAAATGCTTGTATATTCTTTTCTAAGTTCTTTCACCAGATAATGTAAGCTTCGCTACTAATGACCATAGTGGTCGTAATTATCGAAGCGCTCATTTATGTAATCGGTTCAAGAATGGACCCACGGATGGCGCCATGTTGTTCTATAAACAAATAAACTGCGGCGCTTTCATGCACTCGATTCCGGTTAATTTTTTTTCAACTTTGGTGAATATTAGAATTAAATTAGATTGTATTTTAAAATGTTATTACATCATGACTTGTCACATGTAACTGTCATGTTCCAAAAGTGTATGTATGGTTTGTTTAATTTAAATTGCGCTTGTTATGACGATGACTTATGTATAAGTAAAATGCTACTGTCTATGTTGTATTCGGACCTTTTTCAATTAGTCCAAAGATAATTCGTAAAAAATAGCGGCATTTTTAACCTTTTAATAACAATAAGATTTTTCTTTTTGGGTTGCTTGGTCGGTTTGTTGTTAGACAAAACTGTTCGATTGTTAAACAAGACATCGATGGCGACCTTTGATGTTTGAATCAATGCTCTCTTGAAGTAGCCTTTATATTGTGTAACAATTTAAACATCTATTTTGTCAAGGATTCTCTAGATACGAAAGCGTCCATTATATGCTTTACTGCTCAATAACAGGTATGACCATTATTATATCAGCGTGGATGCGATTTTAAGAAACAATAAAACAAATCCTTTCAGGTACATGTACTTCCAAGATGCAGAAAAGTATTTCTGCGCCCCAAATTCAAACGTCGCTATGATATCATAATTGACCTTGTTTGTTATGTGTCAGAAAACAAGAAAAGACTTTTTGCTTGTACAGATGTAAAAGAATCCAGTCTTGGAGATGATGATTATGACAACAAAGACGACGATGCTATTGAACTACCTGGTGGTCCCGACGATGAGCTTAACCTAGATTACCTGATGGTTCAGTCCGGCCTTCCTGAAATGATGATGTCACAGTTAGCCTGTGAGTAACGTTCAGTAGGTGAACACACAGAAAACCACAGTATTTATGGCTTGACATTTGTAGGAAACGATATTAAGCAAAAGCAAAAAAGGACAAAACAAGGTAAAACAAAGGTAAATTTACTTGAACACTGTCAGGACGTATTAAAAGAAGCTGCTAGCAATATGGACACATCCAACACAATCCTAGGAGCCAATGAAACTTTCCAGGACACTAAATACACCAGTATTATAGCTTAATCCTAAACAATTGGTCAATGCTTGTAATTAACGTCATTAAAATTATACGACACTTTCTGTGCAGTCAAATCGTATGTTTAAATTAAATAATTCCTACAACTGAACTAAAGCAGTGAAAATGAGACGACGTAGAATAGTATGGTTGAATAACACTCCTTAATGTAAAAAAGGTTATTGTTACATATAGAAAAAACTCAAAAGCCAGTTTGAATAAAAATTAATGTTAAGTCTTCCATTATTTCCGAAGGTCCTATTGTTGTTGTTGATAATCATAATAATCATAATAATATTCTTTTTTCTGTTGCTGCTCCTGCTGTTGTTCCTGCTGCTGTTTCTACTGCTGCTGATAACGATGATGATGATCACGATCATATGATGATGATGATGATGATGATGATGATGATGATGATGATGATGATTATGATGATGAACTGCGATTGTAATATTGCCTGCTGCTGCTGCTATAGCTTCCGCTGTGATGATGAAAGAAACAAAAATACTTTTCTGATAACATTTATAGCTTTGTCGAAATCTGAGTCCAAAAGTGGCGACCTAGGATGTCACCATCACCACCACCATCACCACCACTGGCACCATCACCACCACTATATCGCAGGCTGCAGGTGTCACCGCAGATCTTGTCAATGTTGTCGTCATGTCAGGTTCAGTGTGCTTTTCTGGCACAAGAGACTAACATTTAGACTCAAGTGTAAGTCTTTTTATTTTTATTTTCTGGGAAAGTGTTGTGAAGGCTGTATGCGTTGACGAGTGTGTATTGACGTATGTGAGTTTGAGGCAGTTTGCGTGTATCTACTATAGCTAAAAAGAAGTTGCCCTACGTCTGGCGGTAAACGTGGCAGCAGCCACTATTGCTGTCTCAGATGCACATTTAGGGAGACTTTTCTTATCGAGGAAAAACTAACAAGTGAGCCTTGGCATTGTTAATGCCTGTGCTTAAAGGGAAATATGTATATGTTGCTGATATATAGTATTCGTTTTCATGTAGCTGTATGTTTATGTAAAGTGTGCGTATTCAAAATGCAAAATGCATTTAGTGTCTCAATTAGCTATGCACTGCAGTCTCAGTCAGGGAAATATTTTTGTATAAAAATCTATTTTATCTCAATGACAAGTTCCGGCGTCAGTAAACTTTTTAAGTGTAGAGATGCTTGTGAGCTATAAAACATATAGTCTAATGGAAAAGTGAGAAAACACGTTCGATCGCATATATTTAATCATTACATTTTCTGCAAGTTTTGGCCAAAGGTAATAGATATACCCACACAGTAATTTTCGAATTTATTTCATAATTATTTATATTCTAGAAAGGTTTTGCTTTCATTGACCTTTATCTACTCATTTTCCAGCTTGTGCCCGAGTTACCTACAGGTCGTATAACACTGTATACCTACAGTTCATCATGAACCACCATACCGTCTTTCACCATGCGATCTCAAGTACGTAAAACATATTCCAAAGCACCCATCTTCCAAATAACATGACTCTTACGTTAGTTTAGTAGTGCAAGACGACATCCGGTCGGCACAAAATATTTTGCTTCGCAACAAACGGCAGACATCGGCAAAATAAAGTCACCGCTTTTATTTTTAATATGCAAAATTCAGTGTCGAAGGTACTTTTCGACAGGAGTAGAAAGCAAATGACGATTAATTATATGTTGTCAATGCAGCCGATTATTGACATTGATCCACCGTTTAAAATGGTCTATCTGAATAACACCTACGGAAAAAAAATAAGTATAAACAGGAAGTCGCACTTGCCGATCTCGGAAGTCGTGTGGTTTCTTATTCATAGGGGACATTAGCCTTACTATTTAAATTGCATAATTATCTCCCTTTTGTTGAAAGGTGATTAGTATATTTTTTTCATAGGAAATACGTGTATTGTGAATTTATCAACAGTTTCACCTATTGAAAATAGTCAGATATCAATATTTACATGTTATAATAGTGTGTGTATTAAGATAATAATAATCAATAGTGATGAAAATAATCAGGCAAATTCCTCGTCACACCTTCGTCCTTTAAAACCAAATATGTCCTCGAGATTGGGTACAGGGTATTTAGGGGGATTTTTTTTTCAGTCGTTTTTAACCGATTTGATATCACTAAAAGTCGTTAAAGTTAAAAGAATGAGATGTATATTTATTTAAGAAAGATTATTTACTAAATTATAAGTATTATTTTTAATTTATTTGATATTCAATACTTAATTTATTTGTTTGCTTTTTCATTATATTATTTATTTGTTTAATCTTTTTATTTATGTTATATGTTTGAATAAGTGATCTCATTATTTAGATATGGGTATTTTAACTTGTTCTCCCTTCATTTGATTAAATGGTTCAAATGTTTTGTTTTATGCTTCACTAGTCATTCGCCCTCCCCATTCGTGCTACGGACTTTCAAAATCGTCTTTTTATGCCAGAGTGTGTATGCAGTTTTACCGTGTGAACGTTCACTACAGATCCTTCTGTCTGAGAGTCCACGGATATGTGAAACTGGGCGTAAGTGAAATTTATCATAATAACGCATGCATTGCGAAAGCGCAACATACTTTTTCTATTTATGACTACATTAAGATCGAGAATGGAGGATGACTTTGGTCACGACCTTTTTCTCATTTCCTTCCAGCTAGCGTCTCATACATCTAAGTATACTAAAGCCGGACGCGTGCTTCTACTAAAAGGCAAGAGAAATGTTGTTAACTGATCGTATGAGGTGTCATGGCTCAGAACCTCACATACATTAAAACATAATGTGTCAACCATTTCTTACACTAATAATCGTATAAAAATCATTATCATACAATATACGCTTACATAATACGTCACTCGAACAGTTTAAAATAAAATGCCTATATTTATAAAAATGTGGGTTCAAATACTTTCTTTAACACACTCTCAAAATTTACTGGAATATAAATCTAAGGACACATAATAACTTCAAAGGTGATGGTTATTCGCGGCATTATAGTCACATGGGACATCAACCTTAACAAATCGTATACATTGCTTCAGTAACATTTTATCCAGGATTCATATATTGTACACCGGACCTGGTAGCGCAATCGGTAGAGCGTCGGCTCCATGTACGGGAGGCCCCGGGTTCGATCCCGGGCCGCGACATACCAAAGTCGTTAAAAATGGTAGTGGTATAGCTCCCTTGCTAACGATCAAGCAAATATAAGGGTAGTTCCACGACTGGTTGGCCCGGTGTCAGGATAATGTGACTGGGTGTGGTATCATGCCAGGTGTTCAGGGCATGCTATACACAGTGAAGGCAGCACTATATCTGCTTCAAGTGGACACCGTCTCCAGATAACTGAAATACTGTTGGTGGGACGATAAACCCAATAAACAATAAACAACAATAAACAATATATTGTATATTACCATCAATGCATTTGTTTACATTTTGTCCTTTCTCAGTGTAAGAGGTTTAACGTCAACATGCATCTTGGGTGTTACCGTGTATACGCCATGGGAGAGGATAAGTTTCGGTCCCTTTTGGATGACAGCGAAAGTTTAATGACCTACATTAATTCCGGTGACCAGAGCATTGAGACATCTGATTACTTCAACCTTACCGAGACACACAGTCTTCTTGATCTAGTCAAACACGCGGAAATAACGGAAATCGACAATCATGACGAATCCATGGAGCCTGCGGATATCAATGAAAATACGGAAGATGATGATGCAATGGAGACTCCTTAGATAACGAAACTGGCCAAAGAATGACGAAACCGTTGAGCTGCAAAAAAATTGATACCTGCAAATTTGAACGCAATTGGCTGACCATGAAGCTCAATTATCGAATTTACTTATAGTTGTTTATAAATTGCACGATTCGTGAGATGGCGTTATATGACTAACAAATTATTTTGTGATAGATTTGTTCCATGCAATGCTTAAGCGTCAGGCACATCTTGAAAAAAATAATGCTTAAACAAAATATGATACCGCTAATTATAGAATATTTGAATTAATTTATGCGTTTTTACAAAATACACACCAACATATTATTAGTATTATGTTTGCTCACGGCGTTCATTGTTTACTTTGTTAAACGGATATATGATTCAAGTAAACTCCGTCAATAAATATATATTCTTTAGCTGTCTTTAACCTAACTGTTTCTGGATATGTATAAGTAAAGTAATGTAGAACCATCATAAACATTATAATGTTAAAACTTAAAGCAAATGCATGTATTAATACCTGTATGGATCATTTCGTTTTGATAGTTTTACTTTGAACGCCTAAACGTCATAAAATTAATGTATTTTTTTTAAAAGGAAACTACCCACTAATAAAGTAAAAACTGAGACAAACTTATTTAACATTCAGTTTAAAATTTATTATTTTACAAAACAAAAGTCGCATTTTTCTGGAAAAATATGGAGAAGGACCTGAATGAAACCATGTGTTACTAATAAATACAACTTATGGGGTACGCAAATATGTATTTTTTCTTCAACTCTCCTTTTTACTCAGTTACATGCATATGAACATGTATATATAATGTCTGCAAGTACAGACCCCCTCTTAACTATACATATCAAAGGATATTCTGAGTAACTGAATAAAGTCTTCTATATGCAAATACGAGTTCTTTGTCGTTTACATATCCTAAACTTAGATGAACATTTCTTTTAAAAAATATCACAAAACGTGATGTTATTAGATTGTTTCTGTATTCTTCGAATTATCAAAGGAGAATGATAAACTACTGGTTTAAATGATGTTTACAAAATACGGTAAAAAGCAAGACATAGTCACAATGAGAATTGAAGGTATGAAGATATAAATTGTATTGTTTATTTGTAGGCATTTGAACTTCAAATGTAACCTTATCTGAATTGTTTGATCAATGCCAATGCACGAAGCCCGTGTGCATGAAGAGTGACTTATTGTTTTACCCCCTCTCCCCTAATGATATGTATTTGTATAAATGGGTTTGCAGCTGTAATCTCACAGTATAGTGTTGGGACTCTAAAGATTGCCTTTGATACAAATTATTTTTAAGGATTGGGTGTAGCAAATAAAGGTTTAATTTTCGGCTCCAGGTACGGGAGGCCCCGGGTTCGATTCCGGGCCTCGACATACCAAAGTCGTTAAAATGGTAGTGGTATAGCTCCCTTGCTAACGCTCAAGCAAATATAAGGGTAGTTCCACGACTGGTTGGCCCGGTGTCAGGATAATGTGACTGGGTGTGGTATCATGCCAGGTGTTCACGGCATGCTATACACAGTGAAGGCAGCACTATATCTGCTTCAAGTAGACACCGTCTCCAGATAACTGAAATATTGTTGGTGGGTCAATAAACCCAATAAACAATAAACAAATAAACAGGTTTAATTTAGTTTATATGCAAACAAGGTTGTATAAAAGGCCTAACATCCAGTGAACATAAATTATTGTTTACCTTTTCCAGCGCATATTTCAATTTGTTGGATTTGAAATGATACTTAAAACCGCATTTGATGATAATAAAAACAGTGAATAAAAAGTTTAGACAAAAATGAAAAACGAAGCAACAATAAATGTCGTTGATGGGCGCTTTAAAAAAAATGTTGGCAAGAAAAAGTGCAAAACTTAAAGGCATGCAATTACTAATTTAATAGAGGATAAACAATCAAATATTAAATATCAAAATATTAAGAAAGCGAAAAATAAAGAAAACACACACTTATATAAAAAAGGTAATGACAATGGCATGTCAATTAGAAAGAATAAATATGATGGTAAATGTTAATGAAATATATTATCTTAACGACTTCGATGAATACAATATGCATGACGAAGATGAAGACTACGACAATGACGGTGATGATGTCGATAATAATAATGACGATGATGATGATGTTTTGTTGATGATGTTTACTAATATAATGATGATGATGATGTGGTGGTGGTTGAGTGCAAACGATAATATACTTTAATTAATATACACATATATACATATGTATATAGATGTAAAAAGAATATACTTGTAGAGATCTATATGGTAAATGGTGCCGTCAAATTACTGTTAAAATAATAATTTCACTAGGTACATGTACATTTCATGTCTCAAGCTAATGCTTCTGGTGCCGATAATATGATGATGAGGATAACACAAAATGTAAATATTTTGACATATGACTCAGTACAATTTTTAAATTCGGCTCAATGGGTTTACAACTGTTGTTGATGCTGCTTATGTTGCTACTGTTGCTATTATTTATTATAATGAAGATATTATCGCACATGATGTAGCTGTGATTTATAATAAAAAAACATTGGGTATGTATACTATTTAAACTTGCTGCTACTGCTTCTGGTGATGATGGTGATGTTGTTGTTGTTGATGATGCTGATGATGATGATGATGATGATAATGATAGTGGTAATGGTGGTGGTAATGATGATGATAGTGATAATGATGCTAGTAGTAGTGGTGCTGTTGATGATGATGGTCGTGATGATGATGATGATGATGATGATGATGATGATGATGATGATACTGGTAGTGGTGGTGATGATGATGATGGTGGTGATGTTAGTATGTATGCTATTTAAAGTTGCTTCTGGTGGTGATGATGATGATGATGATTATGATGATAATGAAGATGATGATTATGATGTTGATGATGATGATGATGATGATGATGATGATGATGATGATGATGATGATGATGATGATGATGATGATGATTTCTTCTCCAGTTTAAGAAATACGGAGTCAACTTGAAACTCGGATGTTACCGCGTCGTAGCCCTGAACGAGGAAGAGTTAGGGTCCTTGTTGAATGATAGCGAGGCTCTAATGACCTACCTGACCCCAGCATAGACAAGACCGGAAGTTTCAAGCTTACTGAAACTCGGAGTCTGCAAGAGCTGATGCAACACGCTGAGATAACGGAAATTGACGACGAAGACGAAACAATGGAGAGTTCCGACTAAATGTTGTACACGTCGCAAGACATTCAAATTCGCCTGCATTAAATAAATACACTACATCTTATCAATACAGGCGGTCTATATGAATTTTGCTAAACAGCAACGCTGGCTTTCTGTTTCATTTCCGGAATTCGTTGTTCATCAACAATGTCTAGCTAAACGATCGTGTGACTCAATTTAGTGAACGGTTAGAAAAAGGAAATTGCATGGGCTTTGTTTTGCCAATCTGTTCTTAGTTGTGAAATGATTTGCTCCTGAGCAACCTCTAGCTTTTTGTAAATTTATATTATTATTGTTCAAATGTGTATTCATTATTGCAATATTTTAGCTCACCTTCCTTTAAATGTATAAATTAAGTACTGTACATTTTATGCATTTACTATAAGACTACTTGCCACTTAAGGTTAACAAATTCTTGTTTTATGTTTTATATAATATATTCTTTTTATGCATACTTCACCAAAAGAAATGTCGGTGAATAATCTTCTACGACAGGTGATGAAAACTTGCAAAAAGTAACGATGTATGAATGCAGACATCCTTTCTTCTCTACATATCATAAATATGTTTATTAAAATCTGTTGCACACAATTTTGTGTTTTTGTCAATCATAATTCTCTCAACGCAAATGTACTTGTTGTTTTCTTTGGACATATGAAGAATTTGTGAATACAAAGATATTCATTTTATTTTAAAAATAAGGTGACATTGTTTAATCATTATTATAACTGAAAGTAAACAACAAACACTTCTGAATGCAGGCGGATGATCATCCAGGTCAATCAACTTGACATATTTAGTCAAGGGGGTATTCGGTGGCGGAAACAACCGAATTTTTCTGCCTGAGTGTATCCTCTTGAAGATCCGGGAAAGGTGATGAGGCGAAGTCTCAATTAAGCTTAAACACTTATAATTATATTTCAAAATTCCTAAGGGGCGACCGTGACCTAGTGGTAGAGTCGCCGATTTGTAACTCCTCTTAGCTTAGCATCCAACCGCGTGGGTTCGAGTCCCGTTTCATGCGAAGGACTTAATGTGAGAAGGTCTTCCAGCTGGCTTGTGGTGCGCTGGGGGTTCTACCCAGACATCTGTCTAGGGACTCCTTCCGCCAAAGCAGCTGGACGTCGCTATGATTATCATAATTGGTCGCTATTTTGTATTTCAAAAACAAAAACATCAAAATTACTATTGGCTTGTGTTATATTTAATCAGAACTCACACCACTTACACCTAATTATTTGCTCATAAATAGGTGCATTTGTTTAGTCATGCATTGTTGTAACATAGGCAAATAAAACAGATCTTACGTCTCAACTCTTTCCGGACTCTTCTCTATTATCTAGAGTCATGACTACATGTGTAAAAAGCGAACTTTTGAAATTGCTTTCAGACAGTAGCCACCGAGCACATTTTCACTCCTGGTTCTTTTCTCTGTATGCAGGTAAATGCGGACAGTACCGAATTTTCATAGTTTCAAAAAAAAAAAAGTATGCGAATATTAACGCGAATATGCAATGGCATATTAAATAAATACCTTTTCCCTTTCATTGTTTTCTCCCTAATCATGAAAACACAACGACGTTCTAACAGAACAGAACAGATCTTTTATTAGACTTATACAAAAGTACATCGTCTCAATACATAATACAAGTATACAAATGTTTGTCACGTGTCTAGGAAAAACAAATAAATAAGTGTAATATTGGTAGTAAAAGAACTAACGTAATTTTACATTTTTAGGATATTAAACGTTAATATTATTTTTATTATTATTTCAGATAAAAGTCACATAGCATTTATAAATATATATATTTGTTAACACAAGTAAATGTTTAAGTTTTTTTTTTGTTTTTGTTTTTTTTTTTAGAGATGTTTACCGAATCATTCTGGGGTGTTTTTTTTCTGCCGCAGTACAGCACGCATTTAACAAGGGATATAACTGAAAAACGTTAAGCGAGCACGTGGTTTTTATTTTTATTTTTTTTACAAGCCTGTTTGTATATTCCTCATGTTTTAGACATAATGGTGCAATAATTTGTTCAGAATCTGGTTAAAACTACAAGTTGTGCGATGTTTACAACTAGGCAATAAGTATTTTGTGTTCTTGAGTCTTCTGTGTATTTATGTGCTGTTTCGGCCTCATTGGCTTCGTCCCTACTAGCCTCGGATTAACTTTACCAGTGTTAATGTTCCCTGTGGTAAACAGAACCAGGCTCCTTTATGCGGCTGTGAGATCAAGAAAGTGTCAGATAAGTATATATATATATATATATATATATATGGATATATATATGGAGTGTTGGTGATTGGTGTCTTGATGCTGGTGACAATGAGAGCAACAACATATATAGAAATAAATACCATGTTAACAATTATCGTCACATATATAATATTTATATGTAAATCAATACAAATTCAATAATAATAGTTCTCTAACTCGAAAACCTGTGAGTATGATACTTTGTGTACCCTTTTTTATTTTTCAGACCAACCACTGACAAAATTAGTCCAGCCGTTTTCGGTAAAAATATGGAGGAATTGTTCAAATTCGGTTAAAAGCACCAAATTTTGCACAAAGTTAGCTCTTGATGTACCTTTTTAAATGTGATAGAGACCCATTTGATATCTTTCCAATATGGCCGTTTTTTCAAGATGGCCGTCATAATTCAGGAAAATGCTGCTATTCGAAGGATTTTCATCGTATAGTTACAATTTTGGAGTCTATACCTATATTTTCAAGGATGTTCTAAACATTAAAAGCAAATGTAAGCACATCAGACAAATATTTGAGGAGCAAACGGCCTTTTTGTTACAGAATGTTTTTAAGATGGCCGCCGCAAATCTGGAAAATGCTGCCATTTGAAGGATTTTCATCGTATAGTTACAATTTTGGAGTTTTTACCTATATATTCAAGGATGTTCTAAACAATGAGCATAAAATAAGCACAGGACAACAATATTTTACCAGAAAATGCCCATTTAAATTCTGAAAAAAGTCAAACATATTGAAAAATTGCTCTAAATGTTGTTGTTATCTGTCTCAAATGGCTCTAAAGCTCCATATATTTTGTGCTCAAAAAGTATAAACTGGTGCTACATTAGTATTAAATAGCTGAACTCATTTACCATAATAACATCTATTATTTATGTTGTCATAATGTATGCGGTGTTGTCATAATGTTTGCAGTTATTTTGATGCCCTAATGTTTTAGTTCACTCTATACTCACCAGGAATTGTTTATATTTTTTGTCATTCACCAGGGGAGCTTTATGTTACTGAGTACATGGCTAATATTTTGAAAAAAAGTAATTTTGCTTTTCGGAACAGGTACCATATGAATATTTCCTAAAATGTGTTCTTACTAACTGTTCATTCATGCACAGATTTAGACGGCATATCAAAAGGGTGGGAAATGAACAATATATTGATTTTGTGAAGGAACGGCTAGAAGACAGAACCAAAAGTCTGACAGACCCTATTAAAAGAAACAAATTTCCTCTATTCAGCAGCCAGCCTACCCGCAAAGTGTCAAAGGAGGAGCAACAAATTGCATCATTGAAACAAGATTGTTCTCTTTTCTCTAAACTGTATGTGTCTTGCCAAGTCAGAGATGGGGATATTGATGAGTTTTTCTGCGATGAGAATCAGTCCAGTCCACCATCATTGTCACAGGGTGGGAAACTTTGACATGGAACCAAAGTTGATCTTCTCCCATTCCTTACACAGCATAGTACCACAATCAAGGAAAAGCCTGATACTTATGTAGTTATTCTAGATGGGGCTGCCATTGTTAATATGCTTAACCCAGGTGCATCAAGAACATTTCAAGAGTATGCTGACCAGATATTTGTACCACATGTAAAGCGTCAACTGGAGTCAGCAAGAAAAGTTGATATCATCTTTGATCAGTTCTTCCAAGACAGTCAGAAGGCGAATGCTAGGAGTCTCAGAGGAGAGTGGGGCCGCAGAAAAGTAAAGGCTAACACTCCTGTCCCTGGCAACTGGAAGGCTTTCTTGCGGTGTGATGCAAACAAAGCCGAGCTCTTCAGTTTTCTAGCGGATCAATGTACTACTGTTAGCTGTCCAGAGGGCAAGCAAATGTCCACAAAAGGAGAATTGGTCCTTTGCAACCCCCCAGAGGGACAGTATTGATCAAATATCTCCGTGCTCCCATGAGGAAGCAGACACAAGGTTTCTTCTCCATGCAAAAGATGCTGTTCAACATGGTTGTGAGAGGATCATGATCAGAACCGTGGACACCGATGTAGTAGTGTTAGCTATAGCATTATGTCTTCCAATTCATGCAAGTGAACTGTGGATCAGCTTGGGTTTGGGGACAACTTGTGGAGCTCTGCCTATGTTTCATGCCTTCAGCGGGTGTGACAACACATCCTCCTTTGCTGGTAAAGGTACGAAATCTTCTTGGGAGACGTGGCAAATATGTGAAAGTGTAACTGAGGTATTTGCAGATCTTGGGAATGTACCAACACTGGAGAGAATTGACCAGCACATGGCAAACCTTGAGCGATTTGTTGTTTTGCTTTATGACAAAACAAGCACAGCCACATCAGCTGATGAAGCGAGAAAAGATCTCTTCACCAGGAAGGGCAGGTCTATTGATCTCATACCACCAACTTCTGCTGCTCTTTACCAGCATGTCAGAAGAGCATGTTATCAAGCGGGTCATGTTTGGGGCCAGTCACTTCTCCCCAATCCCGTGTTACCTTCACCTGTTGAATGGGGTTGGATGAAAGGACCTGGAAATGCATGGAAACCCTATTGGTCAGATCTGCCTCAAGCATCAGTTTCCTGTATGGAATTCCTGAAATGTGGATGTGTCAAAGGCTGCAGAGAAAGATGCGAAAGCACAACAGAAGTGTGTGAAAGCACAACTAGCATGTACGGCTCTGTGCAAATGCGGGGGTGATTGTGACCGTGTGTGATTAGACATAAATTAGTCATATCAGTACTGCACTAGCAATTGATGGTTACAATGATAAGACCTATTTTGGGATTAAGTTAATATAAAACTCTTCATATTGAGTTTATAAAACACTGTACTTATGGTAGACATTCAAATAATTTTTTTACTTTGCGTTAAAATTACAAATATGATTACAGCCGGTTTAATATTTTTGTAGGCAATTTCTGTTTCAAAAAGTCCATTTGCTCATTAAATATTTGTCTGATGTGCTTACGTTTGCTTTAATGTTTAGAACATCCTTGGAAATATAGGTCTAGACTCCAAAATTGCGACTATACGATGTAAATCCTTCTAAAAGCAGCATTTTCCAGATTTTTGGCGGCCATCTTGAAAATTTTCTGTAACAAATAGGCCATTCGCTCCTTTAATATTTGTCTGATATGCTTACATTTGCTTTAAATGTTTAGAACATCATTGAAAATATAGGTTTAGACCCCAAAATTGTGACTATACGATGAAAATCCTTTAAATAGCAGCATTTTCCAGATTTTTGGCGGCCATCTTGAAAAAAGTGGCCATATTGGAAAGATATCAAATGGGTCTCTATCGCATTTCAAAACATACATCTCAAGCTAACTTTGTGCAAAATTTGGTGCTTTTAACCAAATTTGAACAATTTTTACTAAAAACGGCTGGACTAAATACAGATGAATGTATATGTCAAGTACACAGTGAGTTATGTATTCAGCCTATGGTAAATTCCATATTATTTTAAAATGTTTTAAATAATTATATCGCAAAATACAAAAATAATAATAACAACCGCATCATTGCAAATAATTAATCATAATGGTTTCGTAAATATTGATAGGTTATGCAATGTAAATTTGTAATAGTGTAATAATTAAAGAATACAAAAGTAATTTGCATTGTTGTAGATAATTAATGATTAAGACATGACAATTAACAATTTGCCATTTAAGTTAATTAATTGAAAAACACACATTTACTAAATTTCTCCTAACAGTAAGAGCTTCCTTAATGTATAATGAAAGGTTTATCAGCTCACTTTTTTTGCCTACTGTTAAAAGTTCAACAAGCTTAAAAACAGATGGACTAATATAAAAATATTGTTTAATAAATTTCTTTCTAATATTCAGGTAGGTGGGGCATATGCATACAAAGTGATATTCGTCTTCGATGTCATTCAAGTTACAACATTCCCAGTATCTTTCATGACGATGGATTTTATTTCGTGCTTATCGTCCTGTTTGTATTTTCAGTGGGTGTACTGACACTCTTAATTCTACTATGTATGTTCTTAACTTTATAGGTATAATATCTAAATAGGATTCATACTCAAAAGTAGTTTTTAAGACTCTATATATGTCAAAGCACAGTACTATTATTGCTGTACCATTCTTGTTTGAATTCGTCTATACATCTATTTTTGAAATCATTTATTAGTGTCTTCATATTTACTAAACCTGGGTTATTAAAGGCATATGCAAATCCATAACTACTTAGTAGCTTTTTTACCTTTGATACTCAGTTTGTGTGTCCATTGTTGCATGCCATGACATCTTGGTTGTATACACTGTTTAATATTTTATTGTCAGTATTTTGTATTTTAAACCAATACTCAATATCCGCACATATCTACCAATTTATAGTGGATAACGTCCAAGTTCACCATATATGGCTTCATTACATGTATTTGATCTTACTTGAAGAAATCTCTTACAGAACTTAAGATGTATTCGTTCTTGTTCTTTTGATTTGGTAAAACCACATATTTCAGAGGCATAGTTCAATATTGGTACTACAAATGCATCAAACAATTGGCATAATAGCTTTGGTTTAAGATCATATTCTTTATATTTGAACAATAACGTGCTCAAAGCCCTGATAGCTTTACCAGTTAAATGCTTTTGGTTTAATGTAAATGATCCATTATAATTAATTACAGTGCCTAAATAGTTAAAGTTGTCCACTACTTCTATGTTTTGTTCATTATAAACCCATTTCTCATGTTGATTTATTTTACCCCGCTTGCGAAACACCATAATCTTAGTTTTATCTGTATTAACTTTCAAACCCCACATGTTACAATATTGGTACAGGTTCTCAAGATGTGTCTGCACTTCCTCAGCTGACATTCCTATTATGGTCATATCATCGGCAAATAAAAGTAAGATGGGTGCATTATCATCAATGTTTATATCTGAGTTTGAATTTTCAGTTAAGAATAAGTGTAAATCATTTAGTGACATAGATTCTCCTTGTCTTAGTCCAACTGAATAACTGAAATAGTCAGAGTAAGATGTACATGACTTAACACAAGACTTCACATTATGATACATATCTTTGACTATTCCAAGAATGTTACCTCTAAGGCCAAAATTGTACATTTTCATCCATAGCACATTGCGATATATACTGTCAAAACATTTCTCCAGATCCACAAAGATAACATATAAGCGTCTATTGTCAGCTAAATATCTGTGGACAATAGAAGTTAGAATGTAAATTGCATCAATGGTTGAGTGACCTTTCCTCAAACCAAATTGAGCATCAGTAATGATTTTGTTTTCTTCACAAAAAGACTCTATTCTCGTATTTATAATTATTGTAAAAAGCTTAAAAAAACAACTAACAAGGATTATTCCTCGGTAATTATTCACCTCATTGCGGGAACCTTTTTTAAGAAGTGGAATAATTACTCCTTCTGTCCATTTGTCTGGGAAAATCCAGAAGCTAAGATACTATTGAATATGTCACATAGATGAGCAGACAAAATATCCAAGCTTTCAATAAAATACTCATTAAGCATACAGTCATTACCAACTGACTTATTACGTTTTAAGTGTTTAACTGCTTTCTTAATTTCTTCAATAGTTAAAGGTGTATCCAAGTCTGTAGTAGTAGTTTCATTAAAATCATATCTTGAAGAAAACAGCTCTGCTTCATCATTGCCTTTGTTTAAGTTATTATTACTTATTTTTTTTTTCAAAAAATGACTTAAAATCCTGTAATGAAATATCAATGTTATTACGTTTATTTTTTTGTTTTAAAGAATTTCCAAAGCTCCTTTGGTTTATGTCGTTTTAAGTTTTCTATGTCCCTCATTTTTTTGTAGTATGCACTGTTTTTCTTTTTGTGGATTATTTTTTTATAGATTTTTTATGTATAGATATGTTGTTCCTATAAGCTTCCGAATTACAGTTGTTAAAACAGGCTAGAGCATTTTTATATACCCGATGTGCCTGTATACATTCAATCTGCATTTCTTAAACAGCCAGTATCAACAAATGATGGAGAATTACTGTAATAACTACATTTTGAAAACAGTGGATCTGCAACTTTTCTGATAACAGATGTTAATTTATCTACTGCATCATTAACTGATCTATTTGAAATATCTACATTGTTTACTATATCATTAAATATGGGTAGTTGTGTAATTATTCCTGAGCGGAATTCATTCCGCATTACATCATTCCATGCATATTTAACATCCGTGTATGAGTCATAGATAGGTGAGTTGTTATTACAAGGTATTGAAAAGTGTAAAGGGGCGTGGTCACGCCATTCATTAAAATCAGCCACACTAAAGTCAAGTACACATGGAAAGTTGTTTTCATTGGTCAACAGATAATCAATAACGGAATTCCCATTGTGGGTGTAGCACGTGTGTCTACAACTGTTACCTATTCTGCCATTCACAATGCGTAGATTCAGAGATTTGCACATGTCTAATAGTTTGATTCCATGGTTATTACACACCCTGTCGATAGAGGCCCTTACAGGGGCATGGTCAGGGACATAGTCAATATCGTCACATTCATTGTTAACATAATCATATATTATGAAGTCACTTTTATTTGCTACTCTGCTTTTTAGATCACCTGTTATATAAACTTGACCTATGTTAGAATAAAGAGCCACATCTTCTTCAATTAGTTCAAAGAGATCGACATTAAAAGTGTTGTAGGCAGGTGAATCATCACTCCATATATAACATGCACACACATATACATCTTTTTCTACATTGAAAAATTCGCGGTCTAACTTTAACCATATGATAGTGTCAAAATGTTTTTTTTTACAATTTTTATTTCATTTTCTAAGTGTTCTTTATAATAAATAACAATACCACCACTACTTCTGCATGCATTTCTTTGCTGATATTTTCTATAAAAGTTGTGTGGTATAGCCGTTCATGTTAATGTTACTTGATTCGTTTGTCCATGTTGCATATAGAAAACATATATCGTGAGAAGATAAAAACTCAGTAAACTCAGAGGAGTTTTTTTGCAAATACTTAAGCCGTTTACATTCCATGAGAGAATATTCACTTTACTACCGTCGTGTCCCTAGGCCCGTATTGCTGATCCGTCGACATATAGAGTGTCGTATACCAGATAGGCTCTCTTACCCTGCCTCCTCGCTTCTTTCATCTTGGGCACAAGTTTACTCATTTTGTCAATAACATCCAGTGGAAACTGCTAAAAAACGCGGTAAAGTGACCCATCCAGTTGTTTCCATGACTTGCGTACCATCTCTCTGTCCTTAAAGAATGTAAATTTAGCTACGATGTTTCGCGTCCTTCCCTGCCCCAGGTGACCTATGGACGCGTTCAAAATGTATTCCCTCTACTACCTCTCTGGCGATCTTGAATGCTTCCAGAAGATGCTGACGAAGCTTCCTTTCTGTAGTCTCCGCCTGTTCACTTCCTTCTGTATTGTCTTCTGGAACCCCGGTAAAAAACAGGTTATTACGCATACACTGTGATTGGAGATATGAAATGTCTTCACGGAGTGTATTCCGCTCCTTCTCCAACTGCAGCACCTGTTCCGATAACTGGGTTGTATGTATGTGCGCACCGTCAATTTTATGTTCTATTCTGCTTACTCTTTCATCAACATTTTTAACTCGAGCGTCCAGTGCTACCCATAGTTTCTTAATGTCAGTGTCAATATTTAATATCTTTTTTTCAATGTTGTCAATGTTAACTAACCTTTTTTCTACTAGCTCTATACGCCCACACATCTTGACCAACAGTTCCATCAAGTCTCTATTCGTAGGTTCAGTATTTTCCGCCATGTTCATATTTCCATGAGTTTGATCATTTGAGGGTTCGAAAACACTGTTATCCAGGCTCGCATCGCCGTATAGAACACAGTTTGTGCTGTTCAGTACTTCGCTAATAGGCACAGGTGTACTGCCACTCTGCAGGTCCCCAGACGGACCTCCCTGTTTTGGCAACTTTTCGATTATTCTTTTCAATGTCTGCACTGTTTCGCTTACTACCTTTAGATCTCGTCATCACTAAATCCACATAACGTATAAGTAATGTATTCACTTTTAAAAGCCTTTTATCTGGAAATCATACACTTAACACCAATTATTCACCTAAAATCAATCGATTCCTCTACCGTTAAAAAAAAACACGTCTTGCCGCCATTAGACCACGTGACTATATCAGGGAGAGGTGTCAATGGCGGGACAAACAATATTTTTTGTGAAAGTCGATCACAAATTTAGTAAAGTACGTTCATTTTCTTGGGCTGTGTATTGTATATGAGATAACCACCTAGCCAGACCAGCCGCAATAGCTCAGGTGGTAGAGCATCGGCTTGCGGATCGGGAGGTCGTGGGTTCGAACTCCGGCCGGGTCAAACCAAAGACATTAAAATTGGTAGTAGTGGTGTCAGTATAATGGACCGGCCGGGTTCAGTCCCTGGGCACCTCATAAGTGCCCCTGTGCTATAATAAGAGAAATGTCGCTGCGCAGTATGGGCAAAAATGCCGGCTTATCCCAATCTCACCACCTAGCCACTTGTTTAAGACACATGTTACTGATTTGTTTTGTCTGTCCATGCAAACGTTAGAGCGTAAAAGAAGGAATAGTGACACTAGGGTCCGAATTATTTTAGTGTTTGCAGACTGATATTGAGATTTTTCGAGCAAAAGATTTAGCTTTGCTGTATTTGCGGGGGGGGGGGGGGGGTGTGGGGGGCGGCATACATAATAGAAGAGAGCCTCTTTGTTCATTTCTTTACATATAAGACGATTCATGGAGAGCCGCCTGACATTAGTACAATTTCATGGGGAGCTATAAATTTCGATATGTTATATACTGGTTGGTAATAAAGTTCATAATAAAAAATTATATGTATTTTTTATTGTATTTGTGTCATGTATTGAACTTGGTGATAGTTATGAACTGTACCCATTTTTTTAATTGACCAACCAGTATATCATTGCTTGTTATCTATCCATGACTGTACTTACCTTTCGTGATTAAAACGGCTTACGCCACTTCATTTCACCTTTGGAAATCCCTTTTAAACTTATGCACCAGTCAAACAGTCATATATAGATCCACTTCCCCTCGGGGAAGTGTGGGCGGGAAAACCTATGTTTTACAATTCGACTGACTCGACACTGCGAGACAAGTGCGATTTATTTTCTTTCGCGCCAAAATAGCATAGACATTTATTTGGTCGGCAAGACCCAGAGTTAAAGGTGGTATCCAACACTTTGGACCATTTTTTTTTCAAACATCCCAATATTTTTGATTCCTGAAAATATCTCACGAAATGCCATTTATTGATGCCCAACATCATAATACCACATTCCTAATTGGAAACATGTATTCCCTATACTATCCACGATGCACAGTTAGCTATTTTTGAACTAAGAAAACCAAGTGACATTTTACTTTTAAGATACAGTTCCTGGCGTAGATGTCTATTTTAGCAATCCTCATCATGCTTATTTATAGATTTGGAAGTTATCAACACTAATCGACTAAGATTCAAAAATGACTTTCTTCTTTTCATATTTCGAACTAGACCTGAAAATGAAAACAAGAATGAGTGTTAAATGCATTAACCATGGATTTCTTATGTAAGTCTCTATGGAAGTGTTGTAAAGTGAGGCGGTCCTCCATGAAATCGTCTTAAATGTAAAAAATGAACATAGAGGCTCCTATTTGCACAGAAAAAATGCTCTAATGCCGCACCCCCTAAACATAGCAAGGCTAAACCTTATGCTCTATAGCTCCAATATAGGTTTGCAAACACTACATAGTTTGGACATTAGTGTCACTATCCGTTCTTTTACGTTGTAACGACTGCATGGACAAACAAAAAAGCAGACCAGAAGCAGGTGTTTTACACTATCAATTATGTGGTTATCTCATATACAATGCATAAAGTACAAAAAAATGTACTTACTTTACTAAATTAGTGATCGACTTTTACAAAAAAAAATGTTGATTGTCCCGCCATTGACACCACTCTCCCTGAAATGGCCGAATTAAAGCGCCGATCATTTTACTTGAGCTTAGACCACTTGTTTAAGACATTCGAAATCGCTCCTAAAGAAAAGAGAGCCGAAAATAATCCCTAAAAACATGACACTATATAATGAGTGAGTTTCTTTATTAAAATATTGCATTTAAACGTATTTTATAACTTATGTTAGCAGTAATAGAGGCAATAATTTGAATAATTGCACGAAAATATTTTCCCAAGCAACACATTCCCAACACATTAATTTATTGCTGGGCAATAAATGATGTCATAAAGTAGAGGGAAATCATATGTACCAGGACTCTGTTGAAAAAAATCTGTTGATATTAATACTTTCATGCAAATATTTTCAAATAATTTAAAGTATGTTACAACTCTGACCAAACGTTTACAGTAGCTAATGTCCAATCAATCAGTGAGAGCACAAGGATCTCAGAAAAAGCTTACTTGGCATATTTAAACAATTTAAACAATTGCAAATATGCAGCAGTTTCTCGTCAGCAATTTATCGTATCCTTGATGAACGGATTATGCATAAGCGTACTTGTTACATGCACCGGTTTCGGAAATCCGTATTTGACTATATCCTATTCCATTGCACTATATAATAAGTTGTGTCGACTGTATTACGTCGTTTTGGCATCCAGACGCCAATTCACTCATCAAGACCCTAGCAAGAATGCGTTTGCTCGTCGCGTACTTTGGAGTCCTGTTCGCCTGTGGGCTGATCTCGCAAACAACATGTATGACAAACCGAGAGTTCGTCGATATGATGAAGGACTCAGCTGAAGGTATTTAAACTTTTGATGTTGTTCTTCTGTTCATGTTGTAATGGTTTTACTTTTACACCACTTCTGTCATAGTAATAAGAAAAGCAATGCATTATTGCGAATGGTCGTCAACCATTCAGTTTCAAGACGTACGTACTTTCTTGAATATCTTGTCAATTCAAATTTAAATTCTGATATCATACAATTGCAAATGGAACCTTATAGAATATATATAAAAAATTGATGTGGTCTTTCTCTTATATCCGTACGATGAACTTCTGAAATAATATGAATAATTTCTGTGTTATTTAGATATTTATGTAAGTATATAACTTTTACAGTAATTTCATTTGCTATAATATCTTTTTTTTTAATCTTTATATTTATTGACATAGATTTTTCTTCACATATAACGGCAAATTATAGTCACCTCGTGCAGGAATAGATCACTTGGTTTTACCCAATAATGTGTTGATAGCGTAATTGTATTCATCTAATTATAAAAAGGGGAATTTTCCGGTTTAATCAATCAACTTTGTTCTTATGTTATGTATACAATCTTAAATGAAAAATGCCATATTGACAAGAAGAATCGGGTAAGTTAGTTCATGATTATGTAAATGCTATTTCAAAACAAGCAATAGGATTTATGTTAGGTAAACATTTACAATCGACAAGACTGAGGCATACTGGGTAAAACAGATCTCCCAGCATAAACACCTTTTGTTCTATCAACGTCGTTCGATTTATCAACGTTCGATTTATCAACGTTCGATTGGTTACAATGTCTATACAAAGACACTTGCAATTTGAAAGTTGGCGTTTTAATCCAATTTCAAGGAACTCTCTTGTGTCATTACCAAATTACATTCTTAGGGAATCATTATTATTTAATGATAAGCTTTTATACACATCCATGACACATGCGTTTTATTTTTGCAAAATTACTATAACATTGCAATTATTTTTTTCTAAACAGGAGTCAGACAGTCAAAAAGTCACATCTATTATAAAACACGAGCATGGTAGCTCCATTGATTTATGATGGAATAAAATAACCATGTTATTCATCAAGTTGTTCATAAAACTGGATTGATTTATTTATGTTTCACGAACGCACATTTACCTCAAAATAGTCATGAAATGTGTGCGTTTTATTTAAAACATTATTTATTAAAAATATATGTTCTTCCAGTCATCAAGTAAAGGATTTTAACACTATACATGAATATGACATGTCATCCATGACGCTACGTCAAAATCCAGCCAACGTCATGCATTGATTTAATAATAAGGAACGTTTAAAACATTCGTTGGGCTGTTTAAACTTACTGTTTTAGCTTTATACCTTCAAAGGTTGCCATGAGCGTGTTCAAGGCCGTCGGACAAAATTAACCAAAATAAAGTTTTGTCTATAAATTTCGCAGTGTCGACGAAATGTGATCGAACATATATTTCATCAGCAATATTTCGAATTCCAAACATGCAATTAATTAGTTACTAAATATAAGTTAAGGCCTTTAACCCATTAAATTTTGAGAGATGAAGCATTTTTATTAGTTTATGCAGAAACTATTTTTCATGGTAAAACTTACGTTGTATGTCATTCTTCGTACTAGCACAAAGACAAATGCACAAACATGACCATTTAAAATTGCGTTTAGAAGTATTGAATGTCAATTCTCACTTCATTTCTCTAAATTGGGCACGTGCGATCCGATCCATTTAAGCTCGAGTTAACGTCGTTGACTTTATTTAAATTAGTGCGCCTTTCATAATCCATGTATTTCCCATGCGACTTTCAACATTACCATGTGTGGCACTTATAAAATGTTCCTTTCAGTACTGATAAAGCTGTTTTCTTTACACACAAGAGGTTCAAATATTGGGGCTGGGTTAAAATCATACAAAACGTATAATGATGTATGTAAAGCATTTAGAGCTTTTTATAATATGATATTATGACGTTTAATCAAATGATATGTAGTTATGAAGGCATTATGCAGATTTGCATCTCGGGTCACTAAATAGGCTAATGCTATTAAATAGAACAGCAGAATTGCGATGTATATTCAATCGTTAAAATTAATTTGAGATTATGTTACTCATGACAGTAAAAAACGTCTTATTATGGCTGTCTTGCATGCTAACCCGTTCATAGACAAAAAATATCAAATTAAAAATTAAAATATAAGAAGAAAAAGCGGAGGCCCCTGTATGTTTCATCAATTTGCATATGCTGCCACTGACACCATGTTACCATGTGTCATCGTGTGCCGTTGTTGGTGTTTTATACAAATGTGTAGTATGATAATATGAAGATGAAACATTATTATATCAGCGTGGATTCGATTATAAGAAACAATTAAAAAAATCATTTCAGGTACAAGTACTTCCAAGATGCAGAAAAGTATTTCTGCACCCCAAATTCAAACATCGCTATGATATCATCATTGACCTTGTTTGTTATGTGTCAGAAAACAAGAAAAGACTTTTTGCTTGTACAGATGTGAAAGAATCTAGTCTTGGAGATGATGATTATGACAACAAAGACGACGGTGCTATTGAACTACCTGGTGGTCCGGATGATGAGCTTAACCTAGATTACCTGATGGTTCAGTCCGGCCTTCCTGAAATGTTGATGTCACAGTTAGCCTGTGAGTACATGTAACGTTCAGTAGGTTAACACACAGAAAACCGCAGTATTTATGGCTTGACATTTGTAGGAATCGATATTAAGCAAAAGCAAAAAAGGACAAAACAAGGTAAAACAACTGTTAATTTACTTGAACACTATCAGGACGTATTAAAGGAAGCTGCTAGCAATATGGACACATCCAACACAATCCTAGGAGCCAATGAAACTTTCCAGGACACTAAATACACCAGTAGTATAGCTTAATCCTAAACAATTGGTGAATGCTTGTAATTAACGTCATTAAAATTATACGACACTTTCTGTGCAGTCAAATAGCATGTTTAAATTAAATAATTCTTACAACTTAACTAAGGCAGTGAAGATGAGACGACGTAGAATAGTACGATTGAATAACACTCCTTAATGTAAAAAAGGTTATTGTTACATATAGAAAAACCTCAAAAGCCAGCTTAAATAAAAAAAATAAATTTTAAGGTCCTATTGTTGTTGATGATAATCATAATAATCATAATAATATTCTATTGCTGCTGCTGCTGCTCCTACTGTTCTTCCTGCTGCTGTTTCTACTGCTGCTGATAACGATGATGATGATCACGATCATATGATGATGATGATGATGATGATGATGATGATGATGATGATGATGATGATGAACTACGACTGTAATATTGCCTGCTGCTGCTGCTGCTGCTGCTGCTGCTGCTGCTGCTGCTGCTGCTGCTATAGCTTCCGCTGTGATGATGAAAGAAACAAAAATACTTTCCTAATAACATTTATAGCTTTGTCGAAATCTGAGTCCAAAAGTGGTGACCTAGGATATCTCCGCCACGGCTACTATATCGAAGGCTGCAGGTGTCGAGCCAAAACTTGTCGATGTTGTCGTCGTCGCAGGTTCAGGGTGAATTTCTGGCACAAGATATTAACATTTACACTCAATTGTGAGTCTTTTTTTTATTTTCTGGGAAAGTGTTGTGAAGGCTGTATGCGTTGACGAGTGTGTGTTGGTGTGTGTGAGTTTGAGTTAGTTTTCCTGTATCTACTATAGCTAAACAGAAGTTGCCTTGCGTCTGGCGGTAAACGTGGCAGCAGGCCATACTATTGCTGTCTCAGATGCGTGTTCTGGGATGAGTATGCTTAATCGGGAACATGTTTATGATATAGTATTCGTGTTCATGCGGCCATATGTTGTTTTCTTTTGTAAAAAATCTTTTATCTCTATGACAAGTTTCGGAGTCAGTAAACTTTTAAGTGTAGGGGTGTTTATGAGCTATAAAACATATAGTCTATTGGGAAAGTGTGAAAACACGTTCGATCGCATATATTTAATCATTACATTTTCTGCAAGTTTTTGCCAAAGGTAATAGTTATACCCACACAGTAATTTTCAAATTTATTTCATAATTAATTATATTCTAGAATGGTTTGGGTTTCTTTGACCTTTATCGACTTATTTTCCAGCTTGTGTCCGACTTACCTACAGGTCGTATTATGTTTTAATCCTAAAGTTCACCATGAACCACATGACCGTCTTTCACCAAACGATGTCACGTACGTAAAACATATTCCAAAGCACCCCTCTTCCAAATAGCATGACTCTTTCGTTAGTTTAGTAGTACATGACGACATCTGGTCTGCACAAAATCTTTTGCTTCGCAACAAACGGCAGACATCGGCAAAATAAAGTCACCGCTTTTATTTTTAATATGCAAAATTCAGTTTCGAAGGTGCTTCTCGACAGGAGTAGAAAGCAAATGACGATTAATTATATGTTGTCAATGCAGCCGATTATTTACATTGATCCACTGCTTAAAATGGTCTATCTGAATTACACCTACGGAAAAAAGAAGGCTAAACGGGAAGCCGCACTTGCAGATCTCGGAGGTCGCATGGTTTCTCCTACATAGCGGACATTATCCTTACAATTTAAATTGCATAGTTATCTCCCTTTTGTTGAAAGGTAATTAGTATATATTTTTCATAGGAAATACGTGTATAGTGAATTTATCAACACCTATTGAAAAGAGCCAGATATCAACATTTACATGTTATAATAGTGTGTGTATTAAGATAAGAATAATCAGTAGTGATCGAAGGTTATGATGAAAATAATCAGGCAAATTATTTTATATAATATATATATATATATATATATGTATGTATGTATGTATAATCGAAATCAACGATCCTCCCTTCGGACTTAAAAAAGACAAAGTGCATGTATTATTAACTATATTATAGTATGTCATTTTTAATAAATGATATAATATAAGTGGTTAAAACTAAATGTTTATCTCATCTAAGAACGTTTGTGATTGTGCCATCCTCGTCTCACCTTCCTCTTTAAAACCAAATATGTCCTCGAGTTTGGGTACAGGGTATTTAGGAGGAATTTTCTTCAGTCGTTTTTAACCGATTTGATATCACTAAAAGTCGGTAAAGTTTAAAGAATGAGATGTATATTTATTTAAGAAAGATTTTTTACTAAATTATAAGTATTAGTTTTAATTTATTTAATATTCAATACTTAATTTATTTGTTTGCTAATTCATTAAATTAATTATTTATTTAATATTTTTGTTTATATGATATGTTTAAATAAGTGATCTCATTATATAGATATGGGTATTTTAACTTGTTCTTCTTTTAATCGATTAAATGGTTCAAATGTTTTTTTTATGCTTCACTAGTCAAGAGCCCTTTCCATAAGTGCACCAGCTTTTCTAGTGGGTTTTTTAATGCCAGAGCGTGTGTGCAGGTTTACCATGTGTACCTTCCCTTCAGAACCTTTTGTGTGAGGTTCTACGGATTTGTGAGTCTGGTGAGTGAAAGTTATCATTATTACGCATGCATTGCGAAAGTGCAACATACTTTTTTCTATTTATGACTACATTAAGATCGAGAATGGAGGATGACTTTGGTCACGACCTTTTTCTCATTTCCTTCCAGCTAGCGTCTCATACATCTAAGTATACTGAAGCCGGACGTGTGCTTCTACTAAAAGGCAAGAGAAATATTGTTAACTGATCGTATGTGGTGTCATGGCTCAGAACCTCACATACAATAAAAATAATGTGTCAACCATTTTTTACACTAATAATCGTATAAAAATCATCAAAACAATCTCAAAATTTACTGGAATATACATCTAAGGACACATAATGACAACAAAAGTGATGGTTATTCGCGGCATTATAGTCACATGCGACATATATGTTCAATTAAAACATTAACCTTAACAAATCGTATACATTGCTTAACTACTTATTCAGTAACATTTTATCCAGGATTCATATATTGTATATTACCATCAATGCATTTGTTTATGTTTTGTCCTTTCTCAGTGTGCGAGGTTTAGCGTCAACATGCATCTCGGATGTTACCGTGTATACGCCATGGAAGAGGATCAGTTTCGGTCCCTTTTGGCTGACAGCGAAAGTTTAATGGCCTTCATTAATTCCGGTGACCCGAGCATTGAGACAACTGATTACTTCAACCTTACCGAGCCACGCAGTCTTGTTGAGCTTGTCAAACACGCGGAAATTACGGAAATCGCCAATCATGGCGAATCCATGGAGCCTGCGGATATCAAGGAAACTGCGGAAGATGATGATGCAATGGAGACTCCTTAGATAATGGAACTGGCCAAAGAATGACGAATCCGTTGAGCTGCAAAAAAAAAATGATACCTGAAAATTTAAACGCAATCGGCTGATCATGGACCTCAAAGGTTGACACAGGAATAATCGAATTTACTTATAGTTGTTTATAAATTGCACGATTCGTGAGATGGCATTATATGACAAACAAATTATTTTGTGATAGATTTGTTCCAGGCAATGGTTACACGTCAGTGACATCTTGAAAAAAAAATGCTTATGATATCGCAAATTATAGAATATTTGTATTAATTTATGCGTTTTTACAAAATACACACCAACATATTATTGGTATTATGTTTGCTCACGGCGTTCATTGTTTACTTTGTTAAACGGATATATGATTCAAGTAAACTCCGTCAATAAATATATATTCTTTAGCTGTCTTTAACCTGTCTTTAACTGTTTCTGGATATGTATAAGTAAAGTAATGTAGAATCACCATATACATTAGAAAGTTAAAACATAAATGAAATGCATGTAATTATACCTGTATGGATCGATTCGTTTTAATAGTTTTACTTTGAACGCCTAAACGTCATAAAATTTATATATATTCAAAAGGGAAACTACCCACTGATGAAGTATAAACTGAGACAAACTTATTTAGCATTCAGTTTAAAATTGATACTCATTTTAAAAACAAAAGTCGCAGTTTTCTGGGAAAAAATGGAGAAGGACCTGAATGAGACCATGTGTTACTAATGAATACAACTTATGGGGTACGCAAAAATGTATTTTTTCTTCAACTCTCCTTTTTACTCAGTTACATGCATATGAACATGTATATCTAATGTCTGCAAGTACAGACCACCTCTTATCTATACATATCAAAGGATATGCTGAGTAACTGAATAAAGTCTTCTATATGCAAATACGAGTTCTTTGTCGTTTACATATCCTAAACTTAGATGAACATTTCTTTTAAAAAATATCACAAAATGTGATGTTATTAGATTTTTCTCTATTCTTCTAATTATCAAAGGAGAATGATAAACAACTAGTTTAAATGATGTATACAAAATACGGCAAAAAGCAAGACATAGTCACAATTAGAATTAAAGGTATAAAGATATGAATTGTATTGTTTATTTGTAGGCATTTGAACTTCAAATGTAACCTTAGCTGAATTGTTTGACCAATGCCAATGCACGAAGCCCGTGTGCATGAAGAGTGACTTATTGTTTTACCTCTTCTCACCTAATGATATGTATTTGTATAAATGGGTTTCCAGCTGTAATCTCACAGTATAGTGTTGGGACTCTAAAGATTGCCTTTGATACTTATTATTATTAAGGATCGGGTGTAGCAAATACAGGTTTAATTTTCGGCTTCAGGTACGGGAGTCCCCGGGTTTGATCCCGGGCCACGACATACCAAAGTCGTTAAAAATGGTAGTGGTATAGCTCCCTTGCTAACGCTCAAGCAAATATAAGGGTAGTTCCACGACTGGTTGGCCCGGTGTCAGGATAATGTGACTGGGTGTGGTATCATGCCAGGTGTTCACGGCATGGTATACACAGTGAAGGCAGCACTATATCTGTTTCAAGTGGACACCGTCTCCAGATAACTGAAATACTGTTGGTGGGACGATAAACCCAATAAACAATAAACAAATAAACAGGTTTAATTTAGTTTTTATGCAAACAAGGTTGCATAAAAGGCCTAACATCCAGTGAACATATTGTTTACCTTTTCCAGCGCATATTTCAATTTGTTGGATTTGAAATGATACTTAAAACAGCATTTGATGATAATAAAAACAGTGAATAAAAAGTTAAGACAAAAATGAAAACAGAAGCAACAATAATTGTCGTTGATGGGCGCTTTAAAAAAATAAAGTTGGCAAGAAAAAGTGCAAAAATAAAAGGTATGCGATTACTAATTTAATAGAGGATAAAAGAAAAAATATTAAATATCAAAATATTAACAAAGCGAAAAATAAAGAAATCACACACTTATATAAAAAAAGCTAATGACAATGGCATGTCAATTAGAAAGAATAAATATGATGATAAATAATTATGTTAATAAAATATATTATCTTAACGACTTCGATGATTACAATATGCATGACGAAAATGAAGACTACGACAATGACGATGATGATGTCAATAATAATATTGACGATAGTGATGATGGTGATGATGTTTGATGATTTTTACTAATATTATGATGATGATGCGGTGATGTTGGTTGAGTGCAAACCATAATATTCTTTAATTAATATACACATATATATATATATATATAAAAAGAATATACTTGTAGAGATCTAAATGGTAAATGGTGCCGTCAAATTACAGTTAACATAAAAATTTCTTTAGGTACATTTCATATCTCAAGCTGATGCTTCTGATGCTGATAATATGATGAGGAGGATTACACAAAATGTATATATTATGACATATGACTCAGTACAATTTTCAAGTTCGGCTCAATGGGTTTATTTCATAACTGTTGTTGATGCGGCTAATGTTGCTACTGTTGCTATTATTTATTATAATAAAGATATTTATCGCACATGATGGAGCTGTGATTTATGATAAAAACAACAACATTGGGTATGTTAACTATTTAAACTTGCTGCTACTGCTTCTGGTGACGATGGTGATGTTGTTGTTGTTGTTGATGATGATGATGATGATGATGATGATGATGATGATGATGATGATGATGATAATGATAGCGGTAGTGGTGGTGGTGATGATGATGATGGTGATGATGATGCTAGTGATAGTGGTGCTGTTGATGATGATGGTCGTGATGATGATGATGATGATGATGATGATGATGATGATGATGATGATGATACTGGAAGTGGTGGTGATGATGATGATGGTGGTGATGATACTATGTATGCTATTTAAAGTTGTTCTGGTGATGATGATGATGATGATGATGATGATGATGATGATGATGATGATGATGATGATGATAGTGGAAGCGTGGTGGTGATGATGATGGTGGTGATGATGATAGTATTATGCTATTCAAAGTTGCTTCTGGTGATGATGATAATGACGAAAATGTGCCCTACTCATAATAAAGTTCAACATCCTATTCACAAGAGCTTTTAGAGCTCCGAATGTTCTTTTTGACTTTATTTCTTTATTTCCCAATTCAATTAAAACCTTCCTTGTATATTGTTGCCATAAAATACTATTGTTAATGACTGATCTTTTAGTAAAACTGTGTTATATTCTCCCGTTTAATGGAAAAAACAACAACAGCAAAACTTCTGTTCTGTGTCTTGTAGAAGAAAAATAAAGCACTTTAATGTTCACTGTCTCGTCTAATTAGTTATTAGAATCATCTGTTTACAGGTAAATCCATACATGTATGTCTCCTTCTGTATGTTCCAGTGGTAAAACTTCAGAAAACTTGGTGCATTATTCCGATCAAATAACCAAATAATTATTGTTGACTTAAAAGATCAAGCAAAATGCTGTTTAGCAAAGTCCTACAGATATATACATGTGAACTGTGAATCATAAAACCCCACTTGCCATCACAATATATATTTAATATCTTTGCAACGCTACAGAGTTACTATGTTCAAAATAAGAAACCATGTGACCCCTTACTTTCGAGGAAATCCGGGCACTCCACTCTGAAGTCGATATATATATATATATATATATATATATATATATATATATATATATATATATATATATATATATATATATATATATATATATTAACACTAATCCTCATCGTGCTTTTTTATAGACTTGAACAAATTGTATGTTAAGAGAGATTTATTTCACAATGTGTACTGTCTAACAACTGTGTTAGTGTCAAAATCTTCTTTACTTACACAAAAGAATGAGTTTAGGGAGGTATAATGGCAAAACCGTATAATAAGTAGTAAGATGTCGTTACAACGTCATACGCCACCTTTAGTAGTAGTAGCAGTAGTAGTAGTAGTAGTAGTAGTAGTAGTAGTAGTAGTAGTAGTAGTAGTAGTAGTAGAAGTAGTAGTAGAAGTAGAAGTAGCAGTAGTAGTAGTGGTGGGGGTAGTAGTAGTAGTAGTAGTGGTTGTGGTTGTCGTCGTGGTGGTGGTAGTAGTAGTTGTAGTGGTGGTGGTGGTGGTGGTATTGGTAGTAGTAGTAGTAGTAGTGGTGGTGGTAGTAGTAGTAGTAGTAGTAGAAGTAGTAGTAGCAGTAGTAGTAGTGGTGGTGGTAGTAGTAGTAGTATCAGTAGTAGTAGTGGTGGTGGTGGTGGTAGTAGTAGTAGCAGTAGTAGTAGCAGTAGTAATGGTAGTAGTGGTAGTTGTTGTAGTGGTGGTAGTAATAGTAATAGTAGTATTAGTAGTAGTGGTGGTGGTGGTGGTATTGGTAGTAGTATTAGTAGTAATGGTTGTGGTTGTCGTTGTGGTAGTAGTAGTACTAGTAGAAGTGGCGGTGGTGGTGGTGGTGGTGTTGGTGGTAGTATTAGTATCAGTATTAGTATTAGTAGTTGTAGTAGTGGTTGTGTTAGTAGTAGTAATAGTATTAGTAGTGGTGGTGTTTAGGGTAGTGGTAGTAAAAGTATAAATATTTGTAGTAATAGCAGAACTAGTAGTTGAAAGAAGTAGTAGTAGTTGTGTTAGTATGAGCCGTAGTGGTAGTTGAGGTACAAATGTAGTAGTAGTATTGGACGTAGAAATAGTAGTAGTAGTAGTAGTAGTAGTAGTAGTAGTAGTAGTAGTAGTAGTAGTAGTATTTGTAGTAGTAGTAGTAGTAGTAGTAGTAGTAGTAGTAGAAGAAGTAGTAGTAGTAGTAGTAGTAGTAGTAATAGTAGTAGTGGTTGTGGTGGTCGTAGTGGTAGTAGTAGCAGAAGTAGTGGTTGTGGTGGTCGTAGTTTTAGTAATAGAAGTAGTAGAAGTAGAGATAGTGGGGGTGGGGGTCCTAGTGGTAGTAATAGTGGCAGTATTGGAAGTAAAAGTAGTAGTCGCAGTAGTAGTAGTAGTAGAAGTAGTAGTAGTAGTAGTAGTAGTAGTAGTAGTAGTAGTAGTAGTAGTAGTAGTAGTAGTAGTAGTAGTAGTAGTAGTAGTAGTAGTAGTAGAAGTAGAAGTAGAAGTAGAAGCAGTGAGCAGAAATGATGAAACTTATGATGACCACTTTACAGGTGACATTAGAAGATAAAGCCTATAAAAATATAGTTGTCACTTAGATAAAAATGTATACCGGATTCCAGAAGACGTAAATACCTTTAAGTTGATATTACAGATGTTTCACAATAACCCTACTGCTAGAAATAAATACGTTACAGATCGCCCATTTCTTTTGTTGTTGTTTTTTTTTTTATTTTCGACAACAGTTAATAATGCAAACACGTGGTCGTCATGATATGTAAAACACCATGCAAAAAATGCATTGTTGAATGAAGTGCACATTGTGACCGTTCAGATATGTGAATTTCGAGGTACACAGACGTAAATAATGTTATCGGTCTCAAGAAAACAGGACAATCGTCTTTTCAATTCCTTGAATTGTTAGACACGTATTGCTTCCATTAACTATTCAAGATAACAATACGTCAAGGCTGGAATCTTTCATTACTAAACTACACGTGGGCACCACACTGCTAATAAAGGCAATATCTGGCTTCTGATTTATTGGACATTACCCCATAGAGTCGGTCGCTGGATTTTCCGGCAGTGATTACAACAAGATCCGCCCTGATATGACCGTAAATAGGTGTCTGGAAATGAATGCATCATTCTGATTAACGTGGAAAAACTCTGTTTACTTTATAAAGATGGAATGATATGTATACAATAGCTGATCCATATTACGATATGTTTGATGTATTGTTTTCTGTAAATTAAATAGAGTCACTCAAACTTATTTGTTGCCTGTATTTGTTCAAATTCCGATCACTATTTTTTTTATGAAATAATAGTTCAAGAGATGTAGTAAAAGAATGATGCATCAGGCAAAGAACGTGCATATTCTAAATAAGGTACTCATACTGAAAAAAACAAACTGTTTTATTTGGTGTGCAATTTGTCTTTAAAAAGTTCAAATTTAACATATGAACTGGATATTATGAATAAAACAAGATATGCTTTCATTAGTCGCTTTACATTAAAATGTTAAAAGCAGGGAAACTTAACATGCATGTTAGCTATAAATAACAGAATAGTACCGTGTCAAATTGTCGGTAGGTTAGCCTGTGTTTAGCTTTAGCCTTAAAAATAAGTAGACAACTTCAATGCAGAACACAATGTCCATCAAATAATAAACAAGTGCTGTTTGGGCGGTGTAAATTTTACTCTGTTAGCGATAACATGTGTGCAACAATAGCATAAATGATATTCTTCGGTAGTAAATCACATTTACAACGCATTGAAATCGGAACGCAGGCAAGTCTTTTGCTGCAAATAAGCACGTCTTCTATAAAATATAGAATATATATCGGAGCAATAGTTACATATGTCACTGATATCCGATAAAAAACAGTTATAGTAAACATTTGATACTGTCTATGATTTTCCATTTTTAACTTCAGTTATGTATTAAATAAATCACAAATATCTCGGTATAGAAGAGTACGCGTAGTAAGTGGATCACTTGTTCTTGTAACAGTTCGCTCCACGTTTCGGCTCTATCCTCTAGTCACTTAATGATATTTCTACGTCGTTACATTTGTACGCGGTGTTGTTCATTCATAAATCTGCAGCTCATCTATATCTGAACTACACAATATAATAGACTTTTAGTTTAAACAGAAAACAATATAAATAAAAAAATTTGAAGCATGAATGGACAGAAATGACAGTCTCCTTAGACATGCATATGTGTTCTGTACACGCACTGTATCTTCCCAAGTATGAATAACTGACAGCGAATAGTCAATGTCATGCTGGGTCAATTCTTTGTTCTTCCGAAAATCCAGTTATTTCATATCTCTGGACGGTATCGCAAGCACATCGCTCAATAAACATATTCCATTAAAAGTAATCTTCATATCCATAAAAAGATCCCTATATATAATATGAACAGTTAGTTACAGAGATACAGAGGTATATAGACTATAGGGGAAAAAAGCCTTCCAAGCAAGTTTAGCACGCTAAATGTTAGCTAATTGTAAAACAATTCACTTATACGAGTTTCATGATTTGTTTCCAAAATACGTTGCACTTTTGCATTCTATACAAAACAACAAATACTTTTGATTGTTAAAGCTAATGAAATTCTTAAACATAAAGAATTAAGCATTGCTGCTGTTGAAGCGGGTGATAATATAACTGCCAGTTTGAAGCCATGGATTATACAATTTATTTTACACTTTTATTTTGCCGACCGGCCGTAACTTGGGTTTGCTCTTTTTGTTAACAGATTACCACAGATTTGTTCTTACTTTGACATTTGGCTTGCATGTAAATACCTTTGTCCTGACCTTTTTCAAATTTTGGTATATGTTGCAATGCTCATAGAACTTTGTCTTATAAATGCTTATTACTGAGTTTTAACCCCGCACTTTCAAAGATGTTTCGCATTTACAGGCAATGAAAAGAAAATCGACCTATTTGAATAAAAAAATGTACAAGCGCTGACATTTTTTAGCTAAGTTCTGACGTCCTTTAAAGAAAGTAGTGACGTAATTGAAAAATAATGTCGACATGATATTTAGAAGAAAGAGAAGTAGTGTCTCCATTTAAAGAGCACCACAAAATTGTTGATTGTAAATGAAATCACATTACTGAATCAAGACAAAATGGACCAACAAAAAGTGTTAATGGTTGTAGCATTTTGTTAATTTGTAGATGTAATTACCGAACCAATGTCTACCAAACAAAAGTTCTCGCAGGATGAAATAAATGACAAGATAGATTACATGCAAGATGCAAATTTTACTTGATATCAAGTTTTAAAAGTTATTAAAATCCTTGCAATCAATGAACAATGAAAATGGGATCTAAGTAAAAAGATAGCTTATTACAAACATGCTTGTGCATAATAAACATAAATTTCAAAAGAACGTCGAAAAATGAAGTTGGCATTACGGCATTGGCGATCAATTGTTGCACTCATGCAGTCTGCTCAGAATGTGGATAAAATACAACTCTATATTGTTTATACCAAAACCATAATAAAGCATTATTAAAAAAATAACAGTGTAATCGGTCTTATATGAATCTATAGATCATTATATCTCTCTGTTACTTTACCCACTGGCTTGCAAAAAAAGCAATTTTTGGAAGCCACGGTGAACGTGTCTCCCGCACAAAGGCAGATAATGAAAGACATGCGACTGTTCTTATTAAGGGCTTCTTTAAGGCAAAATGTGCTTAAACCTGTGATTTCTTCTGTTTATGAACCTGGTTTGTGTACTTTGTGAATCAACCTTATAAATATGTTATCTACTTTTGTTTTACAATAAATTGTCAGCACTTAAAACGATATAAAGTTTAGCATTGTGTTTATTAATTGACATAGCTTAACAATATTATTGCATACCGATAACATTTAACGAAATGTATCATTTATAGAAGAAAACCTTATTGAATATTATATTTAGAGTGAAATGTCAGTAAAAGCATCATTTGAGCCAAGCTTTAGCAGGAAGACCTCTTATACCACGCACTAGGCAATGTTCTACTACGGTATGCATACTTTCAGAGCATATATATGAAAGCGTCATTGTCTATTATTTCAAACTTTGTTTTATCAATATAGTTAGACAAGGTTCGGTAAAACTGACGGACTTAAAGGAAACGCATAATACCAGTGTCCATTTTATTGGAGCTTCTTTTTGAAAGGATCATCTTAAACGTCATCGGTAGCATGTGTTTAATAAATGGCACGTTTACTAAACGACGGAATGGTGTAACAGAAAGAACAAGCCAGCAACAAATAAGTGCAATAATGTTTTATTTTAATAAACAATTAAATCTATGGCGTAACAAAATAATAACAAATACATCAGACAAAATTGGAGAATGCAAAATAAATGTTAGCTTACAGTTTGTCCCTTTAGGAGGTGTCCGTTTAATTTTTCAATTAATAATCCAACGTCGAATAATCCGGAAGAGTTTTCGGTAGAATGTCCTCGTAGATACGCACAGTTGAAATAACTCCAAAGGTAGAACAATACACGAATGCACTTTAATGTTTATATCAATGTAGAATATAATAAGTCCACGTAAGCTCCAACACAGAAAGGTTTAATATAAGAGCTGCAGGTATTTCCAAACTATCTGTCTAAACTTTAGTCCAAACTTAAACTTAAATCGGCTAACAAGCCCTAATATAGACCCAAAGAATTTCTAGAACGCAGAAGTCTGAGGACAATTCACGAAACCCAGTTTAAAATAAACAAATGAATTTTCTAACATGATCCTTTTATTTCTAGCTATTACGCGAATGCTGCCTCATGCGAAATACTTCATTTATACTACAACCGTTAACAAACCCTTAACCTGACTAGCGTAACCTTAAACGCTGATGTACTACTGTACATAACAATTTAAAGGACCATTGTTAACAGTGTTATGAAATTTAATAAGCGCAAAGTGCAAAGCAACAGCAAAGCCATGGTCTGGGACATGGTAAACTGCCACTGTTTGTTACATGACGCGACACTCTGTGAATGTAACGTCCGTTTTTTGGTGCTTAATACCACAACAAGCGTGAATCTACCATACACCTTGCATTTCGCAAATGGGAAACCGTGCACACACACACAAGTGAAGGTTAACAGTATTCTTCAGACGTATCATTACATATCAATATTGTCAAGTGTAACTAACCTGTCATGTTTTTGGAGAGGATTAGTTCACATATTGTGTGTGTTCAAAGTGAAGACCAATAACACGTTGATTTATTTAAGAATGGTGTTTACAATGGTAATATTCCTATTACGACCATTATAACATATGACCAGATTATTCTGCCTATATTTGTATATGGTTAAGTTTATATTACAGCTTATGTTTGACTTTTTTTACAAGATTTGTCTCATGAATCGTTGTTAGCATTATTTTTATACACGTTTTTATCTCGATGCTGTTCAGACAAACATATAGTTTTTACCTCTGCACATCATGGATGTTCTATTGTCAATTTGTGACTGGGCCGTGAACAATTTCCATGTTTTGGGTATACAGTAAACTTAGAAAATCTTCTTTTCTGAAACTTAAAGAACCATTGCCTTGATATTTAGTATCAGTGCATAGTGCTTTGCCATTGCTCACAAAGGGGTGGATTCAGGTAAATAGTTTATAACGTCGCCTTTTACCGAAACTACTCTGCTACTCTTTAAGCAAAACGGCGTTGTGCGTCACAGGCTATGAACGTATTATTAGAGAAATATAGATCACAATCATCTTGAATTCTTACTATTCTTAATAGTATATGACTCGTAAGATGAAGGTGCTTATATGCTGCAATGCTCATAGGACTGTGTAATTATTCACAAATACATTCTTTCGTCTGCATTAATTTAAATTTACTGCAACAAATTAAATTTATTGTGTTAAATATTACATGATGTAGTGCATTTTCAGATCTGTTTAAAACTATGTCTATTCTTAAAAGTGTTGTTATTAAAAATAAAGACCAATAAGTATATAGAACCACGGCTTAAAATTGACCGGTGTTGTGAAAAGCGGGCAAAGTGTTTATAATGGGAACTTAACTCCATGTTTGCTTCCACAGTGCGGCAACAAACAAAAACATTTCTCCCCTTCACGTATAATACAAAATACTCTCCCTCGATTCAAAATGAGATAATCGATCTATGCGGACAATCAATCTCGGAGAAGCTGGTGCAAATGTGCTACACATCTGGAATATTTTCACTGATCGCAGATGAGGCTACCATGGAGCAGATTGCACTATGTGTCCGGGATCTAGAGAAAGACGAAGTCAGAGAAGATTTCTTGGGATTTCACTCTATACACATTACCAACTGACGATGGGATACGAATCGTTGAATCGGACTCGATGCGTACTTGACGGAAACACAAGTTCTCAAAATAGGCGTGCCGCGAATGTGATCGGGTGTTTCCGCCAAGTACGACGAAAGTCCGATACACGATTTATCCCACCGTCAGTGAGTAATGTGTTTATTACATGTCTTTATTTTGTATCTAAGAGTTAAAAATACACTTTAGAACATAAACTTAGCCCGATCGTAAGCTGTTTCGTATTTTATCTGATCGGATTTAGTTTTTCTTTAAGCAGAATTTTTTCTCGTAAATATGTACCTCATAAAACTGTCTGATAGTTGCCAGAAATGCTCTAAAACGCATCTCCAGCGATGTAGAATTCAAAAATTTTCCAGGGGGGGGGGGGGGGGGGGCATGCCCCCGAAACCCCCCTAGATAAATGGTGAGTACATTCAATTTTCGTCTAGCTACGCCCCTGGTATTTACGAGGACGTGATTGTAACATTCCATCCTCTAGAAAAGAAGACAAACGGACAACTGCAATAATATTTCATACATTTGTTTAGTGCTTGGTAAAAACATATTCATGATACTGGATGGTACAAGCTCTATATTACTGAAAGTTGTGAACAAGTAGCACGTAACTGTTATATAACAACTTCAGCTAGCACATTTAAACTTGGAAATATTACAATTATGTTCCTTGCCTGAATATGGATGGCATACATTCTTTAGAACAGGATCAAATTAAATGGGAAACAGATATGTTAGCTTGCCGGTTCTTTTATCTCCTGTACGAAATATTGATAGTTCATTTTACTTTGTGTCATTAGATTGTATATTGTAAACTTTCATCACTTTTTAACTCCTGATACATGTGATTGATGTTAGTTGTCCCACTTTGATGGGTTTTTATATTTTTTATTTATAGAAAGAAAAAACTTCGTGAAGTGCTAGGTTTGTTTCCAGAAACCAAGTTTAAGCAACCTTGGCAGTCCATTTGCGGATTGGCCGTTTGTCTGAGCTAAAAGTTGTTATTGTTGTTGTTGTTGTTGTTGTTCTTATTCTTATTTCTTATTTTCAGATTAAAATGATTACACAACTGTCCATCGGAATACGTTAGGCTTTTATTAAAAAGACCGTATGTATACGATAAACTTTAAAATTTGCTTACATTTCTGACTCTCTGCCATTGTCTTTTAAATAAAAAAGCTGGTGTTTAACAGCCCCAAATACGCCGATGCGATAGCAACAATACCAGAAGAACGTAAATGACAGAAAGAATAAATTATCTCTTTAAAGATTTATGTTGGCTCGAATTCTCAAGGGCCGGTTGCTAGACTGTTAGACTGCTAGACGGTGGTGCTACCAACATGAACCGGGATACGGATAAAGTGGTGTCTAAAATAGATTGATCTTTCTGATCACCACGGGGACGTTCTGCCTTGTGTTATATAGCTTGGTTTCATTAGGGGCGATTGGCTAATTCATGTGTTGATAGTTTGTTAACTGCTTCTATTGGGTTTATCTTCCCATCAGCAGTGTTTTGATTATCTGGAGACGGTGTCCAATTGAAGAAGATATAATACTACTTTCACTGTTTATAGCAAGCCCTAAACACCTGGCATGATTCCACACTCAGTGACGTTATCCTGACACCGGACCAAACAGTCATGGAACTCTCCCAGTTTTTTGCTTGATTGTTAGCAAGAGTGCTATACCACTACTAGTTTTACGACTTTGGTATGTCACGATCCGAGCTCGATCCCGGGACCTCCCGTACCTGGAGCCGACGCTCTCTGATTTCGAGTTTGTAATGGCAAAATTATTGCATGTAATTTACATATGAACGTTCTACATCTTTCAAAAAAGTTTGGATTTATTACAAACGTAAAACAGCTCAATGTAAACGGTGTCAATTCATAAAAAAAGTTGATATTTTCACAGGAAAGTTCAAAGCGACTTTGCATTCAGTTTGTCTCAAGCTGTGTTATGATATATACATATTTCGATGGACAGCTTTCCTAGATCAAATCATGTCATTGTTTGTATAACACAGTCATGCTAAGCCTGTTGGCCACTGGCCACTGGAAGAAAGCACGGTTGTCCAATACCTCGATTACCAGTAATATAACACAGACCTTAAGTAAACATTTTATGACAATTTCTGATTAGATTGTAAATATTTTTACATATCAAGTTCTTCTTCTCATATTCATTGACAGAAAAATCTTTCCTGGTCTTATTACTAAAATATACACATCACTCAAATATACACATTAAAGTATTAAGATAAAAACGTTTGTAATCTATGCAATTACTACTGCCTAATATTTAACGGACGAGTTCATATGTCTTGTGTTAACTTAAATGTATAGCTCAATAGGTTGTATTCCGAGTCCGGAAATTATGTCTGACACGAAGAAACAGCACAATTGTCAATTTGTTCCGTCCGAGGTTTGTTAACTGTTCTTGTCATAATCGGTCAAGGCATATTCCTTCATGTTTGTGCCAAAGCCATTGTAGACCTTTTCAGCCTAAATATGTGGAGTCTATGAGCTCCAACTCCTGAGGGACTGTCATTGTATTCGAAACGCTGTTTGAAGCAAGATTTGCTTTGATATGACTATGATAGCTGTATAAAGGTGTCTGGAAATACTGGCGACAGGCGATGGTCGGATTCAAAAATATACCTTTTCTAAGAGTTGTTTGCAATAGTATATATCAGATTATTAGAGAATGGGTGAAATTGTTGGAGGTCATGGTAGATATTATAAAACACAAGGCCGTCATCAAAGGTCAGTATTTATTTAATCACGGTGTACAATAATTTAGTATAGATTTAAAGTTGTACTATTAACTCTGGCTTTAAAATTGAACATCTTGAAGCGTGTCAACTGCATGTAGGTAACAGTTGCTTAAATAAATGAAGAAAGAAACAACGTTAAACATTTAGTAAATATCTTTGCACAGCATCCAAGCAGTAAAAATATCTAATACACTCACTCCTCTGGGGCCAACAGCAACAGTCTATTTTAAACTGAGTGGTGTTATGCACGAATTAAATCACAGTTCAATTTCAATAGATGTTAAACAGTTTGTGAATAAATAAAGTATTTAACAGAAACATGCGCAGCACCATTTTTCTGCGATAAGATTTATTATCCTATCTGATTAGAAAGCAGAAGGCAGTAATGCGTAAATGTTAATCACGTCCAATACCAACTAAGAATTGAATTAAGAGACAGGCAAATAATGACATCATATCAAATTTATAATTTTCCCTATGACATTTAATGGAATGTGTGACGGTAATGCAAGATCTAATTTAAGTGGGATAATCTATACTAATGTTATCTTTCACCTTATGATGTACTGCGTTCCTATTAAGCAAATTAACAATATATATCACAATACACAAAGCATATTCCATTAGCAGAGAAATGCAAATGCCAGAAAGCAATCAGTGACCCTTGATTTATGGGCCGCAAATCCCGAGGGACGGCTGCTGGACCGCCAGAAAGCGATTACATCAACATCTGAATTGATATAGTTACATTGGCTGTATTAAGGTGTTTCGAAACAAACTTATCTTTCTGATCACTGTGGAAAACCATTATGGTATGTAGATATATTAAAATCCAGGAGTAAATGGTCTGATACCAAACTGGACGCGAAAGCTCGTAAATCACAATGTACCTTATTGGCTAGGCAAATTCGGGGTTCATTAGTTCACTATCTGAGAAAATACATATAAATGACACCCTACAATCTACAACTAATCGGATTTAATGTCAGTCCTTGAGCACTGCAGAAGTTACTTAAAATTGCTAACAATGTGTGCAAGTTAAAAGCGTATAAGACATATACTTGTCCCCTACATATATTCAATATACCTTCCCTCTGATATGTATATTTTAGCGATTGCATCATGCAACTACTGTACAACAATCGTGTGCAATGCTTGTACTCAAAAGCATTTAAGTTTTATACAGCGGGGACCACACGAAACATTATTCTTGTCAGTTTTAAAAGGAACAATATTTGGGGTTAAAAAAAACATGAGATGATTATCAATATCACAAGATTTTGTTTAAATGGCAAAGATTGACCATATCCAAAGTATGCGCTGATAACAAAGGTATTTTAAAGTTCAAGTCATTTATCAAGTCCGAATTTAAATATAAAAATAAGACAGTTTACATATCGTGAATAATTATAAAAAAAATAAAAAATATAACATGAAAAGTTAAAACCCATTACCTTTTATAAAAGCTTTTTATCGCGGAAGACATCCATATACATATTCTTGTAACAACGAAAGTTTTGCTAACATAAAATCGGAGTTTAAATGATTCCTTGTGTGTTTCTTTAGCTATGACATGTTTTCATTTGAGATGTAATTATTGTACATTCCTAATTGTAGTTTGGAATTGTTTCTTCAATCTCGTAAGATAATTGGTAAACTGATTATACAGTAGATAATGATACATCCATTACATTGTAAAATCCCGAACCTGACGAAAATTTGAAAAATGTTTTTTGTACGCTATCTTTCTTTCTTAAATATGTATTTATTGTTTCAAAATATTTACAGGCTATGTACTGGTTTTATTTATTAAGACTTTGATCAGTTTGTACTTTATCAAAATAAAAGTTAATTATGTTATTTACAACAAAGACAAACAGTCTTGATTATTTACCATTTGGGGTTTTGAAGGTGGATCTTTTGTAGAGATAATATTTAAGCGTTGGGATGTTGTAATTTTGAATAACCCGATTACCGTAAATATAAAAACATAACTTATATGTCTTCGTAAGATTGAAACAGAGCTTCAAAGGCTACAACCCATGTCTAATACAACTAGTCTTTGACAATTCGTTTAATTTTAATTGGAAATCATTAGTAAGGTTAATCATTGACGTAAATTAAATACATTTTGGAATAACCATTCGCATACATTTTAGTGGCCGGTTCAAAATAGGTTTATAAACAATTTTCATTATAAAAGATCGACACATACTATACCAATTGAAACACGTTGGCGCTAAAGCCATCATAAATAGTACGTAAACCTTCAAATGCTGTTCATTGAGCCTATCTTCTGAGGAATGGCCACTGAACGTTGTTTAGAAAATAATCTTTTTGATATGCTATACAGCTGTATAAGTGCGTTACCTTTATTCTTCCAAACATCACTGGAACAAACATTAAGAACAATAAAAAGCTGAGAAAAAAGTAATTGGATGATCCCTATATATACTGATACTAGCTGATTTGTTGATTTCTTTCAAAACTAAGTCTCATATATGCTTTCTCATTTCTGGATTGTTTTATATCAATGTGAATAGATTCTAGTTATAAAGGGGAAAATGAAGGGAAGAGTCTTTAATTGAATACTGTAACCTTAGTTTCAAAGTGCAAATGAACCTATGATTTGATATGAAGTTTTATATAATCTTATATTCCCCAGCATGATTTAGGCAATATCTTCAAGACAGGAGCTAAAATCATAGAAAATACTACTGATTCCCATGCTTAACGACATGCAGCATGACGCTCAATTCACATAATAAACGAATAAAACTAATAAATATTCGTTCTAATATAGTTATGTCACAAATTTCACACCACTTGCAAAGTTGGGTATTATTATTATCGAGATTATTTTACGATAAAATATTCCTTCGCAAATAAATACACGCTGTTTTAAACAAAACTCTTATGTAATATTATTATAATAAAATGCTCTGTATTAATATATATTATATATTTCTGTATTCGATGACAGTTGTCCAGCTTTCTGCAGATTTATACATCGCATCCATTGTTGCGATGATCTTACAACCTACCAAAGATCGGATTCAAAATTCCATCAATCTCTCCAGCCGTTATAATTAAAAACTATCACAGGCAGCTAAGGAAAGTTATTTTAAAATGAAGACATACTTATCCGCACCGTGTTGACGTTTTGTTTTATGCGAGAGCATATGAAATGAAAAATATATATATCCCAAAAAAAACATAGACTATGTTTTTTAAAGTACAAGCTATAATGTAAAATAAAATGTTTCCGAAATAGCTTAAAGTGGTAGATTTTACATTTTAGACGTCATGTAAGCGGTAACATTTTAATATAACAGATTTGTATTAGTATACCAGTCTAAATAAAAACTCAGGTTTGCCCAATAATATTGCTTCAGCGTTAGATTGGCACACCTTTTTTCCATTTGCACTGGAATTGTTTGTGTTCTTTGAAATGTTATGTGGACATTCTAACTACAAAATTGTATTCTATCAAATTTTAAGTGACGTCCTTTTTTCTCTTGAGTCATTGCATTGCGCGCAAAATGCATGTTGTGTGTTGAATAACATAGTAAATATCAAATATAGTTTAATCGAATCGAATGCTAAAATGGTGGATTGGTAAAAAATGCTCCCCTTTGACAATGAGTTCTTTTTTCACGTAACAATAGGGATTTCACTTGCTTGAGATTTTAGACGTGCCATTAAGAAAGTCCTTTTCGATTTTATCACGGTAATGATAGTGTACATACATGTACATGTATGAGTATATACAATAAAATTACATTATTAATCAATAATACTAGAAAAATGACAAGTTAATTCAGCTGTTTGTTTTAAGTTAAGTGATAAAGTATTTAGATAATTACATTTAGTTTTCGTTTGTTTTTATGCTCAGCTGACCAATGCACATGACTGATTATTTTTTTCAATACGTTTCTAATCAAACAAAAAAAGGAAACAACTTGATATGTTGCTTGAAAGAAAATCATGAACTAATTTGAAAAGTAATTGTAAGATAGCATCATTCAAATAGACACAATTGAAACTATTATACAAGATTTTATGTCGGATGCCTAAACATTAAGGATAAAGTCAAAAGGAATTCGCCAGTAGTATAATACATCATAAATCACTACATATATATTCCAGTGTTGTTTAACTTAAAAACAGTTACACGAATTTCCTATTAACGTAATCATTGAAATTGTTTGCATCCTTTATGTGCATGAATGTACTTAAAGTTAGTCTGTGTTAGAACTAGTACCATTGATAAACCGATTTAAAGTACAAATCTAAACCTAAATATATTCAAAAGTAGATACAAACTTATATCATGATACAATAGGCATCATTGTATATATTGGGATTTCTCAATGACACTATGAAAGGTAACATTTGTGGTGTAAAACAATCACCACAATAAATAAAAGATTTGCCGACAGCGTCCTACAATTTTCAGGAAACAGACTGACTGCAGCAATAACAGTGAAGGGATAGAATATTACGGCGCCGTGCAATGTCTTAGTCGTTAAACCGTTTCATTACCAGACAAGACATCGTCTGCCATAAAACCGTTTCACGGTTTCTCTGGGCGTCTGCAGAAATACACCTTCGTCTGTATTAAACCAAGAATCGAGGCCAATTTATATATCCCCCATATTAAATTATACAAGACAGGCCCAAAATACAGAAGACATGTCGACGCAAAACATGAAGTATTCAAGATAAAAGCAACTATTGTAAATACGGTATTAAAACTGTTTGTAAAGGTGTAGAACGGATGACTTACCAAATCGTTTAACATGTCACAGTTACTTATTGTGCCAACCATTTCATTTTTGACCGCCCGCAATAGCTCAGGTAATAGAGCGTCGGCTTGCGGATCGGGAGGTCGTGGGTTCAAACCCCGGCCGGGTCAAATCAGAAACTTAAAAGTTGGTAGTAACGCTCGGGGCTAAGGGGACAGCATTACGCCTGACTTGTCGATGTCAGTATAATGGACCTGCCGGGTTCAGTCCCTGGGCACCTCATAAGTGCCCCTTGTGCTATAATGATCCCAATCCCATTCCAGTTTTGTTCCACATGCAAGCTACACTCGAGACAATGTTAGAAAGGGACATGTATTTTTAACATTAAACTAATGTCCAACTGGTTGTTTTACTTCCACAGCAGGATAATTTCAAATACCTTGAAAACAACTGATATTCCACCAAATCAACCGGGGTCATTAGTTGTAATGGCTCAGTTATACAACAAACTGATTCTGCTAAACAATTAGAAGCAGTAGTGTTAGTAAATAACTCCAGAAAAAGAAACAGAAATATACAATACATACATATTCTTTTATCTTGTTGACAAAAATAGGGATCGTATCAGTTTATACCAATAAAGTATGACCTTGAATAAGTGTCAATCAGACTTGATCTGCTCTGTCTGGTATTTTGAAATAAAAAGGCTAATAAGTAGTTTCTGTTAATCAAACACTTATGCATATTCTGGAAAAAAATCACTTTTACAACCACGTCATTTTGTCAAACTAGATAGGCAATTACTGAACAAAGATATCAGCATTTGTTTCTTAAATTGGCCTTCATGCCTAACACCAGTAAATCTTCACATTATATAAAGTTCACCGTTTAGTTTAGTTACCTTTATTGACGATCATATCACTTAGTTTAATTTGTGATCGATCTAACGTCTAAATATAGTTTTGGGAAATATTTTTTTCTTATAATTTTATAGTTGCCTACTCTATATCAAAACCTTCAACATCAAGGTTCAAATCTGTTAAGCCACGTCTGTTTAAGGAAATGCAATGCAAATTCACAGTATGTGAGAAAATTATGTTATTTTCTCTTTAACAATATGTTAAATTAGTGAATGTAAAATTCTAGAAAGAAGATTCTAAAATTCAAAAGAAATCAAATATTGCTTATTGAGTTTGTCTCTATTGGCCTAGTTAGGTCACTATGACATGAACAGGCTCACAGCGGTTTTGTTGCTGTTCATGTTTTCTTTTATATTATGATTACAATTTAAAACATATATCTAAAGCAATTATCCTTTTAAAAAGTTTATTATTATCTATATACTATTATATACTATATTACACTATATTATTATATAATCATTATATAATATAATTATAATAATATTATATATAATTATATAATTATGTTTGTTTGAACCATGTCATATGTCATTCAGAATACATGCTACATGTATTTATATTACATGTATAATCACCTTGCTGAGATAGTACCGCTCCAAACAAAGGATGGAGTGTTTTCAACTCTTTCAGAGATTCATAAAAAAATCCCCAGGAAAAAAAAAGAACATTATCGTTTAAATGTTCATGTAAACTGTTTTCATGTTTGCATCGTGATCAAAACACTCTGTTTTATTATATCTACGAAACGGAAAGTAATGAAAATAGTTGAAACCCCTTGAGTTGGCAATCTCATTAAAATCACATCCTTACTTTCGCTTCGTTACTTTCCAGCGAAAGTTAGGATGTGATTTTAATGAGATTGTTGAGTTGGCATCTGATAATTTGATACAGTATTATGGAACGTGACCTCAAAATGACGGAAGTGAATAATAATTAATCATGGTTTAAAAGACAAAATGTCGATAACGATATGTGTAAAAATGTGGGTGGTCTATACATTCAAATTCAATAACTGAGAACGGCTCATTGCTTCTTCTTGTTGCATACCTCAGTATGTAAATATATAGAGATTAGCACTGTACTATTCTTACAGGTCATTGTTATCTACCGCTTATTTAAATGTATGCATGCACAATGAAACCTTTTATATATAGTTGCATTCATTAATATTTTTACAAAATTTCTTTATTTAAAATGCTTAAGAATGTACAAATCGATAAGTCAGACAGTGAAGAAAGGCACCATTCTAAATTAACAGCAAATGAATGCTCTTTATTTCGCAATTAAACAAAAGTGTTGTTTCGTTATGTACAAAGGTGTAAACAACACATTTTGAAAAGAAAATATTGAGATTATTACAAATGGATTCTGACAAATGTTTTCAAATTGCATTTGTCCGTTCCTTATTGTCACAATAATCAACAAGTATATTGATTTGTTTTCCAGTGAGTAATAAACATTTACGAGGACTATCAGAATATATGCTTTTATGTTGTTTTAGTATGCACACAAACAACCATGTTTCTCCTGTATGGCTCATCAGTGATCTTGTCATTGGTAATGTTATATTGTTATAGTAACGACGGCTGCTTTGTTGCGGCATTCTCTTTCATTTTTAACTCACACCTTCTGTTCTTCAAAATGTATTTCGATTTTTAGCTGGGTTTTTTATCAGTTTATATGAATAAAAGGGGACCCAAAGTGATATCAATTTATATTATTTAGGTCAGTCGTTTGATACATTCGTCTTTTGGTTTGAATAGTTTTTGTAGCAATTACACGTTTTAACGTAAGTTGGTATTGTTTTAAAAAATTATTTACTTTTACTTCGTAAAAAATGTGGTGAAATAACAGTACACCACTGTTTCGCCATATTTCAAGTTATGTCAAAACAGTCTAATTTTCGTTTGTTGTTGTTGTTTGTTTGTTGTTGTTTTCTTTTTTCGAAAATTGCTACATACCGGTAATCATTATCGTACAGCTATTCGAACTCTTTTTTCGAAACGCATATAAACAATAAACGCAGACCATAGTTATTTTAAACAGACGTTACAGACTTCACAAACGTATATAAATAAACAGTTAAATTAAAAAAAAAACTGAAAATTAATTCCTGGTATAGGCAACACGCTGAGATAGGCTGTATGAGATGGACTGATAGAAAACAGCTGCATCACTAAACGAAATTAAATCGAAGATGTCCTAGACATCCACGCCATTGCCTCGGTATCTCAACGTTTATTAGGTCTGCTGACTCTACATGGTGTCAGCTATAAACACAGAACACCGTCTGCAAAACCATCTGTTGACAGCGCAGTGTTTTTTCCTACGTCCATGACGTAAGGTTTTTCTATTTGTTCTTCATTTAACATGTTCTTAGCCTTACTCTAAAGACCCTCGAAGATATATCCTGGATTGTATTAATATTTATTCGATTTAAATGCAATTTTCTACTCAAACTTTAGCAAACGTTATTATGTATTAAATTGCACTAGGCTTTAAATAAACATTTGAAACAATTAGGAACTGATTTTAGTGTTAAAGGGAAAGAATGTCTTCAATCGTTAACTTGTACACATAAATCACTTAACCGTTATTGTTGGATCATGCTTATAACAATATGCGTAAGTATTATAAGGTATCATAAGAAAAATGTAATAATTATTGTGTACAAGCTTAATCATACATTATAAATTACGATACTAGTTCAATAAACAGATAAAGTATTCAGAAAGAAATTCGATTTCTAAATGCATACGCATCGACAATGCATTGATTTTTGCACAAAGACTTTTACTACTAAGTATACAGTATTGATGATAAACTCATTGACAATAAAGACCCCGCACCATTGTAAGGGAAATGACAGTAAAAGTACATGATGCTTCCATTACCATGGTTTGTTTATTAAATCGAACATTATAAAATGCTAAATAAATTATGATACATGATAAACTATTGGCATATAAACAATTTTATGCAAGCATTATTATGTATGCACAAATCTTCATGATGAGCATAATCACATTCATTAGATAGCAAACGTTGTTGTTGTTGTTATTGTTGTTGTTGTTGTTGTTGTTGTTGTTGTTGTTGTTGTTCACGAAAATGTGCATCAATTTCTTATGCATATAAAACTGAAAACAAATTTCGTTTCACCATTTTATCAAATTAAATGCAAATAAGGTAATTAAAATAAAAGATCTGTTCATTGTGTTTGAATGAAGTGGCATGTTTCATGTTAACATCAACATTAATTTAAAGACCATTTGCGATTTTTGCCAAAGCTTTCGATGCAAATTAACTAAAGCCTGGGCGCTGCAATGAAATACAGAATTACCATATCCCTAAGATAGCAAACACTTTTTACGGAAAAATAATTCATTTTGTTATTATGAATGAAAAAATTTACAACGAATTTCATTTCATTATTTATCAAATCAAATGTAAATTAGTTGTGTGCAGTGTTTTATAGATGCGGTTTGTTTAATATAAATCAGATTTCAAACATCAGCAATTTGAAGACCGTTTGCATTGTTTGCCAAAACCGTTCAGGTGTAAAAGCTTGGACTTGGCGTTAAAAACGGCAAATTCATTCAAGTAAACATTTGCAACTGATAGTCAATATTCGTAGAAAAGTTTTATACTACGAAATTGATTTATTCAAAAAATTAATGCGTTGCTTTAGTACTAAAGGTGATTAACAAGTTGTTTTAACTTCTTCATTGATTCTTTCGTTTTCCAGTATAAAGTACGTACAATGAGAAAGCAAGGCAAGATGAATTAAATATCGTATCACATTCATTTAGCTAAGAAATTGAGCTCGCAATACATTGTTATCTTTAAAACAACACATTTATTTACTATATACATCATAATGCAATAAATTTATATGTAAGAACTGTGTTGAGTATACCGAGAATCTGATATTAGTGTTTATTACAATGTAAGTACGGAAAGTACTAAGCGTGTTATATGAAACGAAACGAGACTCTGTGGACAGTTCTGCATCGTGTAATCTAACATGTTGGATATTTTGAATATACGTGATTGTTAAATTATATTTATCACATGACATCATATAGATTTAAATTATTGTTCCATGTACAGAAAGGGATGTCAGAGCACCAAACGACGTCGTTTTAACAATCACTTGCGACTCAATAACTTATCCCTGGGTCATCAAACATACCTAATGTGTGTGATAAATGGATAAATTTATTAAATATCTAGTTTATCTTGACTTGTCAATTATCTACACAAATTGAGGCGCAATTTAGTTAAATCGTTTCTGAGTCGTAAATATTGACGTCTATTTCTTCGATACACCATGCGGCCCTTGTTAGAAAGCTCGTGCTAAGGTCAATTTTAGTTGTAACTGGTTGATATACTATCAGTCTTGGAAGGTCTGTACTTCCGTGTGTACTATGTTGATTGAAGAAATTGCATTTATGTGAACACTATGGAGCCTGTGTACGAATTTCAAGAACAGCCCTTGTGTTAGGTAGACGTGTCCAGCATTTAATTGACAGTAATAAAGAGCAGTAGCAACACTATACGGGTTTTGTCAGACATTATCTCGTACGATGACTATTGTAAACATGAAGGTTACAAAATCATTACTCGTTTTCTGTTCGAATAGAGCAACATATAAGCAATGAATGCCGTTCTCTGTGTCTGTAATGAGGGAATAAACCAGTTATATTACACTGCTATGGCGCATTTTCCTTTACAAGATAGACGTTAATATCAGAATAGAATAACAGACTTCAAAAACATGTACTGATTCAGTGGACGCAAGTCCCACGAGACATTCCCTCGCCTGCTAGACGTCCTTACAACAAGATTTGAGGTTATATTGTTATATTGGCTGTACTGATGTGTGGTTAAAATGTATGTATCTTTTTGATCACAGCAGGAGCGCACTGCTTACATAGAAAGATAATTTTAAAAGATATTGCCTGATCACATCATTATAATGATAGTATTGATCTGTTGCTCATTATCTATAGTTTACTGCAGTTTTGTTTCGAACTATACAAACAGGTTTAGAATCATAATCAAATGACAAGGAAGTGACTTATGCCAACACACACAGAAACTAAGCTGATCAACCCAGAGTAAAATACTAGGAGTTTGCATGCAAAGATTCGAAGGCTGATGTCTACAATATACAATTTTACAACAAGAATGAATGAATCATATACTGACATATGTTGTTTTATAAATGTATTGCAGAGACCAACTCTGATCATTACAGCGACATCCAGCTGTTTTGATGGTCGAAGGCCCAAGACAAATGTCAGGGTAAATTAAACGGCGCACCACAAGTTATCTGGAAGACCTTCAACATTAAGTCCTTCGCCTGAACACGGTTGGAGACTAATAAGCACTGAGAGAAGTTACAAATCGGTGACTCTACCACAACGTCACTGCGCCCCACTGAAATATGGGTGGCAAATCCCCCACCCACCCTCCATCTCGCACATTTAATGCATTGCATGTATTAGAGTATGAGACTTCAAAAAGGTAGTAACTCATTGACTGCAATTGGCCTCACTTGGCTTAGCATACAGGCCGCTTAAAAGATGGACACGTCTTATTTATTTTCTATTCCCACAAAAGGTTTGCATCAAAAAGTCTATGAGTCTAAATAAAACAGTAATTTGATACTTTATGTCATTTGCTCCACACTAACACAAATTGTATGCGTTACTTTTGACATGTATTTGACAGAACGTGCTGAAATTGGCTGTTTGTGAGAATGTTGCTGAAAAGAATACAAGTGTCAGATGTTCGACAGGATAGAAACGCTACGATGTAGAGTAAAAAAAAATGAAGGCGATTGTCAATATTATAAATGTAGTAGTAATAGTAGTAGTAGTAGTAGTAGTAGTAGTAGTAGTAGTAGTAGTAGTAGTAGTAGTAGTAGTAGTAGTTGTAGAACTAGTAGTACTACTACTAGTAGAAGTAGTAGTAGTAGTAGTAGTAGTTGCAGTAGTAGTAGTAGTTGTAGTACTAATTATAATAGTAGAAGTAGTAGTAGAAGTAGTAATAGTAGTAGTAGTAGTAGTTGTAGTAGTAGTAGTAGTAGAAGTAGTAGTAGTAGTAGTAGTAGTAGTAGTAGTAGTAGTAGTAGTAGTAGTAGTAGTAGTAGTAGTAGTAGTAGTAGTAAAAGTAGTAGTGGTAGTTGTTGTTGTAGTAGTAGTAGTAGTAGAAGAAGTAGTAGTGGTAGTAAAGGATAATAGTATCAATGCAGCTTAGTCGTCATTCAGAGAAGAATGTGTGTTATTTCCGTCGGATATTAGGACACTACCGTTTGTTTATAATAACAAGTTTGAGGAGCAACATTTAATGTTTTGGTCGCAAAAACTTTTAAATACTTTCGATGTAGGTGTAAATTGTAATCTTTATTCAGATATTCAATTGTTAGGGATACTTTTAAATGAGGCAGAAAGTGTTGTTTCCGTCTGCTATATTGACATAACAATCGAATCACCCAGATTAATATTCCCTTCCTAATTATCACCGAAATTTTAAGGAACATGGTACGAATTACCATATCCATGAGATAGAAAATTTTAAAGGATTTTTTCACGGAAAAATAATAATTGATCATGTTATTATGCAAGATAAAATTGACGACAAATTTCATTTCATTATTTTATCAAATCATATGCTAATTAGTTGAGAGTGGTGTTTAATGGACGCGGTTTGATTGAAGTAAGTCACATTTCCAACATCAACCATTTAAAGACCGTTTGCATTTTTGCCAAGATCTTTTTTCAGCTTAATCCCGAAAGCTATGACGTTAACATGAACATTATACTGCAGATACCATCAAACGATAGTTTTTCTACTACGAAACTAATTAAAATGAAATAAGAGCATTATGTTGCACAATTTCTACAACTCACAATCTTAGTAGAATTTAATTGGTATTTTATACACTTCAAAGCAGAATTAATATTGTAATGGTTTTATTTACACACGTTCGCTGCTTCGTATTTAATAGCCATAGTAACACTATACCTCTATTAATGGCATTTAAATCATCAGTTTAAACTTTTTATTCAAGTTAATTTGCATATAGATTTCAGAAAAGGAAATACATGTAAATTATTTTAGATTAGAACATTGTTAACAAGGCACATCAAAATCATTGTAAATCAGATGTTACCAAAATTACAGAGCGATAATGTCGGCCGAGTACGCAGCTGGATGTTCATCAATAATGACTGAGATTCATCATTGTGCGCCGGTGATTTTACCGAGAAATTTGTCTGAGATCTTCCTCCGCCAAAACAGTTAGACGTCGCTATAATAAACATAATTGGTCGCTGTGTTGTTTTATAAATCAAAACAACATAAACAATATCCAGCCATGACAGACCCTGGTTAATGTTTGTGATACGAGTTGAGAAGCAAAATAAACTTCAACGACAACTGGAATATCCCGTCCATATTATTTGCTGGTAGACGTGGTAATGTATAAGTGTGGTGTCGCTGAAAGATGACCCCTTGCTAGTAAAACAAGAAAAGTTAAGACGATTAGTAAAAAAGTTGTTGTTGTATATTTTGTTTTGTTTTTTGTTTGTTTGTTTTTTGTGAGGAGAGGGGAGTGTTGTTTTTGTTTTTGTTGTTGTTGTTGTTTTAATCCAGTTGTATTTCTCTTGCTAGTAAAATAACTTCCTGACGGGAGTCCAGTATAACATGTTATGTTTTGACATGTTTAGAAATACGACTACGAGTCATTACGAAGAGGATTAAGGCGCACAGTCATGTAACTAATCGTTGCAAGTTGTTGACAACACGTACCATACAGCCAGTGTTCAACAACTCAGACTGAGTTCATATTTCATTGTAATTCGGTTATTTCTTTTCATACTGAGAAAGTCTGCACATTATAAGTTAGAAAGGTGTCTTTTGAAAATATCAATCATGTGAAAGTTGTTGAAGCAATGCAAATATCTTTTGGAAATACGTACAATAAGGAAGTAAGATGCTTTAAATGCATGTATCGGTTTACAATCTGCTTACAAAGACTTATAGCAATACCGGGTTATTTTCTTCAAAACAAAGTTATATACCAAATAATACATTCATAACCATGACTAACACTGAGTTTTAGTGACAGATTCAAAGAAAAGAGCTGCAACGACGCATAAGTGTATCTTGTCATTAGTTATGTCGCAAGGCCATAGTTGTAACACCTTCTTTATAACCTTCCGAACAAATAAACCATAATAAAACTACAAACCCGTTCTTTCTGTAGTAAGAACAAAAAAAAAAGTAATTTTATGTGTCCGTGTTATGGGAATTAAGTATATATTAACACAATTTATTTTTCATCACACGAGAAACGAAAATGCCAGAAGGCATAACAGGCTCTATATACTGGTACGGTCATCCCAAGTCACGGGAGACGACTGCCCGTCAACCGGACGGGGTTTTCAACAAGGTCCGACTGTATATTTCAAGTTGGACTGTATTAAAGTGTCTTGATACGTATTTATTTTTCTAATCACCGCGGGGACGCATCGTCTACAGTGAAAAATAACTATAAGATGACAGGCAGATCCATATTCTGATATTAGGTTATTTGGAATTATAGTCATATGAAAACGAAATAAATGGTATCAAGACATATAAACTAAGCTGATATATCCAAAGTACAGTATAAGGAGTGTTTACTTGCAGAGATTCATAGGCTGGAGTACTATATTTCTTGTCAAAACAATCAGTGAGCCACATAATGAAATATATTGTATGTTAGGCTCGCAAATTAATGCGCTGCATGTTTAAGATTTAAATACGTAATATTCTTTCAACGTTGGCCCAACAATATCCTGCAACTCCTTATCTGAAACTGTAACGCATTGCAAATCTAGATTTTGATTCATAAATCTAAAGTAAGGGTTGTTAAAAAAACATTTATGGATATATTAAAAGGCCATATGAGACCAGGTAAAGCACAAATATGTATCTGAATCGGGCTATGTCGGGTTATACCACAACCACCAGGAGATATAAGGATTCTGTATGATGCCTCGAGTGACATGTAATACAGCTAGTCCATACATACATGTAAAACCAAAAAAAGCAAGGTGTTGTTTTACAAAAATGGGTAATCCATTAAAATTGGTTATGTTATAAGAGCTACACCGATTAAGCTCTCCTGGTGTGTCCACCTGGACCAGATTAAACAATAGCAAATAAAAACATCTTATCGCGTTAGCTTTTAAGGAAATTAATTACGTGAATAAGATACATAACACAACGGCAACAGCACAATTTCTGATATAACTATAATATATCTTTTATATATTAAATATATAATAAATATGATCCAAGAGACACCATTTGCTCAAAAGGAAATAAAATTGGTCGTATATTCACATGAAAACGCAATTCTATATACAATTATTTTCATTCTGGATGATATATATATTGCAATTTGACAAATACGTCTAGCTAAAAAGTCACGAATTAAGCATATGCAATTAAAATTGAGAGTGTGTAACATTTTTACATTAATTTTTAAGTGCGACTGCTATATAAGGTGATATATAAATACATGTATCAACACAATTCTGAAAAAAGTACAGTCCGCGTTATATGATATAATTAGAATGTACAGTAAATAACGTTTCCTTTATTTTGATATGTGTTCAATACAATTTTACCTATACGAGAAAGGGTTAAAGTTATGTGGGGAATTACCTAAACTTCATTTGAAATATTGATGTTGACGGACGTTCTAAGAACATGAAAGTATTATTATACTGGAATGCTTTTGAATTTTGAATTAGCGTGTAATCATGCATTGTAAAAATTATTACAAATCTCATTTCATCGTATCGCATGAAAATTACGTTTGTCATGAAAATTTGTGTTCTCTTTAAAACTTTTCAAATAAATCACAACTGTTTAATGCGATTTAATGTTAATTAACATACAAAAGTCTTCATTGACAGGAATGCATCTAGGGTTATCTTAGAATAAGGCCATGTATAACCACATTTATTTGCATTTATTGTAGCAGTGAAGTATGTATCCCTTCTTAAGGAAAATAACTGGATGTAAGCAAATGTTTCCTTTTTAAACTGCGTTAGACAATAGCAGTAGGTTTGAATACCATTTCATTATGACATTGGCGCTTTGTCTTCGATATCTAGAAGCCATATTTAGTACAATATGGGTATCCGTATGTAGCAGTCCATCGCATCACAATTACTAACATTTCTTAAAATCAATAAGTTTGAAACCGTTAATAACATGGTCATGCCATAATAGAGTTTGACTAAAATTAAGAAATCAAACAGAATCGTTTGCAAAATTGCTCGACACCACTACAAAAAATGAAATGGAGTTTCTGAGAAGGAAGAGCCAAGGTCTGCAGGACGATAAAAGTCATAGTGTGATAAACGAATGCAACAGTGATTGGACTTTGGTCTCACTTCTCGCGAATAATGCAAGAACCCACAAGTGTTTGCTTGGAAACTAATACTTCATGCTAAGGTTTTGACTATGGCCTATAAACTAAAAGATGAACGTGACACAAGGCAATCTTCTTGTTACTTATCTTTAGGCTTTTAGCTTTCTGTTTAACTGTATTAACTATTTATGTATTTATTTTATCACACAAGAAACACATAGTTTAGAAAACCATGACTGCCACAACGCAGATTCTAAAAAAAACATAGCTGCCTTCATACCTTTATAATGATTCAATAGCCCATCCTCCCAACGGACTGTCTCTTGACTGCCAGAAAGTGCTTACAGCCAGATCCGCCTTGATACAGCTATATAGACGTGTCTGGAACCGCATCTATCTCGCTGATCACAAAGAGAAAGTTTCCTACTGTATACAGATAAAATCATATGGGAAGATTGGCGGAGATGATCGACTGATTTATATGCTAAAATCAGCTGATTTGTTCCTCGGTTTCCATGTAAGTTCACAATCTGCGTCTTAAACTACTAAGTCATAGTTGGATAGTTTGCTTCTTCTCTCGAAGAAAAAAGAATGCGACAGAAATTATATCAGTATACACTACAGTGCAAGCCAAAGCCTTCAAACAACTTGGCATGATGCTGGCGTATTCAATACAAAGGCATCAAAAGGTAATATTTCCCTGACAAAATGATGCTATATTTCGTGTGTCGCATCAACATTTTGTGCATAAAATATTGTTTATAAAATATAAATGTCATTACTTATTGCGTATTGCTTTCACCCAAACGGTATGATACCTAGGAAATGTCTCCCATATTCTTGGAAAACACATTTAAGTAGACCCATCTAGTTAGTAAGTTACATACAACAAACCATGTCGAACAGCTTAAAAGATGATAATATCATTAAGACACAAAGCATTATTATCAAATAGTATCAGGGGCATTCATGATCAACGAATAACAAATCCATGAATTGTTAAACTACTGTATTACAGAAATACTTATTTTATGTGCATAACCATTTGCTGTTCTTTTAGATCGTATTGGTCGAAAAAACAACATTACCGATTTCGAGTCTTTTGTGCAGAAAATCTTACAAAAATTCAAACACTGTATTAGATTATAGACCGGATTACTTACAAAGGGTCTTAAAGATTTTATTTTTCATAAGTGTACAAAAAATTTATATACACGAATATACATGCACACTGTTGTAAAATTGTGTTTAAATGGTGACACTTTTAAAATACAAACGTGTCATTTTATTTACCAAATACGGTAATAAACAACACACAATTCCGCTCGGAATGTGGTTAAATCCAGTATTTAAGTGCATTTTCTGTGAGACACAACTAGAAGATCAGACTATATAAGACAGCACCGTGCCAGCTTCAAGTGAAAAAAATAAGCCGATAAACCATTATGCAAAACTGTGTTGAGCACTGTCTGGAGATGTGTAGATACCTTAATTTTACAATAGTACTGGAGATAATTGCTAGACAAGTCTGAACATTGTTGGAATTATTTTTAATGTTCAACGTTTGCAACAAGAAATTCACTTGTTAACATGCTGGAAAACCTTTCGTTGCTGTCGTTGTCGTGTACAGAAATATTTATCAAACTTATGAATTGTAAGTCTCCTCCGTGGCTTTGACAGTATGCATTCGTAAGACGTTTTTAAGTATTTGTGCATGTGTGCACTTCAGTTATCATATACATTTATATTTTATATGAACGAATTTTTATATGTTTGCTGGTTTGATCATTATTGCCTTCATTATGTATAGCATGCAGTGAACATCACATCGCAGCCAATTACACTATCCTGACACAAGGACGACCACTGCTGGAACTACCATTATATTTGCTCTTGCTATACTGCCCCGATTTCATATCGCGGCTAGGGTTTAAACGCTGGGCCTCCAGTTGGTGGATACTTTGACTTGCTGCTTTTATTGTCAATAGTGCATTGCAAATGGTTGACTTTCTATGCGGTAGACCTGTCGGGCGTGTTGAAAGAGTATCGTTAAATATACACAATTGTTATAATAACGTTGTGCCATTGCCTTTGTGTCTTAAGCAGTACCCCTGTTAGCTAGGCGCTGTGCCTTTGTGTCTTAAGCAGTCCCCCTGTTAGCTATGCGCTGTACCTTTGTGTCTAAAGAAGTACTCCTGTAAGCTAGGCGCTGTGCCTTTGTGCCTTAAGCAGTACCCCTGTTAGCTAGGCGCTGTGCCTTTGTGTCTTAAGCAGTACCCCTGTTAGCTAGGCGCTGTGCCTTTGTGTCTTAAGCAGTACCCCTGTTAGCTAGGCGCTGTGCCTTTGTGCCTTAAGCAGTACCCCTGTTAGCTAGGCGCTGTGCCTTTGTGTCTTAAGCAGTACCCCTGTACGCTAGGCGCTGTGCCTTTGCCCCTCAGATTTACGTGTGATTGGCCTTGCAGCGTGCAATAATGTAATCTCTCGTCTATACATGCAGGTACTTCGAGTTTCGGTATGCATAGTGTTCTGTAAAAGTATGGTATTGATTCACAAAAATCGTGTGATTAAGATGCAAATATTTGAATGTTACTTATAATCATTGTGAGTAACAGAATCAAACACAGTTACATGTGAAAGAAGCATTGAGTTCGTGTTTATTTTAACTTATTTAAACAGCACTCGTTTGATGTATATATATTTACGAAATGTGTGCTGTAAAACTCGCATACACCCTATATCATGTAACCATAAACCTCTATCATTTTCAAGTTAATTGATAATTGATAAACATACTCATCTATCCTTTCATTATGTATTTTCAAGTTAATTGATAATTGATAAACATACTCATCTATCCTTTCATTATGTATCTAAGTGTTGTTCTGTATATTTAGGAGACACGCTCATACACGGCTCAAATGTGTCCACCATAGCACATCCCAGAGCAGAAGTAAAACTGTCATGAATTCACCAGGTGTGCAACAGGCCTGTCATGAAATAGTGAAGAATCTAATTAACAAATATAACTGTTAAAATCATTGGGTAACGCTAGCTAAAGAAATGATGTGAATTTCTAAAAGGAGAAGCGACACACGTCTGTAGCAGACGGCATACAAAAGGATAAAGGAAAGTAACTGGTAAACAGTCTTTATCGGGTTTCTTCCCTCTATTAAAGGTTCTTTTAAAACTGTATTAATACATTTACGTTGCTGCTGAACTTAAAAAGTAAAGTATCCAATACATGAACAGTTTAATGAACGAAATAATGATAGTCATCTAGGACCGTCCATTATAAAAACATCATTTTCTTATTGCCTATATTATAAGTATGGCTTCATAATAGGGTCTATTCCTGAACATAAAGAATAAATGTTATATGTCACAAGGAAAACAAGACAATAATTTTTCTCATTCCTTAAAGTGTTCTGCTGTATTAAATATATAGATCATTTATATCACAAAACGCAAATGCCAGAAAGCCTGTACTGATTCATTGGTCCAAACTCCCGGTGGACTTTCACTAGACTACCAGACAGTGCTTAAAAAAAGCCCCGCTTTAATATTGCTACATCAATGTAGTTTGTAACATATTTATCTTTGTGATCACAGTGAGAATGCCAAGTTTCCTGTATATAGATAGCCTGATATGAGGAAATTGAATGATCCATATGCTAATATCGACTGGTTTGTTACTAGAACACAATAGTTAACTGAACCTCTATCTAATTATGTGTTCCAGTCAAAAGTTTTCAAGGTGAAAGTAAATAAACAACCAAGATGACACATTCGCCGTAAGTGCAAACTACTTGAGACAAGAGAATTCAATATTTCGAAGGACATTTTATCACGGTGAAAGCAAATTTCACTGTCTTGCCTTTAATTGTTATATACAGTTGAAGACTAAGTGCATTGTTATGACTCAATTCCGAGACTGCCTTTTCAATACACAATGTAATTTGCCAAGTTAGTAAGGTTCAAATATTCCTAAAACATACTTTACATATTATGGGAATAAATTTTGTTATTTACTAGAGAATAAATACTTAAATACAATATTATTTAGAACAGCTTAGAAAAGGGTACCATCAGTATGATCCATAGCACTATTTAATATAAAGCGATAATATACAAGTATAACCAACAGTAACCTATTTTAATACATCATGTGTCAAGCAATTCTCAGAATGTCGTCGGATATAAGTATCCTGAAGTTCATTTTTAATTATGCTATTTGTAAGGTTTATTGTTATTTCAGTTATCTGGAGACGGTGTTCACTTGTAGCCGATATAGCGCAGCCTTCACTGTGTATAGCATGCTGTGAACACCTGGCATGATACAACATCCGGTCACATTATCCTGACACCGTGCGAACCATTCGTGGAACTATCCTTATATTTGCTTGGGAGTTAGCATAGGAGATCTGTCAATACCATTTTACGACTTTGGTATGTCGATTTGGTGTACCCTAGGTCTCCCAAAGCCGATGCTCTACCGAGTACGCTACCTCGGCGGTGTAAAAAGTTTATATATTCTACAAACAATTTATTAAGATAGTAATTTTTGTATAATTTGGACCGAATATATACATAACCATCTCAGTTTTCGAGTGTCTGTTCTCAAAACCTTTTAACACAATAAACACTAGAAATTAAAATACAACACGTTTCCTTATTTTCGAAGACCGAATTCTGTCCAAGAAAAGTCCGTCTTATAATCTATATATATGTGCATACATACTAATGTATATCAATACAAATATAGAAGAGTGAATAAACAACCACAAAGTGCTCGTTTGTTCAGAAGCGCATGCGATTATACATGTACATTTTTAATTTGCAAATCGATTAAACAAAAGTGAAATCATTATTTTCGGTATTATTAATATCTGTACAAATGTGTATAGCGATTGCATCATTCTGCGAGATGTTAGTTTAGGAAGATAACGTAACAGTGAGTAAATACATTTAAAAACATCGTGTCATGTCTGAATGTAACAATAAGTTTTAACAAATACTTCTGGAGAGATATCCAGATGAGTTCATTTTTTTTATAAATTGCACTTGTCCATGTCTCTTCATCACAACATACTTCTATTATAGAATCAGCCGCAATAGCACAGGTGGTAGAGCGTCAGCTTGCGGATCGGGAGGTCGTGGGTTCGAACCCCGGCCGGGTCAAACCAAAGACTTTAAAGTTGGTAGTAGTGGCTTCCCTCCTAATGCTCGGGGCTAAGGGGACAGCATTACGCCTGACTAGTCGGTGTCAGTAAAATGGACCGGCCGGGTTCAGTCCCTGGGCATCTCATAAGTGCCCCTGTGCTATAATGATAGAAATGTTGTTGCCCAGTTTCGGCAGAAATGCCGACTAATCCCATTCTAGACAGTATCATAAATGGGGAACGCTTGTAAAATGTGTTTGCTTCCGTCTACTACTGCGTGTAATTGCTATATACTTGAAGTGCACCTTACAATTCTCATACCATCTCCACGTTAACATTAATTTCTTTCTTTCTTATGTTAGGCACCAAAACATCAGATCCGAAGTATATATACTATAGAGGACTAATACTGTTTCATGCTATGTAATTCCAAAGACATACTTTTAAGAGTTCATATAAATCCGCCAATCCAGTGAAAAAATGTTTTCAAATGGCTTACAGTATTGTGTGATAAAGACCAATAGCTGTCGATCAGTTCTCACCAAATAAAATAAATTCAGGTCAATAATCCACCATGCAAATTCCATGTGTATGCTGTAAATGTAGCATTTTGATTGATTGCAACATAAAGCTATCTTTATACAACTTGACCATTTTTATTTACAATATTTATTAATTGTATAACTTTTTACAATCTTTCTTAAACCTTTGTGAGATTTATTTTATTTAGGCTTACTCAAGAGATTTGGTTAAATTATGTTGATTGCATGTTTAAACAGATAATAAATAATGAACTTTTATCAGTTTATATTAAGGAGTATTCAGCTCACTAATTGATGTGTAACAACATTATTTATAGGGACGGCAATGGTTTACCGGTTAACAACTTCCCATGTAGTTTAACCAGTTACATATTCTTTAACTGCTTAATTGCCGTTACATATAGTACATGGAATATGTTAGGTAACGTTTATATTTATATGCTGCATTAATGTCTTTCTCTCACAATTTAATCATCACCATCATCTTCATCGTCAGTTGCATGAGAAGACCAAAATATACATTAAACGATATTTGGCCTGGCATTTTTTCTTACATTCATTTGAGCGCTGTTATCTATTTTCAATATTCAAATAAAATAAATATTCCCTATCCTTCTTTCACAAATTTTACAAAGCCTTACAATGGTAGGTTCTGAAGATTTAAAAGAAAACTTAATTGGAAGCACAAAAATAACAATATAATTAAATGAACGTATCTATTTCCAGGCTTCGAAATAGTGATTATATTCACCCAGTTAACTGATTTAGACGGTTAACCAGTTACTGGTTTTGTAACTGATGAATTCTAAGTTATTTTCAAATAACATAACATAGACAATGGCATCTCCAGAAAATTAACATATCCATCAAATAATAAAACGGTTCATAACCGAAATTGTCTGCACACAGAAAATCAGTGTTATTATAAAGAATGATAAAACTAACAAATCTCATTTCATAGCATCTACTACACATAAGATGTCTGAATTATTTAAAAGTGGTATCCAACAGTTTGGACCAAGGGGATATCCAACAGTTTGGACCAGGGTGATATCCAACAGTTTGGACCAAGGGAATATCAAACAGTTTGGACCAGGGTGATATCCAACAGTTTTGACCATGGTGGTATATGACAGTTTGGACAAAGGGGATATCCAACAGTTTGGACCAAGGTGATATCCAACAGTTTGGACCAGGGTAATATCCAACAGTTTGGACCAAGGTGGTATCCAACAGTTTGGACCAAGGGGATATCCAACAGTTTGGACCAAGGGGATATCCAACAGTTTGGACCAAGGGGATATCCAACAGTTTGGACCAAGGGGATATCCAACAGTTTGGACCAAGGGGATATCCAACAGTTTGGACCAAGGGGATATCCAACAGTTTGGACCAAGGGGATATCCAACAGTTTGGACCAGGGTGATATCCAACAGTTTGGACCAAGGGGATATCAAACAGTTTGGACCAGGGTGATATCCAACAGTTTTGACCATGGTGGTATCCGACAGTTTGGACAAAGGGGATATCCAACAGTTTGGACCAAGGTGATATCCAACAGTTTGGACCAGGGTAATATCCAACAGTTTGGACCAAGGTGGTATCCAACAGTTTGGACCAAGGGGATATCCAACAGTTTCGACCAGGGTGATATCCAACAGTTTGGACCAGGGTAATATCCAACAGTTTGGACCAAGGGGATATCAAACAGTTTGGACCAGGGTGATATCCAACAGTTTTGACCATGGTGGTATCCGACAGTTTGGACAAAGGGGATATCCAACAGTTTGGACCAAGGTGATATCCAACAGTTTGGAGCAAGGTAGTATCCGACAGTTTGGACCAAGGTGGTATCCAACAGTTTGGACCAAGGGGATATCCAACAGTTTGGACCAGGGTGATATCCAACAGTTTGGACCAAGGGGATTTCAAACAGTTTGGACCAGGGTGACATCCAACAGTTTTGACCATGGTGGTATCCGAAAGTTTGGACAAAGGGGATATCCAACAGTTTGGACCAAGGTGATATCCAACAGTTTGGACCAGGGTAATATCCAACAGTTTGGACCAAGGTGGTATCCAACAGTTTGGACCAAGGGGATATCCAACAGTTTCGACCAGGGTGATATCCAACAGTTTGGACCAGGGTAATATCCAACAGTTTGGACCAAAGGGATATCAAACAGTTTGGACCAGGGTGATATCCAACAGTTTTGACCATGGTGGTATCTGACAGTTTGGACAAAGGGGTAATCCAACAGTTTGGACCAAGGTGATATCCAACAGTTTGGACCAAGGTAGTATCCGACAGTTTGGACCAAGGTGGTATCCAACAGTTTGGACCAAGGGGATATCCAACAGTTTGGACCAAGGTGATATCCAACAGTTTGGACCAAGGGGATATCAAACAGTTTGGACCAGGGTGATATCCAACAGTTTTGACCATGGTGGTATCCGACAGTTTGGACAAAGGGGATATCCAACAGTTTGGACCAAGGTGATATCCAACAGTTTGGATTAAGGTGGTATCCAACAGTTTGGATTAAGGTGGTATCCAACAGTTTGGACCAAGGGGATATCCAACAGTTTCGACCAGGGTGATATCCAACAGTTTGGACCAAGGGATATCCAACAGTTTTGACCATGGTTGTATCCGACAGTTTGGACCAAGGGGATATCCGACAGTTTAGACCAAGGTGGTATCCAACAGTTTGGACCAAGGTGGTATCTGACAGTTTGGACCAAGTTGATATCCAACAGTTTGGACCAAGGTGGTATCCAACAGTTTGGACCAAGGTGGTATCCAACAGTTTGGACCAAGGTGGTATCCAACAGTTTGGACCAAGGTGGTATCCAACAGTTTGGACCAAGGTGATATCCAACAGTTTGAACCAAGGTGGTATCCAACAGTTTGGACCAAGGTGGTATCCAACAGTTTGGACCATGGTGGTATCCAACAGTTTGGACCAAGGGGATATCCAACGGTTTGGACCAAGGGGATATCCAACAGTTTGGACCAAGGTAGTATCCGACAGTTTGGACCAAGGTGGTATCCAACAGTTTAGACCAAGGGGATATCCAACAGTTTGGACCAAGGTGGTATCCGACAGTTTGGACCATGGTGGTATCCGACAGTTTGGACCATGGTGGTATCCGACAGTTTGGACCAAGGTGGTATCTGACAGTTTGGACCATGGTGGTATCCGACAGTTTGGACCATGGTGGTATCTGACAGTTTGGACCATGGTGGTATCTGACAGTTTGGACCATGGTGGTATCTGACAGTTTGGACCATAGTGGTATCTGACAGTTTGGACCATGCTGGTATCTGACAGTTTGGACCATGGTGGTATCTGGCAGTTTGGACCATGGTGGTATCTGACAGTTTGGACCAAGGTGGAATCCGACAGTTTGGATCAAAAGTCTTTTTATTAAACAACCAAATAAATTATTGTTACCAGAACAGATCTCGCGAAATATTGTTTATTGATGTCCTTCAACTGTGTGAAATGTGAACCATAACGACACAATTGGCATTACAAAATGTATTTCCTATCTAAGCCATGCTGCACAGCTGGCTATTCTTAAACCAAGAAAACAAGGTCATCACCTATGTTTTAGCTCGTTCGCGTCTTTTGATGTGTCGTCGATATCTATTTTTAGTAAAAATCCTAATTTTTCTTATTTATAGATTCAAAAGAATGAACATTTTAAGTGTTGATTAACGAGTTTAACTATCCTAAAATTGAGATACACTTGAAAATCATCTAGGCTTAAAGGCATCTCAAAATCCTTATATAAGTGACCTCCCCCCCATTTATTGCCCCACCCAGCATGTGAGGGCATCTGTTTTCTGATAAGCCAGGCTGCCACAGTCTGTAACAATGTGTCTGTCACACAGGTATTGTTCAAGATCCAAGTGTAGGTATGCTGTATCTGGAGGTTGAACATAGTCATTCACAGTATATATATATATATATATATATATATATATATATATATATATATATAAATCTTTATTTGTTTTCTTTCTTACTTTGTTGGTTGATTTTGTTATTTCTTATACATTTTTTTTATTTCTTTCTTTCATTCTTTTAATTCTCATATGTATTTTAAGTTATATTTTATTCTGATTTGTAAAATGTAACGAAACGTTTCTAACAAAAGCAATTTAAAAAGTGGGATTAGGGATTAGCCGGCATTTTTGCCGATACTGCGCAGCAACATTTCTATCATTATAGCACAGGGGCACTTATGAGGTGCCCAGGGACTGAACCCGGCCGGTCCATTATACTGACACCGACGAGTCAGGCGTAATGCTGTCCCTTTAGCCCCGAGCGTTAGGAGGGAAGCCACTACTACCAACTTTAAAGTCTTTGGTTAGACCCGGCCGGGGTTCGAACCCACGACCTCCTGATCCGCAAGCCGACGCTCTACCACCTGAGCTATTGTGGCCGGTCCAATTTAAAAAGTCATTCATTGTCAGAATAATGTCCTTCAGACTCATTTTAAGTCATTTTGAATACTAAAACTTGTATCTCTCATGTATTTTCAAAATCAAATATTTAGCTATGAAATAAAGACATAATCATGCAGTTACAAAATTGACACCTAGTAATTAATGCAATAAAGAATATGTAAGGGATCATATAGTAAACAACCCACATTATCACTAACATTAATGTTTATGGCTTTGTGTAAAACTAGCCTACTGTCTCACTTCCATTCTAGCAGGTAATTTAGTTTTGCATTAACCCATTAGAGGTTTTACTGTGACAGATTAGTACTATGTTGGCTAAAGACTCCCTGCAGTGATGACCAGCAATTAGCAGGTCTGGTCACAGCAGGTCTGGGCCTGGCTCAGTGGGGTACCACATTCCTTTCGAGATACCTTTAAGAATAAAGGACAATATTTCTGCAATAACTATGGACAAATACCCCAAACAGAATTCAGATATAACACATATTTGACATTGGCAAACTGCCAGATACCACTTTTAATTGTTAGAATCTGCAGTTTATGCCCGTTACTTAATTTAAACTTTATTTCAAAAATATAAGGCATTTCATACGAACAATACTTTTTGGTGCACTGATATATTTGATATATTTCACTTTAAATTTCACTTAACAATTTTCTTTTTAAATGAAAGCCACAAAAAACAAACAAAAGGTTCAATCAAGAATGCAAAGAAGTTTGCTCAAACTAATTTTTTTAAAATTATCAAATGAAGGTGATTTGTAAAAAAGCTTACCCATTCACAAACTGTTTGGAAACAACCTTTTCATGACTTCAGACATATAAGAATACCAATACTTGAATAAATTTAGTGCTCTAAAATGAACTTTCAAAGTGATGACACCACAAATAATGTTGTTAAACCTAAATCTACAACAAAAGGAACATTTATATTCTAAAACATTTATTCAATATACTTTCCATATAGTTCAAAACACAAGACCTTCACCAAAGATCTTTACACAACTAATGACAGATCAAGAGATCTGTGTATTGGCAAGTGACGGAGCCACGACTGGACCCTTGCCCTTGATGGTCAACTTTGAGCCTTTATAAGCAGCTACCTTGTCCCCATTTGTCAACAGATCAGGCTTGATAGTCTCCCAAATCTTCTTTTTGGGGTTTAATTGAGCATCTGGCTGACCTAGAACAAAGGAACAGCGGTTGTTAATCGCAAGATCGAACACTCGAATATACCATTTTGGGAAGGCGAAAGTTTTTCACTTTGATATAAACTCATTTGTTGCAAGGTTTTATGCATCTTGCAGTAGTCAGCTTGCGATTTAGTAATTTGTGATACCCCAGTGATAGGAAATTAATATTTGCCAACATGAGGGCTAGCAAGTTGTTCCTTTAAATATCATAAGCATCTACATGTATTTTTTTCTGAATTAAATGGACATATTAAGAGCACTACAACACTGTGACTATTAAAGTTTGATTTGATTTAGTCTTTAGTTCTAAAGCTCACAATGACATAAGACATAATGCAGAATCCCTGACGTAGTCTTCTTACCATTACAATACACAGATCTGCTCTTCAAAGCTAAAAACTTTTCACATCATGCTTTAAAGACTTAAAGCTGTGATAATGTTTGCGTCAGTGTCAGCTATCTATCCCTTACTTATGAAATACCTTAAGATTAAAGAATAAAACTATCAATTTGGCTGTCTAGGTCTATGATTATGATGCTATGATCCTGTTAAAAGGTAACACAAGTTATGGTGCTTGCGTCAGACCTCGTCTCATTGAAAGCTAAGTATGTAATGATGTGCTTCTTAGCAAAATCTTGCAGTGATTCCCTTAGTAAATATAACTGCTTGAAAAATGAGAAAATTTTTATTCACTGTAAAATTAGTTTTATGCGGAACGAAATTCTCTTGCAACATAAAATGTACTATGAAAGATTTCTTAGAAATCCTCAATTATTTGACCTTTACCATTTGTGTCCGTTTTCCATGTATTATGCATTTATAAATAGTGTGAAGGAGAGATATTAACATGTCTTGTAAAGTTAATGTAAGAGGATGGGGATGGGATTAGCCGGCATTTTTGCCGATACTGTGCAGCGACATTTCTATCATTATAGCACAGAGGCACTTATGAGGTGCCCAGTGACTGAACCTGGCTGGTCCATTATACTGACACCGATGAGTCAGGCGTAATGCTGTCCCCTTAGCAGCGAGCGTTAGGAGGGAATCCACTATTATCAACTTTTAAGTCTCTGGTTTGACCCGGCCAGGGTTTGAACCCACACCTCTCGATCCGCAAGCCAACGCTCTACCACCTGAGCTATTGCAACCAGTTTAATGTAAGGGCTAGGCCTGAAAACCAGTTGTTTAATTTAATGAAACAAAACCAACATTTACTAATTATGTCATTAAATGTATGATGGGTTTTGGGATTATACATCAATACATTTCATACACAGTAAGAATTATTAAAAGTGAACTTCTTTGTCGTAGGATACTTAAAGGGTCATTGTTAGTAATAAAGTATGCATTGTGTTGTGGTTTATATTTAATATACACCATTTTTGTGGCTTTTAAAAGGTTTCATCACACCATTTGATTAGATTTGAGAAGGTTTTACTAACCTTCTTGTTTATTTTTCAAATATAGTGTCATACTTCATGCACATATTTCCAAAATGATGAAAATTTAACAATTAATATGATAAATACATGTAACCCAAGATAGGGCTTTGTCGCAGTTACTCAACTTCATATTCAAATTAAACAAAGCGTCATAACTCATGTAATAATAAAAACTGGTCATAATGAGCCAACAATATATGCAACTGGTACTTATCACTCTGTATAGGTTCATAAAATCTCCTTTTTATTTGCAGGTATTGTTAAAAGCCATTCTAGATAGCCATTTGCTGCATGTGTACAAATTTATTCTCCCAATAAGTTTACCTATAAAAGAAGAAAATTTATTGAAAACTACTCTCTGTTTATACCTGCTGTCCTGTAAATATCTGTTTAATTAAAACATGTTTAGCTTAAAAATTTAAATTCTGTGTTAATGTACTGTCCTGCAGAGCAAATTTTACTTAACAGCCCTTAACTTATGCCAGTAAGACTCATACTTCTGATAACATCACGATTATGTTTTCCTTAAGGCAACATGATTTTACCTGCATAGTCATCAGCAAACACCCTGTCGCCAATCTGGCTGCCTGGTGGTGGCACGAGAATCTCTACCTTCGCGGGGCTGCTGGCACACATGATCATGCCCTCAGACATCACTCCACGCATCTTCGCTGGCTTCAGGTTACACATAAACACAGCCAGACGACCTTGCATCTGTCAGGAATAGCATCAAATATAATGAAGAAATTTTGGCAAAAATTTAGAAAAACAAAGGACGGTCTGAAGAGGCCTGTGAAATGATTAGAAAACAACTTTTAGACCATACAACCTTCAACTGAGAATAACTCAGATACATCATGTATTAATTTCAAAGTTAAGAATGTTAAGCTGATTTAAACAAAAATTTAAAGTAAAAAAATGTCTGACAAAATGAAGTATTTAATGAAAAATTGTGAAACCTTAACATTAAATTATCTGAATAGCATTTAAAAATGCCATATACATGTAATCGACAAAAGCACACATTTCACAGGTTATATCGGGGTCATTGTAAACTTGTTAATTTGTATTAAAATCATCAAGTACAAAGCACTGACATGCCTATTATGTATGCATTATTCTAAGTTTTTTTTTTTTTTGGTAGAAGCATCTACTCACCTCTTCTATAGGGACATGTTTAACCAGGCCTGACACAATGGTTCTCGGCTTATCCTCACCCAGATCCACCTGCTCCACATACAGACTGTCAGCATCCGGGTGCTTTTCAACACCAACAATCTTGCCTACACGCATATCAAGGCGGGAAATGTCTACCTTCTCCACGGCACTCCCAGCTCCATCATTTTTATCTCCGCCCTTGGCACCACCCCCTGCCTTGCCTTTCTTTGGCTGGTCACCTAAAGAAATAGTGTTTACACCAGAATTTTAAAAAAGGGTGTGGTATGTTTTCTAGAAAGGAGACATCTAAGTACATGTAAATATGATGTATTGGGTAAATATGATGTATTGGTATCTATTAGCAGTTGACAATTCTCTTTTAACATTTTTGAAGAGGCAACCATCTATAACACTTCTACAATATATGTAATTTACATGGTGTTTTAGGCAGCTACCACCATTTTGCTGCTTTTTTTTTTTAAACACAGAGCAGCAACACAATTATAGTCATTATAGCGAAGTCAACCCATTTTAGAGTGGTCAGACACCAGATAAATGTCTGGATAGAACCACCTGCATATCCCAGGTAAGCGGGCAGTCCTTCCAACATTAAGTCCTTTACTCTGACCAAGAAACAAACCCATGAAGGTTAACCCAATGAGTTGATCAACAAAAATATACAATAAAATTTATACTGTTATATTCTTCAGCTATTTTGTTGGAAAGACTCTAGACACATCTGGGTAGAACCTTTAGCGCACCACACAACAGCTGGAGAACAATTCCACATCAAGTCCTTTGCAGCAAACGGGACTTAAACCCTCATGGTATTAGGCTAAGCAGTCAGAGGAGTTAAAAGTCAGCAGCTCTACCACTACACCATTGGCGCACCCTAATCAACTTCTACCTTTGGACTCTTTCTTTTGTTTTTCTGCACTCTTCTCCTGTTTTCCTTGAGCCGCTTGTTTCACCTCTGGCGCAGGGGTTGTACTTGTAGGGGGTGGGGCTGTCACAGCTGCTTCTGTTTTAGGCTTTTTGATGGGCAACTGCACCTGCTTGACTATAAATAAAAGGTAGCACATAAGGTCACTAATTAAAGCTAGGTTTGTCCCCTTGTCATTTAAATCAAAATGACTTAAGTGGTATTGGACAATTTGGACCTTTTTTTTCTCTCTCATGCAACCAAATAAATTATTTTTACCAGAAAAATCACACTGAATGTGGTTTATTGGTGCTCTACATTCATGTGAAAAATAAATCTAAAAAGCCCTACTTGTCATAACAAAAATGTATTTTCCATTCGAGACATGCCTCACAATTTGTTTTTTTCTTTAATTTAGAAAACCACATAACCACTATCGAGTGTCATTATTATCTGGGCAATCAGTTCTGATGTTAAGATCTATTTTTTGCTAAAAAAACTCATTGTGCTTCTTTACAGATTTGGAAATAATGGACATTTAAAGAGATAAATTGCAAAATGTGTACTGTCTATCAATTGAGATGTTATAAACAGTCCTTACTTAAACTTAGAGTAAGTCATTGCAGAATTCATGCACAAATGCCCAAATGTAGCGCTAAGACGCTGACAAGTAAGATATAGGCAAACTGTCAGTTACCATGTCAAAGAGATTCATTGTCAATGCAGTTATAACTTTTAAAAGTAACAAGCACAAAAAGCACTTTACTTCATTTTAATGACATTAAAAGCTAATCATTCAACTTTGTCTGTAGTATATAAGCCAATTCCAATAAAATTAATGACAAGTAAAACCATTTGTAAAATAGCAAAATTGCAAAAATAGTAACATTGAAACTATCATGTTCCAGCAGTTAATATAACACCAGCAAAATTATAGCATAAAAGTGATTATAAACTGTTAAGTGACATTAACTGCATTTTATTCACACCTCCATTCTTAATCTCACAGTAGATCAGCTGAGTCTTTAAACGGCCAACCTCTGCTCGTAGGGATTCATTTTCTGCCTTTAATCTAACTTCCTCTGGGCGGCTGGCACTTAATGCTGCAACATACAAGTATTTGACCCACACATTTAAGAGTCTCCATAAATAAAGGCAGGTACACAAATATCATACAGTATTTTAAAAAATTTATCTAACCGTAACCTTTTATATACCACCTTTAAACAATTAAAATTTAAAAAGATCCTGTGAAATACACTTGTTTCTGGAAGCCATAATTATTAATTATGATTGGCAATCAAATTTAACATTGCAAGATATCAGTAGAACAGAAGCACGCTTTTTAATGTACACTCTTTACAAAAACGATGAACAGGCCAGACAATACGGTTATGACACTTTCAATCTATACTCATCGCAAAAAATCTTTTGATTCTTCCAACCTTAATACAACAGCTTCTTTTGAAAGTCGGCATGCTCACCTTTAAACTAGTGAGCAGATGTAATAGTTTATTTCATTATATATGTATTGTGGTTATAAAAAGTTGTTTTTTTTGGAAGAAAAATGTAAAAATTCTTTTACAAGATTTTGCAAACTTTGAAGGAGTTACATTAAACAGACTACAGAAGGTACTTCTTGTGATCAAAGTGAATCCTGCACATACCAGCTGCCTGTTTCACAGATTCTATCTGAGCTTTCAGCTGGGATATAATCTCCTCAGCTTGCTTGGCCCTCTGGGTTAGCTTCTGAAGAACACTGGCAGATGCCATCCTGGAAAAGTAGTTTAATCAGACAATCATGTATGGTGTTAATATTGGCTCTTTTATAGGAATGGGTACTGTGATAAATTTTATAGTACTACTATTACTGACAACATAGTTTATGCTAAATAGAAATGTAACATTTTGTCCAAAAATGGTGTGATTTTTACAAAAGCAGGCTTTAAAATGAACATAATAAGAGCAGCTCTTAGAGTTTGACCCTTAGAGAAACTCTGACTTGGACAGGTATTCTTATAAACCAGCCTGAAAAAGATAGTGACTTTTTTAAGTGATTCTAATTCTTTTAGAACCTTTTGCATAGACAAACAATAAATACCTAAACGGCCTTACCTAGTGCTTTTCTCATAGTATTTACCTGTAAAGCTGCGAAACAACAGTATTAGTGTGCAGCTCCTAAATCTTAGAAGTGTTTATTCATTCAATGTAGATGAACAAGCATTTACCATGCTGTAAACTGAAGTCTCTCAGACACATGCTATTTCTCTCTGATGACGGTGATAGCATGAGATGGCAGAAGTTGTTGTTTTCTCACTTATTTTATTGTAAAATTGATGTAAATAAGAAAGAAGTAGAGCTTATTGTTTACATGCTTTACTGAAGCGAAACCTAACTTTGGGTATTCATATAATGACTCAGAGTACCTAAATAGTTCAGAGCTAGATCTCTATTTTTAGCCAAAAGAAAACATTTTAGAGCAAGTGTTTATGATAAGCTGCTTGCCCTAATGGAAATAATAAAGACAAAGACTATCATGTTATTAAATCAGTTTTAAATATCTTTTTTTTTTAATCAACTGCCTTAGTTATGCAGTTAAGTTGAAAAGACACCTCATGATCAGTTCTTTCAACAAAACAGTTGTTTTCCAATAAAGCCAAGTAAACATTATCTATGAATGGCAGACATGACACTGTGTAGCATCTTTTTGTGATGGGCATGTGCCTTTCAAGGACCTATGTATCAGGAACTGTTAGTTTTTAAAAAAAGAACACACATATACTACTCATATTCCAAAGTTTGACTCTTTTTAAGTGCTCGTATGTGAATACACCATCTATGGGGAGAAAAAAAGTCATATAAGTAAAAAATGTACATAAAATTACTGACTTTCATTCTGAGTGGGTCATAATTAACGGGGCAGATTTTATACTACCACCGCTTGCAAAACGTGTGACCAGGATGTCATCATTTTGTACTAACCTTACGAAAACAAACATAAAATATTTCTTTAAATGTAATTTAATCGTTAATAGATATAAAGCAATAAATTGTTTTAAGTTAATTACTTGAATGAACAGCGAGAAAATCAGTAGATCTATAAAATCGCAACACCGGCAATTTTGATCACACTTCTTCTTAGACGCTTGCAGCAACTCAGATTTCTGCATCGTAAAGCGGCTGAATGATTCATACGGCGAAGCATGAGAAAAGCTGGAGTTGTTAAAATATGTCCGTCTAACAAGCCGTTGATGCGAAGCATAAAATGGAACAGGTAAACAGGTTAAAGCAATATAGGAGCAATTTACAAAAAAACATATTTGAAAAGTTTTTATTTGAAGGTTTTGAATTTCAGTATACTATAACAAATCTCTAGTAAAAAGTATGTATAACGTATAGACCTATTCCTGAGGCAATACTGCAGTAGAATAGTTTAAAACAAAATTATTTTAAGCAAATCCCGACACCATTTAATAGGTTTTCCAAGAGGATACATGTATAGAAAAATGTGATCAAAATTATTATAAATAACAATGTAACTAAAGTGTGCAAGCAGAAATCGAACATGTGCAGGACCCCCACACTGCGCGCAAATAATTATTGTTCAGATAGTATATTTCTGATACACATCATTAAGATACAAATAACACTGTTTAATATTTTCTAAATTTAACCTACTTCTCACATTTAAAGTGAAATTAGAGAAACAGTTAAGACAATACGATCTAGTATGTCCTTAATACCGACAGAAATAATGTTGTAACAAAGCAATGTTAGGCCTATTACCTAAATATATGCTACTGTGGTTTATAATTACACAATAAGCTGACATTAAGAATACAACTTCACAAAAGTTGCTGTCAAGTGAGAGTTAGTTTGTCATGTAGTCATCGTCAGAGTAAATCTTGGTTTAGGAATGTAATGATTAGGCCGAACATATTCAGTTTTTGCAATATGTTTGTGTAATAGATGTCTTGACAAGGAATAAATCTCATGTCAGGTCTAGGGTTTGATCCCAGAACCCTCCGATCTAGAGTCCATAAACTTAAACTTTTGACCAAGAACACATATAAATGCTTTTTTTGGTTTGTTTCAAACGTTTCTTTAATGATCACCCAAATCGTAAATAAGATTTTTGTTAAACTGGTCATAACGGGTCTAAGGTTTGAATTCAGTACCATCTGATCCCGAGTCTATAACATTAACATCTTGACCAAGAACATTTCAAGGATTATAAATGCTTTCTTGGTGTGTTGAACGTTTCTCTTATGCAAATGAGTTAAACATCAGAAGTTTTAATAAGATCATTTTGAAAATTTGTGATTGAATTTGAAACCCTCCGATCCAGATCCAAAAACATGATCAATTGACCACAAACACTTCAGAGATGCTATAAAATTATTCCTGCGCGCTGGTAGCACTGGAAATGCTATGTTGTTAGACTTGCAGGGACTTTACAAAAATCGTTAATGTATCTTTAAACACCAGCGGATCCAGGGGGCGCCCCCGTCCCCACCAAAAATAAATAAATAAATAAATAAATAAAATCCTGGACTATACATTTACTAACGCTGTAGAAAAGCACGTTAAAACGTGTAAATACATATATTTTTTATTCATAAATATAATTACCAATGAAATACACGATTTAATAGTAAAACACAAATAGATCTAGTTTAAAAAATATCTCGACACCACATTGTCTGTTCAGTTCAGGTGAACATGACATTGGGACAGCAGCGTTTTCATGATCTGATGCTACTGCTCTGTCACCGTGATATTAAACTGGACATTGGTCAAATCATTGACAGTTATGCATGGAAATATCCTCTGTGAATGCTTCTAATGGACCCGTTGCCAGAATAAAAATATGGCATGTCTTTGTTATGCAGTTCTGAAACATTATTTGACTGTTTTTACCCACCATGCAATTACATGTATTGTTAATATATAGTATCGAAATATTGAACATTCCAAACGTCTCCCAAATATAGAAAAACAACTTAGGAAAGTTTGAAAATAAATGATTTTAGCAAGCATTTATCAATGTTGGTAGCTATGGTTGACAAATCATGATTAAAAAATTCACGCTCCACCCCATCCCTAACCAGAAATCCTGGTTCCGCCATTGCCTAAAAATTGCATAAACCTTGCATCGAAAGTCAGATTTTAGTCATAAAAACTGGACTCCTATGCACATGAATGGACTGATCCATTTAGACCGGAACTGATAATTTCACTGAAATTGTGCGGGAACACTATGCAAAAAAAGTCCGCACAAACACACTTTCCTTACGTGCAAATTTCAATGAGCATCCATATATAGGCGTCGCGCACCAGTTCGTCGCCAACAAGAAAGAGTCAGGATGTGAGACATCTAATGCGCCGTAGAGAGCATGCGCTTTAAACAAAAAGATGACTATCCTGTGAACAAAACACTCTCTTGGGAAGTGGAGTATTTTTGCTACTTTGTTGTTGTTGTTGTTGTTTTTTTTTTTTTTTGTTTTTTTTTTTGCTCTCTGCTACAACTGTATTTAAAAGCTGCATTTCTAAAAACGGTATACTCGGTTTCGGCATCTCAAAACCCTTATATAAGTGACCCCCCCCCCCCATTTATTGCCCCACCCAGCATGTGTGGGCATCTGTTTTCTGATAAGCCAGGCTGCCACTGTCTGTAACGATGGGTCTGTCACACAGGTATCGTTCAAGATCCAAGTGTATGTATGCTATATCTGGGGGTTGAACATAGTCATTCACAGTTTGTAAAGGAAAAAGTTGTGAATATACAAATTATGCAATCCTAAATACCAGAAATTATTCTATCAGTTCTATTTTATTCTTATATATATATATATATATATATATATATATATATATATATATATATATATATATATATATATATATATATATATATATATCTTTGTTTTCTTTCTTACTTTGTTGGTTGATTTTGTTATTTCTTATACATTTTGTTATTTCTTTCTTTCATTCTTTTAGTTCTCATATATACTTTAAGTTATATTTTATTTTGATTTGTAAAATGTAACGAAATGTTTCTAACAAAAGCGATTTAAAAAGTCATTCATTGTCAGAATTATGTCCTTCAGACTCATTTTAAGTCATTTTAAATACTAAAACTTGTATCTCTCATGTATTTCCAAAATCAAATATTTAACTATGAAATAAATGCATAATCATGCAGTTACAAAATTGACACCTAGTAATTAATGCAATAAAGAATATGTAACGGAGCATACAGTAAACAACCCACATTATCACTAACATTAATGCTTATGGCTTTGTGTAAAACTAGCCTACAGTCTCACTTCCATACTAGCAGGTAATTTAGTTTTGCATTAACCCATCAGAGGTTTTACTGTGACATAATAGTACTATGTTGACTAAAGACTCCATGCAGTGATGACCAGCAATTAGCAGGTCTGGTCACAGCAGGTCGGGGCCTGGCTCAGTGGGGTACCACTTTCCTTTCGAGATGCCTTTAAACAAAACTTCGCCGAACGGTTACCTTTTTATGCTACTTTTTATAATTGAAAGCTACCCTGTTAAAAAGACGGGCTAGCCAATCGGAACTCCTCGGGTAATTCCGTCCTCGGGACAATCATCCCTCGGATGTATCTGGTGCAATGATTCTTAATGAAATCACGATCGCTTTGTTCGCCGGAAGTCGGAAGAAGAATATGCCTAAAATGTAGTCAGCACAAAACATGAAAACTAGCATCGTTTGACAGCTGCCTGTCTGCTGCGGTGGGTAAATTAAACCTGGATGATTTGAAATCAAAGTTTTACAGGCTTCATACTGTAGTGAGCTGTCATCCGAGCTGCCATCTTTGTTTTGACGTCTGTCACAAAAGCAGCCCCATTTAGGGAAATGGCCAAGGTGATGCGACTACCTACATACATCTGAGAGAAGATTCGTGAATTATCCGAGGTGTTCCGATTGACGGGCTACCCTCATGTGTTGATGTTTATTGTTGTAGTTTTGTTATTGTTTGTTGTTGTTTTTGTTTTAGTTTGTGTGTGTTTTTGTTGTTGTTGTTGTTGTTTTTGTTGTTGCTGTTTTTGTTTTTCACAAAGCAGATCATTTTAGCACGACCATTTATGTAAAAACATGTAAACGAGGAAACTAGGTCTGTAAGATGAATGGTCTAGAGTGCTAATTAATAAATAGAGCTAGGATATATTAAAGACATAGACATTGAGGCGGTCTGCAATTCATAAGACTGGTAGCAAATGTTGAACCGATGCAAGGAATGTGACGGCGTTCTATACATTAAGCAATATCGAAGTTCAAATTTATCTGCTCTACAATCATAAATGTATAGTCTTGTAGACTGTTTTTACATTATTCCGCGTTTCCCTCAAATGAGGGCAATTTAAAAAGAAATACCCAACCAGACTCGCTTGACTAAAATCACAAATATTTAAGTAAAGTTACTTGTATACAAATATCTTCAGTCCCAGTGTATATATTTCTGCTTAATGGCAATATAAGCAACATTATCTTACCAACATTATCTTACTACTAAGTGCCAAGGGTATGCTAATAGGCCTACATTGTGACCCTTCTCATGAATGGCATAGAAACTATTCTTTTTAAGGGGTTCAGTAACAGCATGGCATTTATACGGCAAAGTTAAGACACATATCATGACGGATGTTATATTCACTTTTATGATTGAATGATAGCTATGTTAATGTTTGTTGTTGTTATTTTGTGTGTGTGTGTGTTTTTTTTCAATAATATCAGAGATGATAATCACCAAGTTAGAAGCGTAAATAACTGCATTCTGTTCATATGTAGACGTACTTGAAGTACCTTAATGTAATATACGTCGATGGACAACTCACTTTAACAATCCCCATGGGCAGATCAGCAGCGGGGGTGGGGGGGGGGGTCCCGGACCGGCACTGGAAGTTTCAACTCGTACTTAAGGTTCTTGCTTAATAACATAGCAGCTTCACAAAATGCGAAAATAACTCAATTTGGCTGCTATACTTTAAAACTTTATGGATAAGCATGCACCCTAGAACCCACGAGTAGCACATCTGCTACTTGCTTAACCCGCCCCCCCCCCCCCCGAAAATAGAAAAATACTGGATCCGCCCCTGATCCTGATAGGATTACATGTACATCCCCATTTCTGGGTAAAATAAAACGCCAACATACAATGCAGTAAAACCTCGCTAGAATATCACTTCACTTAAGTTAAAAGTGGCGCTTTTCGTCAGAACCTTTTCTTTTCTGATATATGAGATTGTTTGAAAACCGAAAAAGAGGACCAACTCTATACCTTTCGAATGGCATTACTTAACATTTGGCATATGTCGAGCAACCAGCTCAATTGCAGGGACTGGGGACACCTATTTCAGAACCAATAATTAAATTCGCACCTTTTCTAATCCCCGCTTATAGGGAAATCCTCAGGTTAGAGCTGTAACCTTTCATTCGGTAATTGTTCATACTTGGGTAGCCTTGACTTTCTACCACTGAATGTGTAATATTTACATTTCGCCTCTAGATAACACGTTTAGAAATGGCTGATATGTTACATCATGATAACAAATGATGTAATTTGTTCTCAGTAAATCAACTTGGAGCTATGGTTGTCTAAAAGTCAGAAAATATATTGCTCCATAGTCTAAGTCAACCGTATTTAAACTTAGACAATACAATTACAACATGTCGACCAAGAAACTATACGTTTCTACATTATTGCACCATAAATCAGGGACGGATCCAGAAAGTTTTGGTGTTGGGGAGCGGGGGGGGGATGAATCCAGATCAGTTTAACTGTATCGCAGTAAATGCTACATATAAATACACAGTAAGGCATCATAACTCCGACCTAAGCAGTCAACAGACAAAATTTACTTTTAAGGTGGTAACCGTTAGTTTGAACATTGTTTTCTCGAATTGCCAAATAATTCTTATGCTGTTCATTGATGCCAAAGATCTGTGTGAACAGTCAAGGATAAATCTCCACTCGTACTTGCAAATAGGTGTTTTCTATCCGAGTCACTTTATATACCGATATAAAATTACTATATTGCATTTTTACTATGATGTTTTTCAACAGTGCTAATATAAGTTCCGACATGCAAACTATATTATGATTTTGTAAATATCTTGACAAAAACTTTGCTTACTATCAACCAGAGCCAGCTTGGTAAGTAGGTCAATGTTTTGAAGAGCCACTGGTATTTTGATGGTTTCCCTGTAAATTAAACCAACTATTTACAAGATTAATTTGAATCTTGCATTGATTGTGTTGCAACAATCTTATTTTACTTATTACTATATTAATATGAGTGAGCTGACGTCAATGTAGACAGCTGGAGAGAGCATTTGTCGACTTTTCTAGAAGCATAATACTGTCTACGGTCTTACTGTGTTGCATAATAAGCTACAGTCTGGTGATTTTTCCAAATAATGTAAATTTTAAACATTATTGATCTTCATCTGACTGCCATCGACAATGTTAATATGTTGGATATATCTCCGAAAACATCTTCTGAAATCTCAATCCAGTGTATGTTTTTCCATATTGGCTCATATCAGCAATTGCGTTTCGGCTCTGTTCCGTTTGTTTCCTAATTACAAGAGAAATATACATATAAATTGTGAGTCATTTTACAGGAAAGACTTTTCCTTTATTCAGGATTCAGCAATCATATGCAAGGAACAATTATACACGTTGGTTGGCGACTTTTCATTATGTCTTCCGGTCAGGGCTGGATCCAGACAATTTGGTGGCGGTAGGGCTATGAATCAACTTCTATTCAACGTTACGCAGTTGATAACTAGATATATACACCAAGTAAGGAACCATAACTTCGACTTAAGCAGTCAACAGACACAAATTTCCTTTTAAAAGCTTAGCATTGTTTTAAGTTTACATGTATGTGTTTTCACAACTCTACACGTTTACCTGGTAGGTGATGGGGAATCCCCAAGGTGATGCATCTCCCATCCCCTCATTGCCCCGGATCCATCCCTGCTTCCGGTAGTCGTCTAGTAGTTTCTAAACTACCCTGGCATTTTATTTCTTCATTAAAAGGTGACATCACCACTATAGCCCTATGTGACACACTACATGGAGAAGAACCGTTTATAAATTCTCTTTTTTCTTATCTTTGCAATCTGTAGAAGATTTGTAATTTTACATTCACACTATAGTCGACCAGTTTTGTAGGTAAGAAAGTTATTTGATATCTAAAGATATTATGAAGAGGCTGTATGAGAAATTACTCTTAGTCACGTGGTCGGAATTGAACAACTACATAATATTCTCTGAGAAGGATGTATATGTATACCGCCATATGTTTGGTTCTAGGTTTCTCCGATAATCATATAGGCATTATAGGAACGATGACAAAACGAATATCCGACTGACTTTTATAGCTTTAGTACACACTCATATGTACGGTATTACAATGCTTAAACGCAATATAAATTGTCAACTCCGCTAACAGTAAACGACTTAAGTATATATTAAGTCTAATACTATCTGTAATTATACAGAAATTACACAAAATATTTTGTCTCATTTCATTTCGCAATAAAAAGAACGATGCATCTTTTCCCATTTCAATTTGCGGGAAGAAATTGTGGTATCGGCAGGGGCTCGTATGTTTTATGAATTGTAATATATTTATCTGTGGAATAAAATATATACAACTCAACACCACTGTACATTTTAAAGGAAACACGACATATATTTTAGTCTATTCAGACATATCATTTCACAATAACTTATATAAAGTAATTAATATGCTTGTCATTAAATATATTCCTAGAGTATGTCGTTGCTGCATAAACGTTATAGTTGGTTGCGACTTTTGTAATCATTAGTCACGACAGCATGCAGTAAACAAGACTAGTCAAAATATTTCAAAATATAGATATTACATAAAATTAGATATTCATATATAAATATTAAGAATTGAGAGATGATATCAAACCATTTAGCATAATCAGATGCCAGTTTTACATTTTGTTTTCAAACATATTAGTGTCTAGAGTCATTTTTATGGCGATGAGCAACAGTATTTTGCTGTTATTGCAAATAGGAACAATTTAAAACATCATATACACACATCCGACCCCTATCCCAGGATAGACTTTATAGAAGTAACAGTAAACGAACCATTTTCTTCCTTGTCGTTGACAGCAACACGTTAACTACGATGATGAATTCTGCTTCGAAGATAAAATCATTACACTCAACGCAAAGAGAAGAAAAAAACACACATTTTATATGTCTTGTGGTAGATCTATTGTCTGTTTGCAGGAATTTAATTAAATAACTTTAGGAATGCCTCTCTTGGTATTTGTAGTGGGTATGGGGGAGGGGGGACTACAGCGTAGCAGGCAATAACAGATAATCACTGCTGTTCGATGAGAACTTTTTCAGAAAAAAAGAACGAGTATGCGGAGGTTAAAAGTAGAGCGTGCAATTATACAATGAGTACCGGGCATTAATGATATTTCAGATCTGCATGGCGAGGTCTTATTTATCGAAAGAAACCGATGCCGATGTTAACAGCACAGTTTGTTATTATGAAAGACATAGCAGGCAACAAGGAACAAAGAAAAGTAGAGATATTCCAATTCCCATCATCCTGGCAGTGTAATCGTTTAAAGTTCCTGATATTCCAGTTCCCATCTTCCTGGCAGTGTACCGTTCAATGTAGCATATATTCAAGTTCACATCACCCTTGTAGTGTTACCGTTTACAGTAGCAGACATTTCAGTTCCCATCTTCCTATCAGTGTTACCGTTCAAAGTAGCAGACATTTCAGTTCCCATCCTCCTGGCAGTGTTATCGTTAAAAGTAGCAGACATTTCAGTTCCTATCTTCTTGCAGAGTTACCGTTCAAAGTAGCAGGTAATCCAGTTGCCTCCCTCTTGGCAGTGTTATCGTTAAAAGTAGCAGATATTCCAGTTCACATACTTATGGCAGTGTTATCGTTCAAAGTAGCATATATTCCAGTTCCGATCTTCCTGGCAGTGTTACCGTTCAAAATAGCAGATATTTCAGTTCCCATCTTCCTGGCAGTGTTGTCGTTCAAAGTAGCATATATCCCAGTTCCCATCTTCCTGGCAGTGTTACCGTCCAAAATAGCAGATATTCCAGTTCCCATCTTCCTGGCAGTGTTATCGTTCAAAGCAGCAGATATTCCAGTTTCCATCTTCCTGGCCGTGTTATCGTTCAAAGCAGCAGATATTCCAGTTCCCATCTTCCTGGCAGTGCTATCGTTCAAAGTTGCGGACTTTTTAGTTCCCATCCTCCTGGCCATGTTACCGTCCAATGTAGCATATATTCCAGTTCACATCCTCCTGGCAGTGATACCGTTCAATGTTGCAGATATACCAGTTTCGATCTTCCTGGCAGTGTTATCGTTAAAAGTAGCAGACATTTCAGTTCCCATCTTCCTGGCAGTGTTACCGTTCAGTGTAGCAGATATTGCAGTTCCCATTCTCCTGACAGTGTTATCGTACAAAGGAGCAGATAGTTTAGTTCTCTTCTTTCTGGCAGAGCTTTTGGTCGCGACGCCTTTATATGGATTGTTCCCTGAAATTTGCACATGGGAAAATTTTGTTTTGCATAAACCTGGCAAATACGTGTCATAATTCAGTATATGGAGTTCTATTTTTTGTTTTTGTTTAATTTTAATTTCTTTATGTACATGTGTTTGAATAAAAAACTGAAGGATAACTCCTTTAATTAAGTTTAAACAATTTATGTCACAATTTCTTTTAAATTTGCTTAAATCATTTTCGTCGCCTTTGATGCTTCGCACCAATTGTTTTCTTGTCGTTCAAAGTGGTGCTATGGATGTCGAACCGTCATGACCTTTCCTGTTCTGAACATTGTTTTAGTATAGTTATATGAACTGTCAAAATTGACAAAAACATTAGACTAAACACCCAGTTATATAAGAAATTATATAATAATAATAGGTAAATAAGAAAAGGTCCTATCAAAAGCCATAATAACAGTGGCAGGTATGTCGCCTTAACTTATCCGAAAATGTTTAAAATGGTAACGGTTCTTACATAATTGTATAAACTAATTTATCGACAACTTCAAGGAGATGAACATGAAATAAAGGAATAAAAAGACAAACATGCAGGAAAAATAAAGTGCTTGATATTGTATGATTCTTAAATGGCAGGCTGGCTGCACAGGTGAATCTTGAAACATTCTTGGTTTATGTAGTTAAGTCGTCTGTGCCATTTATCTCTTGTTTGATTTTTCGAAAACATTACCTTTTAAAGAGATAAAAGACTTTCTAAAAAACAGCCCAAATCACAGATGCGCTTATTATATAGACTCAAAATTATGAAATCCTTGCTACCTTTACAAGTTACAAGTTTTAAAAAGCGACTTTGCCGCATGTAATTGTTCAAGTTTTTAGGATTAATGGTTTCCTCTAATTAAGCAAAACTTTAATCAACATTAATCATCAGTATATTTACTACAATGGTATCTGGACAAATATTCTATTGTCTTAAGGTTGGAAGAGTCAAAACCGTTCCAACTGTTTGAACATGTTAAGCCATTTAGGGCGCAACACGTCGGTAGTGCATCTGACTAAGCATGTGGAAACATACCTTGGATAATGACAAACGAATTAAAAAGTTGAACGGACCGTTTGATTCTGTTACATATATACGCTTCACGAGAACGTTTTAAGTTCACAATAACATATGATGCTTAAGGCTATAGAAATAAAAGCTTTCTTTTGTATAAGCTTATGCCAGCTGTATGTGTTATGTCAATAACAATCTTGCCTTCAATACAATCCGCGATTACAGTTAAACGACATAACATTTATGCAACTATATACCTTTTATTATGATATTGAGATAGTGAATATGTAGCATTTTATAAAGACACAATTGTCCAACCTTATTACATACATTGTATATAACGGAAATACCGAAATAAGCTATCTTACGATTTTATAGTGACATATTTTATACATCCGATAATAAACATTCTCAAGAAAGTTCGCTAAATGTTAATACAGATATTAACTTGTTATTGTTGTTATTTTTATATTGGTTCCAGCTGCAATTGTATTTTCATGGAATCTAAAGTGACTGTTTGGTTCAATATGTCAGGAAATGGAATGAATTTTATTGAATTTAGTCGCTTGACCTTTCAACCAAATACAGGCAACCGTCAAACTGAAGTATACATTCGTAAGAAATACATTTATCAAGTAAAATTTATTTAATTAATTGATATATGTGCCTGTTTTCATGCATTTGTTAAACGTTAAACTATTTCAGTTTAAATGATATTTGTGCAAATTATGAAATCGGAGTATAAAACGTGTGATGGCCTACACATACAATATAACAAATGATAACAGAGTATGGCTACACTAAATCACGATTTTCAAATGAGGGTAATTTAGAAACTACATCCAGACTCGCTTGACAATAAGCCCTAGATTTATTTACTTAAGTTTATTATATACAAATAACTTCAGACTTGACTGAACAAAATGTTTGCATAATGGCAATATAAACAGTATAAATAACAACTTATGTGTATGCCTACTTACTAGTATACGTTTTGTAACTATGAGCAAAAATGTCACAGAAATATTCATGTACTTTTGTTCGTTCAGTTACTGAAAGGGAATTGATTGTCTTTAAAAAATAACTTGAAATTATTAAATGAGCAAACCTACATGCTCGACGAGCATTGCCTACATTTTTACAGGTTATTAAGTTAAACATGTTTTTTTTAGAAGAACCGTTTTTTATTGCCATTCTGACACTATTATTTCTCCTTTCGTGCTAATCTTTTTTAAAGTCCTCTTAATGCCAAGTTTGTTGGGTTTATTTACTTATCAACACCTCTATTTTTGACGGGCATGCTATAAAACAGCGCACTTACGGTGTTTTCCGTCTCAAAGCTTTCAACTACTTGTGAACTTTATTGCTACTTGCAACTTGATCCTGTTTTTAGAACATCAGCTTGCATTTCTTTTTAAAACAGACGTTGTTTGTTTGGGTGTTAATCGTAACGTAGTTATTATTAAGATTTTAACTAAAGTAACTACTAACATGTCATTGTTGTGTCAAAATATACATTTACCTGTTTTACAATATTGCCTTTCATACTTATATGAACATACAAGTATGCTTTTGTGTATGGTCAGTGTCAGTATTATGTAACACAAATGCTACTTTGACATTTTCCCACCTATTACAGATATATACACAGTCACGTGTTTACAGTTGTCTCTATGGTTTGAGCTTAATGTTGAATTAACTTTAATAAAACACAATATCTAAAACTAGCAATAAACTATTAGAAAATATAATTAATTCCTATGAGCATTGCAATAAATGCTTAAATTTGAAAAGACACAATACAAAGGTACATGTATTCACATGCGAGAACAATGTTAAAGGTGGTAACAGTTTGCCTCTATCAAACACATATACCAATATCGAACCAATGCTTTTGGGACTTTGGACAGCGAAGAAATATGCTTTTGTCTTAATAAATACGAATTTAAACACTAAGTTAATAGTTAGACCTAATGGCGAAAGAATCACACTGAATGGGTATTCTTTCCAACAGAATAAATAACTCGATAGTGGTTACTGCTTAAACAGATATCGACGTCTGAGCTGATTACCTGGATGACTTTTTAACGTGATCTCAAAAGTAAGTGATTACGTGAGAAAAATACACGTAACATTCAAAATAGGATTAAATAAATGTCAGCACATATTACAAGCACTTCTTTGCGATGTTTTCATTTCAACTACAATACATAATACTATATTGTTGCTTTCCGCAAAACTGAGTTATATTGATTAAATTGCTGCTTATCTCAATATTTCATGTCGGGATTCGTTGCTAAAATACTTTAAGGTTCTATGTTACTGAACAGCGAAAAGCACATTACAGAGTATTGACTTTTATATCCCAAGTAAGCAATGATGTCCCCGATACTAAAGCGCGTAAAGGAAAACTAAATGTCAGTTCAGCCATTGGAACAGATTAAATTTAAGATTTAGGATGGGAAATCAGTATATTGTAGGGATTCCAATTAAATAAAAATAATTTGCTTCAGATTCGTCAGAGAATTTATATCCTGTTTTACATTTCTCTCGAATAGATTTTCATCGATTCTTCAAGTCTTCTGTATACAATAAGCATTGGGTTTTTTTTATATAAAGAATAAAACGTAAATAAACAAATGCATTTTTACAAGTATTCACATAACCACATCGATTGTGTTTAAAACAACAACTTTTATTTATTACAAAAAAAGCAATGACAACCGCCATGATAATCTTATAAAAACAAAAACCTGACTCATTGTTTACTTCATCAATTCTTTATATTTAGATCGACATAATATTATATTACATTTCCGACTTGTATGCATGCATAACGATGAAAAACTGTCTGTCTGATTACTAGTATTATATGCAGATAATGACAACCTAAATTAGATATAAGGAAAAGCTAGACAAGAAGGCGGTCTGAAAGTAACAGTATTGGTCACCAGTATGAATAATTTGAATGAGCTGACGCCAAATGTAGACAACTGCGGAGAACATTTGCCGACTTTTTCCCCTTCTCCAAATATAATAATGTCTAGGGTCGTACTGTGTTGCGTAATAAGCAACAGTCTGGTGATTTCTTTTTTTTCAAATTTAATTTAAAACACTGCTTAGAGTTAATTGACTATAATCCACCGAGTTAATATGTTATATATTATCCATACCAACACGTCCTGTCCAGTTGTTTCATATTTAACCATATCAGCCATTTGGGTTCTGTTGCATTTATTACCTCTTGACAAGACTATCTGTCTGTCTGTCCGTCTGTCTGTCTGTCTGTCTGTCTGTCTGTCTGTCTGTCTGTCTGTCTGTCTGTCTGTCTGTCTGTCTGTCCTGTCCAGTTGTTTCATATTTAACCATATTAGCCATTTGGGTTCTGTTGCATTTATTACCTCTTGACAAGACTATCTGTCTGTCTGTCTGTCTGTCTGTCTGTCTGTCTGTCTGTCTGTCTGTCTGTCTGTCTGTCTGTCTGTCCTGTCCAGTTGTTTCATATTTAACCATATTAGCCATTTGGGTTCTGTTGCATTTATTACCTCTTGTCAAGACTATCTGTCTGTCTGTCTGTCTGTCTGTCTGTCTGTCTGTCTGTCTGTCTGTCTGTATGTCTGTCTGTCTGTCTGTCTGTCTGTCTGTCTGTCTGTCTGTCTGTCTGTCCTGTCCAGTTGTTTCATATCTAACCATATTAGCCATTTTGGTTCTGTTACATTTATTACCTCTTTACAAGACTATCTATCTGTTTGTCTGTCTGTCCGTCCGTCTGTCCGTCTGTTTCTCTCCTCTCCTCTCCTCTCCTCTCCTCTCCTCTCTCTCTCTCTCTCTCTCTCTCTCTCTCTCCCTGTCTGTATGTGTGTTTCCCCCCGCTGTCTTCTTGGTGATTTCTACTTGTTTCACCACTTTCCTGACATTCCTTTGATTATTCATCATCACTATATATCACACTCACTACAAGGAGTAGAAACTTAATATTACAACACAATGTTATTAACAAGGTTGTGTGAATCACTGTGTACCTTTGCAAATCAATAAAGGCTTGAAACATCACATTTAAGTCGAATAGTTTTAAGAGGATGGAAGTAACCTGTGGATATTATACAGTAGATGTGTGATAAACACTATAAGTCACGTGGCCGGAATTTAACATAACATAGCATTTAATGGTGTACGATATTTTTCTTTATATTTACTGACCTATTCATTGATCGAGAACTTTTTTATATATAGTTTTAGTCTTACAGTCGTTCTGAAAACCGCGACAAAACACAGACCCGATTTACGTTTGTAGCTAAAATACATTTATTTGTATGGTATTAAAATATATATAAGCAGAATAACAGGTACGGATTTAGTCTTCATTGAGCATACATGTAGTATATGTCTGTGAATATACAGGTATACAATAAAATATTTAGTTTAACCCCCCCCCCCCAAAAAAAAAACACACACAAAAAAACAATAAAAAACAACAACAAAAAAAAACACAAAGAAACAAACACACAACAACGATGCGTCTTTTGACATTTCTATTGGTCTGAACATATTTGTGATTTTAGCAGTGATAAGTATATTACAAAAATATTTTCATTGTCATATAACTTCTTGGAGGAATTAAATAATGACAAATTCCATAGAAAACACGTATGTGAAAGCACTATAGACATATGAGGCTGTTTGAACATAATAGTTTGCAATAGGTTGTATAAAGAGGAATTATTATTGTTATTAAATATTATCGGATTTGCCTTTGCTGCATAAAACAAATAGTCATGTGGGATCTTTTGGACGCATTATACATGAAAATTGTCTGTAGTACACAAGACTGGTCCCAAATATGTCAAACTGATATAAGAGATATTATCAATCAATTTAGCATTAAAATATATCTGTTTTATTTTTCTTTGTTTTTAAACATAAAAGTGCGTAGCATTTTGTAAGGAAGACAATCAATAATCTATCGCTGTTCTTGCATATCACCCTTCGTAAGCATATTGCACTAACTGACGGGAAACAGTTTTAACTGGTCTGTGGTTTTAATATTTTGCCAAACACGAGTTAATCAACATCATTTTGAAGCCGAATATAGCGAAACTGATAAGAAAACAAAGAAGAAAACCAAATAAAAAAATATATGTTTCAAACCTTAACCCTCATGGATGGCAGACCAGAAGACGGACTGTTGACTGAGTCCTGCTACATGCGTGTTTTCTGTAGTTTCATTATATACAATGACTAGAGCAAAGTTCACATTCAAATTACAACTATTTCTAGGATTGTAAAATAGTTTCGCATTGATCCCAATCAGTTCATTTGGATTTAAGTGAAGCAGAAAAGTGTCAAATGATACATGTTTCATAGCTGGTGTTTAATGGTCCTTAGAGAAAGATTAATTTTTCTTAAGTTTAGAAAGATCACTGGCTGTAGCTTCCTTTAGGCACCGTAGGCACGTGCCTATACATTTTTCTCAAAAGTAAAAATTTATAAAATGTAGGGGACGGTGGTCACGGTGAGCACATAAGCTTCAGATACACCAATCACACAATCTATTGCGCCTAATTCTATAGGTATATAGATTTATTGATTGGTACTGAAAAAAACTTGCAAAAACGTGCATACAAAACACATATATACTGTATGCGCCAGTACCCGTATATACAAACATGATGTTGACGCTACACTAAGCACTGGGAACCAAGCGAGGGTGATAGGGGGGCTAACGTTTTAACTGTAAACATTAACATGGCTGAGTACGGTCCTCCTTAAACAGATATCGGTTCGCCGGAATTTTCTGCGAGCATTCCCACGGACCCCCCCCCCCCCTAGACTTAAGGTGCCTACACATGTTTTTCTGTCAAGTTACGTCCCTGAAAATCTAACGTGGTTTACGGCTTTTAAACAAATTTAGCCATTTGAAGTCAGCAATCCGGCATTTTGCTAAAATAAACATGTCGATATATACCGTTTAGTATTAAGTATAAATCAGTACATTGATTGTACATTAGTAACGAAATAAGTAAAAACGAACAACGGGCCGTTTGGTTCTGAGTCATATACATGGTTAACCGTGACCAGACCTTTTCAAGTTTTAACGCCAGCGCTTGGACATTGGTTTATTTAAATAGAGCGATTTTCTTTTCATTGCTTGCATTTGAGAAACCGCTTAGGAAGTGCGAAGTTAGAGCTCTGTAAAACCGGTTTCAGCACTTCAGTCGGACCCTTTTATCGACTAACAGTTTAAATGCGGCAATTGTTGAGTTTGATCGTTGTACTTAATGATTCGTCACATATTTGCTCTTACTTTTACATTTGGCTTAATCCTAATGCTGTGCCTTTTCAATCTTGGAATATGTTGCAAAATAAGAGCTATCGTTTGAATAAGCTTATGACGACTGTATTTGTTAAAATATACGTTAAGACTCGGCAAAAGATTTCATTAAAGAACAGTTAAAACAGACCAAACGTAATAGTTTAATCCATCATTCATTGTTGTTTAAAATAGTGTTGTTTTCTACGTTAAGTTGTCAACAACTGAAATAAGAATAAATTGTAAAAGAGTAATAAGTGTTTTTTTTTTAATTGTCAATCTTTGAGCAGAACTATTACTTTACAGAATTATCAAATTAATATTCTCGATGTTGTTTGTAGTTGTTCATTGAATCTCAAATGACAGTTAGGTTCAAGATCGCAGGTAAATAGAACTTTAGTTCTATGAAAATATACCGCACGACTTTTAAATAAATACATGCAATATTTAAATTTAAATTACACACTTCAGCAAGAAACAGATTTATTAAAGTGAGCTACTTTAAATTAATTTACTTAATTATGCATTGTATTTATACACTCGTGAAACGTAAACAAAATCAGGCTGTATGATTTCTGTGTTATTACAAATTATGAAATCAAATAAGGAACGACGGTCTACACTTACATTTTTCATAAGACTGGTGGAAAAGGGTTAACCAGTGTGAAGTACTTGGCGTCGTTCTGTACAATATCAGAGTATCTATAAACATAACAGTGTCTATACTCCTAGAGAATGGCTACGCTCAATCGCGTTTGTTTTCAAATGAGGGTAATTTATAAACTTTTTTCAGACGTGCTTGACAACAATCCCCAGTTTATTTGGTAAAGTTATTATATATATACATATTTGCAGACACCAAAGAGGAACATGTTTGCATAATGGCAATATAAACAATACTAAATTACCACATAATGTCTATGCGTGCTTACGAGATTTGTGGCCCTAAGGTTTATTATCACAGGAAATGTTCATGTATCTTGGTTCAATAACTGATATGAAATCGATTTTTATTAGAAAACAAAAGACGACAGATAATTGAATGAGTCCATCTATGTGTTGACGAGCACTGCTCATACCTTTAAAGTTTGTGATGTAACACATGTCCATAGGTAGAGCCTATACTTTTTACTGTCCTTCTGACATCAGGAAACCTCCTTCTTAGTCTCATTTTAATAACCTGTTAATGCGCTCTTATCGTGTGTATTTACTATCAGCTCATCGGCTAAGGTTTTAGGTACATCGACTTACACATGTTTTAGCACATCTGTTGTTTGTATACCAGTATCGACGATAACGTAGTAATTACTAGTTATCCGTTAATAGACTTACATGTCTTTTTTTCAGAGCAAACATATATTAATTTGACATTATTTAACTTATTACGGATACCTGACAGTATTTAGTTTTGGTTTGAGCTTTGTGTTGAATTATCTCTGAAATAAAACACAATGTTTTAGATTAACTTTAAAAGACTGTTTCATTCAACCGTTATAATTTACAAACACTTTGCCCTTTAGGAATCGTATTGTTTTCGAACCTCGTGCAGACGAACCGAATCAGACCTGTAATTGTGGTTTATGGAGAAGTTAATGCTCTGAATACCATATTGCAGTTATAAATAGTAGTGTTGTATCGCGCAGTGCCCGTGTGTCTCGAATTAGTTGCTACTCTTATATACCATCCATTCGTATAGATTAATTAGACAGTTCTTAGCATATTACTGATATTATATATTTTATCTAATTAGTTATTTATTTAAGCTTAATGCACTTTTCGCCAAGCAGTATGCAGAATGGACAAGTGGAGGACATACGGACATGTTCCAGGCGTGTGTGTAGGTAACACTGTAAAGACGACTACTATATATGGAACTTCTGTTGTTAGATTTTCGGCGTCAGTTTAATAAAACCATTAAAACTATTAACCGTTTGTCCAGATACACTTCAGAATGCATCTCCGATATTTTAGAACATTTTTTTCCGGACCCCACTAGAACGTATGACATATTCAGTCTTCGCCCACCTCCCCCCGCCCCCACCCCAAGCTGAAAACCTCTGGATCCGGGCCTGAATATACATGTACATATGCATGTGTTTGCTTTAGTATTGGTTTATGTCGCAAAGGGGAGTTTATTTTACACGTTATTTTTCTGTGCTAAATATTATTAACGTTTTATTGTGTGATTAAAACAATACACCTTAGGTCCTGTTCAACACCTTTTGCTTTTTAATTTTCTATGTTGTAAGTTGTTTCTATGTTGATACTTTGAACTAATTTCGATTGCACAAAAACATAAATACAACATACTTATAATATAACTGACAACTAATTACCGATTTTAAATTGAAACTTTGAATATTTCATTTAAGTTGCTGGACAAAAAAGTAAAACAAGTTTTAACAAATAACTGCTAATTAGTGAATGAACACCCTTATAATTTAATTATTGTAATACATTTCAAACCTTAAGAGAATCTAATAGTCTCCAAACATTTAGGCAAGGGGACTTAACCAGAACACCACTACTCAGCAGGTACAATCGCGAGTTATCATTCTTGTTAAACTACAACACTTTCAAGCATTTCTCTTAAGAAAATATAAATGATGGGGGGACGAAATCTTGATCTAAATACCGGACTTAATGATGTCAAGTCAATGACGTCGAAAGTGATGATAATTGATGTCACATTGTAAATACAACAATCTGCTTCAATCTTTCTAAAATTCCACACATGAGTCACGTATAAGCTATTCTTTTTTGCGTGTTTAACATTTAAAACATAGACATTTAAACAATCAAGTAATCAAGGGTAAACGAAAATGTATCTTAAATACTTTTTCAGGTGTTTAATGTCCTTTTAAGCTGTTCGTCATATACATAAAAGAATTCAAAACGCTCGTGTGTTTTTGTTGATTTTTGGGTGTTTTGGGTGTTTTTTCATGTTTCACGGATATTCCTATCAGTGTTTAGTATGTATTTTGGGTTTTACAAAAAGACCGACACTTGACAGGTCTTACGGCGCCGAATGATTTAGTATGTAAATGTTAATTGTACATAAAATTTAAATAAAACAAATAGTCAGATGAATTCAACGTATAACTTATTTTCATAATCTATTTATTTAGTTACCTATTCTATGTAAGTATATGAAGACGATAGTACACTGTCGTCTTTTATAAAAGCAAAACCGCGATCGATCGATAATTTAGCAAAAATTATTTAATGATCTTGTTTCATGTATATGGTCTCATCCGTGAAGATCAATGTGAATGCAATTGATAAACGTACGACGCAAAAACTATGTGTATATACATTGGAAGTGTTTAACCAATGAAAGTATATATATATATATATATATATATATATATATATATATATATATATATATATATATATATATATATATATATATATATATATATATATATATATATATATATATATATAGGGGTGGGGCAATGTATAATAAATGGATAAAATACCTCAAATAATCCAATCATTCAAGGATCCAGTCTGTTTGACTTAATTAACCACAAGCCATACAAATTGCATGCATAACGACATTATATGGTATTTTGGGGGTATTTAGCCTAGTCAACTAAGAGCATTAATGTCTGAGCAACATCAACTTCCAGATTAAGGTAAAAAATGATCTCTTTCCTAGTCAACATTGATAAACCAACATGGTTCACATCTTTATATTTGTCAAAGCAGTATCTCATTTTAATCGTTTAAATCTGCTAATTAAACATTAAAAGTTGTTATTATTTAGTTTAATTAAATTAACGGACAATGATTTCTGTTCACACTTTTACTGCGCCTATTTCTATCCATGTCGTTTCCTTTCATAAAGACACGTGCTATATATAATTGCTGTACACGATACTTTAAATAAGCAACAACGATACAATAACAAAATTAATACAGTCAAACTTGTATAAAGCAGCCACCCGAGGGACTAAAATTGGCTGCTTAAGACAAGTTGGCTGCTTGATACAAAATATGACATAATTGATTGTAAGCATATTACTGTGGGTATGTATGTTTACAAATAAGCATTAAATATTACATCTTGTGCAAAGCACTGCTCAGATAGATATTTAATACTACAACGTAACTGTTTTTGGCATGTTAACGTATGGCATGAATATCAGAAGTGTCGCAGTAAATCAAAGAAAATGTTTCTCCATTACTTGAAGATTGGTCACTTACAGTACAAACCATAGCATTTAAATTATTCACATACCATTTATAATGCGTCCACCAAAATTCAACAAATTGTAGTGCCACAAATCGTCGAAAAGTGTACATATATTGGGACAGCCACATTCCGGATGGTGCTAGTTTTTAACTATTTGTAAATGTAAATAAAAACAACAAACAGTGTTTTTTTAGACGTAGAAACATGTTAAACCTCATTTAAACAACGTTTGTGTCAACAAAAGCTGAAACTTCAACAACTGTATCTACATATAATAAAGTATATTTGGCGGCGTCAATCTAATCATTAATTAAATCGTTCATTAAAAGTTAACGACTCTGCTACCTGTTTACTGACATATATGCTGTATAGCTATTGGCTAAGACGCTTATTTTAGTAACTAGGAATCGATCTTAATTGGGAATTTGGGACAGTTAAGTGTGATAATTATGGCAAGTGTGATAATTATGGCAAGTGCTGTATAGCTATTGGCTAAGACGCTTATTTTAGTAACTAGGAATCGATCTTAATTGGGAATTTGGGACAGTTAAGTGTGATAATTATGGCAAGTGTGATAATTATGGCAAGTGTGATAATTATGGCAAGCATATGGGGAGCAGGGGATTTAAGGTCGCACATACACTGCGTGAACGCAACTGACGATTGACACAAGGTGATTCAACTCTAATTAGGAGCCAATTTAAAAAGGATTTGCCCAATCAAGCTAACCGCTGGCCGCAGAAAACACGTGACCGCTGATTAAACAACAATTAAAGAACAAATTACCTGGGAGGACCAAAGGTGACCGCTTAAAACATGGTGACTGATTTTAACACGTGACCGCTAGCACAAGTTAGACTATACTTTTTAACATATATTAATTTATTCTTGACATGTTCACAAAACCTTGTATAGCTTTACTTTCTTCTGTGACATTTCTGCTAAAGTGGAAGTAGTATCAGATATCGAACGGGATGAAATACTGTTTTGAAAAACAAATCACAAGGTGTAACATAGCTATTTGTATTATATAGTTAAAAACACAGTATTCATCAGCTGATTTTCGTAAACCATTACTGCATTACTGCATTTTATTTTAGTAGACAGACTGATCTTTACTATCAGAACTGCATGTTTACTGTAAACAGTCAAATAAAAAAGAATATAATTAATGTCAAGAACGGTGAATGGTAAAACTGTATCCTATTTTTGAGTACGCCTTATACAAGGTGTCTAGATGTGCTCTAGACTAGTTTGAACGAGCAGTCAAGAAAGACCTTCGACGTTGGCTAGGTCTTTCACATTGGTTCTTAGTCGTAGATTTAAATGGAAAAAAACACACAACAATAACACAATGTTACCTCTGTCATTCTCGTCTCTAGTAAATTATTTAAAAGTTGCTAAAACAATGCTAGTTTTGACAAGGGAGACTCAGGTGATGAACTGTGCGGCAATGTTCAGCCACCCAAACAGTGGATCCAGCAAAACAATTGCTTCGGTATAACGAAATTGTGAATATATCTTGCATTGGATTAGAGAGCCTGGACATTTCACCAAGTAACCATGATATGGCATGATGCCACTACTGAACAGTTATTCATAACATGAAGTGAAGAACGCTGCAGCGCAAACTAATACAATAAAGGCTGTACAGCTTGGAAACAAGGCAACATAGACCCGATGGATTGTCCAGAAGATTTCATGTACGTGCATATGGAGACTGCTTACTCCGAGTGCCCATTTTACATCGGTTAGTCTATGACCCCGTGACAAGCCCAGCTATTCTCTGGCTAATAGATTTTCCAACTAAAGAGGAAAATAACTTTTTTACAATTTACTTCTTATTTGCATTGTTTATAATTTTGCTTAGATAATAACACTATTGTAAACAATAACGATGGATTAAACTTTGACGTTTGCTCTGCTTTTAACTGTTCTTTATTGAAATTCTTATCTAGACTTAACGTATGCTTTAACACACACAGCTGGTATAAGTTTGTTCAAACGATAGCTCTTACATGTATTCCTTAAGCCGTACATTTAATATTTTATATTAAATAAGGAACAATAACAAAGTCCTATGAGCTTTGCAACGTATACCCAAATTTTAAAAGGTACAGGACAAAGGTATTCTCATTAAATTCAAATGTAAAAGTAAGAACAAGTCTGTGATGAGTAATTTAACAAAAAAAAAAAAAGGAAAAAAAAAGAAAAAAAAAGAAAAAAAAAAGAAGAGCAAATCCAACAGGTACCGTCTTGGAACACTTATCATTTTTATTTGGTTGATCAGTGTTACTAACGCATGTTGTTAAAAGAGTAAATCAGCACCCTAAAAACTAAAGAACTAAGCAATATAGTTGTTTCCTTTACTTTCCACGAAAAAGGGGTTTGTGACTCATCTGGCGGCTTAGACTCTTCCTGCGTGGGTTCGAGTCCCGTTAGGGGCGAAGTACTTTATGGTCTTTTAGCTGATATACGGAGCGCCAGTGGTTTTACTCACAGTTGGACGTCGCTAGAATTATCACATTTGGTCGATAAGATGTATCTTAAAAACAAAAACAAGCAAAAAACGAAAATAGATAATTTAGCTCAGTTCAACACTACCCTTATGTCTGGTCAGGATCCACAACTCAGAAATCAGAGGTTTCTACCGTACAACAATATGCAAGGAAATACACAATTCTCGAATCCTTACGGTATCACTACACTTTTCTCAAGTCTGCATCCACATCTCAGACATCATCAATTTGCATCTCCCACAAATACTTACAATTCATACAGCCCTATCTTCCCCTTTCTTAAAGTTTAAGAATGCCTCAGCATCCAGTGTATCTAATCATTCGTTAGATTATAAGAACCCAATAAAATATTTACATATTTTCAGATACTGCTCAAAACAGACATTTGACTGATACTTTGCAAGCAATCACATGTATTGCCAACAACCATCTATTTTAGTTTTAGCGATTCTTATATTGAAGCCAAAAAGACGTATCAACCGAGTGTGATTTCTTTATGCCGAATTCAAGAAAGAGACTCAGCCATACTATAGTGCCATACTTTTTCCACAAACAAGTGTCTCACTACAGCAAAATGCTCAGTTCTGTGCTCTTCGGAATAAAGACAGCCGGGGTTAACTATAAGGTAAACATGGTTAAAATGTTAAAACATTGTAGGTTAATTCAATATACCCATGCTAAACATATATGGAATTCATATTTTTCTATTGTTTTATATAAGTTAACCATGCATTGCTGTTGTTAAGTTGTACATGTTGAATTTTCTGTTTAAACATACATAAAAAACTATTTATTAAAGTTTTTTAGGTTTGATATTCTTTTGTTAAGTTCCTCTTATAAATATAGTTTAACTGTTCTGGTGCAAGACCGATTGTTAATTGCACCGAGTGAAAATACAATATTGTGTACCACAAACCGAAATAGGCATTTTATCTTACACTGAAAAATGATAAACTAAGAACTAGAAGATCTAGATAGATCAGTGAATTAGTTGCCACTTATAAGAGTCACACAGAATTTGTCATTATGACGTCGGATATTAGCATTGATGGAAGTAGCGAGTCATTATCACTAGTAATTAGACATTCTAAGAATGACCAGCATGAGCATGGCGCTCGATTAAAGCTGTGCCATACAAGTACACAAATTTGTCCATTGCTTAGTGCTCAACGGTTCTTGCAGCAATGTCCGTTTATTAAGGGTCTGTTGTTGCTACTGCAGCTGCTGTTGCAGGTTATCCTCCAGTCGTCATCCAGCGGGCAGGCAAATGGCGGTCGGATGCTTACCGCGTTTATATTAGGCCAAATTCGGTGTTCACCCTCCCTAAGTTGCATTGTAGTAGGCGTTGGATTGTTGTAAAGACAATAGTAAATTAATATACATTTGGCATATAGTATTTTCATTTTAGAATAAGCATGTCATAGGTTTTAATGCACAATTCCCGCTTTTAATAATGGGACCAAAGTTATTTTATGAACTGTACGGATCTGGTGTCTGGGTTCATCAATAGTGAAGCACGCTTTCACGGTAGCCAAGTCTCGTCCAGGTGGCATTTCCTTGGGTCTTGATTGGGCCGAATTATGGTGGCAAGGATACAGTGGGGCTGTCGCTTCTGGATAAGCTACGGTTGTTGAAGCAGGTTGGTGACGAGCCGTCTGTGATTCTGCTCCACTGTGGGAACAATGACTTGGGTAGAGTCTCCTTGCGGAGGATGAGGTTTTTGTTGGATGCTATTTTGTTGTTTATGCGTAGTAACTTTAATGTGAAAAGGATTTGGTCCGAAGTGCTGCCTAGGAACTGTTGGCGATAATCTAACAATTGTGCTGCAATGGAATCGGGCAGGAGACGCTTCAACAATTACGCAGCACATAAGATAGGGCAAGGTGGAGGGTTTTACATTAAGCAGGTTGACCTGCAAGAGTGTATTCCGGCATTGAACAGAAATGATGGTGTACATCCTACATTTCTAGGTAATTGCATTTTCTTGAATCAGTGGGCATCGGCACTGGAGGATTTCCATAAAGGCAATTTGGCATGCTTTCAGTAAACTAATAGAGTCAATGTAAATGTTTGGGTGAATGTTAAGATGTATTAATTTATAGAATTCGACGGGCAACATTTGGTTCTTGTCTCCATCCGGCCATTGGTTTGTAGACCCTATAATGGTATTCTGTTGGATTGTGCTGTGGCGAAAGCGATAAAGTTCTGTTTACTATTTGTTTCGCTAGGGCGGTGGCACTGCCATTTAGCAGACAGCGCAATCCGAACAGAAAAGTAATTATTATCAATTTAGTTAATAAGTAGGTTAAAACAGGCATTTACTATGTCTGTGTCTGCACATCTGACATAGACCTAGGATTTCGTCATTAAGCAACCTGGCACGATTTTTGTTTCCCAGGATTAGCCATGGTTGCAGATGACGGAATTTCCTTTAAAAGTTGCAACTTGATTATTTTATAAATGTGTAGCCTGTTAAATTATAAGGTTGACACATTATGACGCAAGAATTTCACCCTATTGGGGCATATATTTTTAGCCTATTAGAGCATATTGTTTCGGTCTAGTGGGACATACAGTTTTAGCCTAGTTGGGCCATACAGTTTCAGACTTTTGGTGCATACTGTTTCAGCCTTTTGGGGCATATAGTTTCAGCCTTTAGGGGCATACAGTTTCAGCCTAGTTGGGCATGCGATTGAATATTGGGGTCTATATTACGGATGGCTGTCTTCGGTCACCCTAAACGACTATTTGTCCGGTGTACCTGCTTTGCCAGTGGCTTAGCACGATGGAGGCGGGAACCATGCCCATAAACTGCCATTACCGAAGTGCCTTTAAACTGTATTATGTTGTTTACCTAAAGGATTAAAATAAATGTTTGTTAATTTTAAGTTGCCTTGTCATGTATGAGCTGTCTGAACGGGGACGCAGCATCGGTGAACAAGCGTTATGCCTGCCTTTATTTCTTTAAAGTGAAAGCTTACTGTTTAATTAAATATAAAAAAGTGGAAGTTGTTCACCCGTGGGGCGTTGTTGTTCCTTAAGACTCGAATCTCCCAATAATAAAATATCTAGTGATGTATATGTCATTGTAAACAGGTACTTACAATTTACATGTAACAGTTCAAACCTTAAGAGAATCTAATATTCTCCAAACATTTAGGCAAGGGGACTTAACCAGAACACCACTACTCAGCAGGTACAATCGCGAGTTATCATTCTTGTTAAAACACAACACTTTCAAGCATTTCTCTTAAGAAAATATAAATGATGGGGGGTGGGGGGGGGGGGCGAGATCTTGATCTAAATACCGGACTTAATGATGTCAAGTCAATGACGTTGAAAGTGATGATAATTGATGTCACATTGTAAATACAACAATCTGCTTCAATCTTTCTAAAATTCCACTCATGAGTCACGTATAAGCTATTCTTTTTTGCGTGTTTAACATGAAAAACATAGACATTTAAACAATCAAGCAATCAAGGGTAAACGAAAATGCCTTTTTCACGTGTTTAATGTCCTTTTAAGCTGTTCGTCGTATACATCACAGAATTCAAAACGCTCGTGTGTGTTTTTTCCCATGTTTCATGGAAAGTTCTATCCGTGTTTACACTGATTTAATATGTATTTTGGGTTGTACGGAACACCGACACATGACAGGTCTTACGGCGCCGAATGATTTAGTATGTAAATGTTAACTGTACAAAACACTTAGATGAAACAAATAGTCAGAATAAATTCAACGTATAGCTTATTTTGATAATCTATTTATTTAGTTACCTATTCTAAGCCAGTATATGAAGACGATAGTACACTGTTGTCTTATATATAAGCAAAACCGCGATCGATCGATAATTCAGCAAAAAATTATTTAATGATCTTGTTTCATGTATATGGTCTCATCCGTGAAGATCAATGCGAATGCAATAAACGTACGATGAAATTACAGTTTGAAGCTGAGACATTATTAGATCGAAACCTTTGTTACTCATTTATCAATTAAAACGCTGTTTCACAGAAAATGAACCTAGAATAAGACAGGACTGTATCTATACATAAGCCAAGCATCTATGGAAATATATATATATATATATATATATATATATATATATATATATATATATATATATATATATATATATATATATATATATATATATATATATATATATATATAGGTGTGGGGCAATGTATAATAAATGGATAAAATACCTCAAATAATCCAATCATTCAAGGATCCAGTCTGTTTGACTTAACCACAAGCCATACAAATTGCATGCATAACGACATTATATGGTATTTTTTTTTAGCCTAGTCAACTAAGAGCATTAATGTCTGAGCAACATCAACTTCCAGATTAAGGTAAAAATGATCACTTTCCTTGTCAACATTGATAAACCAACATGGTTCACATCTTTATATTTGTCAAAGCAGTATCTCATTTTAATCTTTTAAATCTGCTAATTAAACATTAAATGTTGTTAATATTTAGTTTAATTAAATTAACGGGCAATGATTTCTGTTCACACTTTTACTGCGCCTATTTCTATCCATGTCGTTTCCTTTCATAAAGACACGTGCTATATATAATTGCTGTACACGATACTTTAAATAAGCAACAACGATACAATAACAAAATTAATACAGTCAAACTTGTATTAAGCAGCCACCAGAGGGACTAAAATTGGCTGCTTAATACAAGTTGGCTGCTTGATGCAAAATATGACATAACTGATTGTTAGCATATTACTGTTGGTATGTATGTTTACAAATAAGTATTAAATCTTACATTTTTGCAAATCACTGCTCAAATAGATATTTAATACTACAACGTAACTGTTTTTGGCATGTTAACGCATGGCATGAATATCAGAAGTGTCGCAGTAAATCAAAGAAAATGTTTCCCCATTACTTGAAGATTGGTCACTTACAGTACAAAGCATAGCATTTAAACTATTCACATACCATTTATAATGCGTCAACCAAAATTCAACAAATTGTAGTGCCACAAATCGTTGAAAAGTGTACATATATTGGGACAGCCACATTCCGGATGGTGCTAGTTTTTAACTATTTTTAAATAAAAACAACAAACAGTTTGTTTTTAGACGTAGAAAAATGTTAAACCTCATTTAAACAACGTTTGTGTCAACAAAAGCTGAAACTTCAACAACTGTATCTACATGTAATAAAGTATATTTGGCGGTGTCAATCTAATCATTAATTAAATCGTTCATTAAAAGTTAACGACTCTGCTACCTGTTTACTGACATATATGCTGTATAGCTATTGGGTAAGACGCTTATTTTAGTAACTAGGAATCGATCTTGATTGGGAATTTGGGACAGTTAAGTGTGATAATTATGGCAAGTGTGATAATAATGGCAAGTGTGATAATTATGGCAAGTGTGATAATTATGGCAAGCATATGGGGAGCAGGGGATTTAAGGTCGCACATACACTGCGTGAACGCAACTGACGATTGACACATGGTGATTCAACTCTAATTAGGAGCCAATTAAAAAAGGATTTGCCCAATCAAGCTAACCGCTGGCCGCAGAAAACACGTGACCGCTGATTAAACAACAATTAAAGAACAAATTGCTTGGGAGGACCAAAGGTGACCGCTTAAAACATGATGACTGCTTTTAACACGTGATCGCTAGCACAAGTTAGACTATACTCTTAACATATATTTATTTATTCTTGACATGTTCACAAAACCTTGTATAGCTTTACTTTCTTCTGTGACAAGTGGAAGTAGTATCAGATATCGAACGGGATGAAATACTGTATTGAAAAACGAATCACAAGGTGTAACACAGCTATTTGTATTATATAGTTAAAAACACAGTATTCATCAGTTGATTTTCGTAAACCATTACTGCATTACTGCATTTTATTTTAGTAGACAGACTGATTTATACTATCAGATCTGCATGTTTACTGTAAACAGTCAAATAAAAAAGAATATACTTAATTTCATGAACTGTGTATGGTAAAACTGTATCCTATTTTTGAGTACGCCTTATACAAGGTGTCTAGATGTGCTCTAGACTAGTTTGAACGAGCAGTCAAGAAAGACCTTCGACGTTGGCTAGGTCTTTCACATTGGTTCTTAGTCGTAGATTTAAATTGAAAAACACACAACAATAACACAATGTTGCCCCTGTCATTCTCGTCTCTAGTAAATTATTTAAAAATTGCTAAAACAAAGCTAGTTTTGACAAGAGAGAGCCTGGACATTTCACCAAGTAACCATGATATGGCATGATGCCACTACTGAGCAGTTATTCATAACATGTACACTAAAGGCTGTACAGCTTGGAAGCAAGGCGACATAGATTGTTCAGAAGATGCCATGGACGTACATATGGAGACTGTTTACTCCGAGTGCCAATTTTGCACCGGTCAGTCTATGACCCCGTGACCAGCCCAGCTATTCTCTGTCTAATAGATTTTCCAACTAAAGAGGAAAATAACCTTTTTACAATTTACGTCTTATTTGCATTTTTTATAATTTTGCTTAGATAATAACACTATTTTAAACAATAACGCTGGATTAAACTTTAACGTTTGCTCTGCTTTTAACTGTTCTTTATTGAAATTCTTATCTAGACTCAACGTATGCTTTAACACACACAGCTGGTATAAGTTTGTTCAAACGATAGCTCTTATTCCTTAAGCCGTACATTTAATATTTTATATTAAATAAGGAACAATAACAAAGTCCTATGAGGTTTGCAACGTATACCCAAATTTTAAAAGGTACAGGACAATGGTATTCTCATGAAATTCAAATGTAAAAGTAAGAACAAGTCTGTGATGAGTCATTTAACAAAAAAAAAAAAGAAAAAAAAAGAAGAGCAAATCCAACAGGTACCGTCTTGGAACACTTATTATTTTTATTTGGTTGATCAGTGTTACTAACGTATGTTGTTAAAAGAGTAAATCAGCACCCTAAAAACTAAAGAACTAAGCAATATAGTTGTTTCCTTTACTTTCCACGAAAAAGGGGTTTGTGACTCATTTGGCGGCTTAGACTCTCCCTGCGTGGGTTCGAGTCCCGTTAGGGGCGAAGGACTTAATGGTCTTTAGCTGATATACGGAGCGCCAGTGGTTTTACTCACAGTTGGACGTCGCTATAATTATCACATTTGGTCGATAAGATGTATCTAAAAACAAAAACAAGCAAAAAACGAAAATAGATAATTTAATAATTTAATAATCAGTTCAACACTACCCTTTTGTCTGGTCAGGATCCACAACTCAGAAATCAGAGGTTTCTACCGTACAACAATATGCAAAGAAATATACAATTCTCGAATCCTTACGGTATCACTACACTTTTCTGAAGTCTGCATCCACATCTCAGACATCATCAATTTGTATCTCCCACAAATACTTACAATCCATACAGCCCTATCTTCCCCTTTCTTTAAAGTTTTAGAATGCCTCAGCATCCAGTGTATCTAATCATTCGTTAGATTATAAGAACCCAATAAAATATTTACATATTTTCAGATACTGCTCAAAACAGACATTTGACTGATACTTTGCAATAAAAATCACATGTATTGCCAACAACCATCTATTTTAGTTTTAGCGATTCTTATATTGAAGCCAAAAAGACGTATCAACCGAGTGTGATTTCTTTATGCCGAATTCAAGAAAGAGACTCAGCCATACTATAGTGCCATACTTTTTCCACAAACAAGTGCCTCACTACAGCAAAAAGCTCAATTCTGTGCTCTTCGGAATAAAGACAGCCGGGGTTAACTATAAGGTAAACATGGTTAGAATGTTAAAACAATGTATTTGGTTAATTCAACATGTCCATACTAAACATATATGGAATTCATATTTTTTCTATTGTTTTATATAAGTTAACCATGCATTGCTGTTGTTAAGTTGTACATGTTGAATTTTCTGTTTAAACATACATAAAAACTATATTTTAAAGTTTTTTAGGTTTGATATTCTTTTGTTAAGTTCCTCTTATAAATATAGTTTAACTGTTCTGGTGCAAGACCGATTGTTAATTTCACCGAGTGAAAATACAATATTGTGTACCACAAACCGAATTAGGCATTTATCTTACACTGAAAAATGATATACTAAGAACTAGAAGATTTAGATTAAGCAACTATTTATTGAATTTCGTGTTGTTGTTTTCAGGTGACATAAGGCAGGACATGCTAGTGTAGGTAGTATTTTTAGAGGAATGTAATGGGTTGACATACATTTCAGATTAGAGTTGGTCTAGTAATGATAGCTTTAATATGCTTGCAGACATTGCAGGGTCAGCTGGTCTAGGTTGCGGTTGTTTGTTAGGTAAGGAGTGGGCATATTTTCAGTGGCCAGAGTCGTGGTTCGGAAATGAGATTTTGAGGGACATAACGTTTCTGGAAATGGTGCCTGTTTTGCTTGCACTGGTGTTGTGTGGTCATAAATTAAGCAATCGACAGATTGTGCTTTATATTGACAACGAGGCTCTGGTAACCGTCATTAATAAACAGACTGCTAAATCAAAACGGCTTATGCAATTGGTAAGGCCCTGTGTGCTTTTGGCTATGGAACAAGGTATCGTATTTAAAGCCAAACATATTCCAACATATACTAATACCATTTCTGATTTTCTCGCAAACAGTGGGCGAGGTTTCGGAATGTGGCTCCGGAAGCAGACTCGGTACCACAGGTCATACCGGAACACTTTCGATCATGGATTTGCGATTCGAGTCTTCAAGGTTGATAAATGTAGCCCTGGCTACAAACACGGCTAATGCTTACAACACAGGACTGAAGAGCATTGAAAAAATTCGAACTGAATAAAGTATACTGAAAGATTGGCCCCCATCAATAGACACAGTTGCCTTGTTTATTGCCTGGCTTTCTTTACAAGGATTAAAAGATAGCACAGTTCGTTTGTATGAAAATGCTATTAGGTTTCAATGTAAAGTGAGAGGTTGTCATGATATTTCAAGACATTTTGTTGTGCAAAAGGCACTTGGGGGATTAAAGCGCTCAGTCAGATGGAATAGTTTACGTTTACCAATTGCACAAATCTTGTTAAAGGGGGTTCTTGGGGCTTTGCAGAATGTTTGCAGAAACGAGTACGAGACACGTTTGTTTACTGCAGCATATTGCTTGGCTTTCTTTGGTTTTCTGACGGTCAGTGAATTAGTTGCCACTTAAAAGAGTAACACAGAATTTGTCATTATGACGTCGGATATTAGCATTGATGGAAGTAGCGAGTCATTATCACTAGTAATTAGACATTCTAAGAATGACCAGCATGAGCATGGCGCTCGATTAAAGCTGTGCCATACAAGTACACAAATTTGTCCAGTGCTTAGTGCTCAACGGTTCTTGCAGCAATGTCCGTTTATTAAGGGTCTGTTGTTGCTACTGCAGCTGCTGTTGCAGGTTATCATCCAGTCGTCATCCAGCGGGCAGGCAGATGGCGGTCGGATGCTTACCGCGTTTGTATTAGGCCAGATTCGGTGTTCACCCTCCCTAAGTTGCATTGTAGTAGGCGTTGGATTGTTGTAAAGACAATAGTAAATTAATATACATTTGGCATATAGTATTTTCATTTTAGAATAAGCATGTCATAGGTTTTAATGCACAATTCCCGCTTTTAATAATGGGACCAAAGTTATTTTAGGAACTGTACGGATCTGGTGTCTGGGTTCATCAATAGTGAAGCACGCTTTCACGGTAGCCAAGTCTCGTCCAGGTGGCATTTCCTTGGGTCTTGATTGGACCGAAATATGGTGGCAAGGATACAGTGGGCTGTCGCTTCTGGATAAGCTACGGTTGTTGAAGCAGGTTGGTGACGAGCCGTCTGTGATTCTGCTCCACTGTGGGAACAATGACTTGGGTAGAGTCTCCTTGCGGAGGATGAGATTTTTGTTGGATGCTATTTTGTTGTTTATGCGTAGTAACTTTAATGTGAAAAGAATTTGGTCCGAAGTGCTGCCTAGGAACTGTTGGCGATAATCTAACAATTGTGCTGCAATGGAATCGGGCAGGAGACGCTTCAATAATTACGCAGCACATACGATAGTGCAAGGTGGAGGGTTTTACATTAAGCAGGTTGACCTGCAAGAGTGTATTCCGGCATTGAACAGAAATGATGGTGTACATCTTACATTTCTAGGTAATTGCATTTTCTTGAATCAGTGGGCATCGGCACTGGAGGATTTCCATAAAGGCAATTTGGCATGCTTTCAGTAAACTAATAGAGTCAAATGTAAATGTTGTAGGTGAGTGTTAAGATGTATTAATTTACAGAATTCGACGGGCAACATTTGGTTCTTGTCTCCATCCGGCCATTGGTTTGTAGACCCTATAATGGTATTCTGTTGGATTGTGCTGTTCCGAAAGCGATAAAGTTCTGTTTACTATTTGTTTCGCTTGGGCGGTGGCACTGCCATTTAGCAGACAGCACAATCCGAACAGAAAAGTAATTATTATCAATTTAGTTAATAAGTAGGTTAAAACAGGCATTTACTATGTCTGTGTCTGCACATCTGACATAGACCTAGGATTTCGTTATTAAGCAACCTGGCACGATTTCTGTTTCCAGGATTAGCCATGGTTGCAGATGACGGAATTTCCTTTAAAAGTTGCAACTTGATTATTTTATAAATGTGTAGCCTGTTAAATTATAAGGTTGACACCGTATGACGCAAAAATTTCAGCCTATTGGGGCATATATTTTTAGCCTATTAGAGCATATTGTTTCGGTCTAGTGGGACATACAGTTTTAGCCTAGTTGGGCCATACAGTTTCAGACTTTTGGTGCATACAGTTTCAGCCTTTTGGGGCATATAGTTTCAGCCTTTAGGGGCATACAGTTTCAGCCTAGTTGGGCATGCGATTGAATATTGGGGTCTATATTACGGATGGCTGTCTTCGGTCACCCTAAACGACTATTTGTCCGGTGTACCTGCTTTGACAGTGGCTTAGCACGATGGAGACGGGAACCATGTCCATAAACTGCCATTACCGAAGTGCCTTTAAATTGTATTATGTTGTTTACCTAAAGGATTAAAATAAATGTTTGTTAATTTTAAGTTGCCTTGTCATGTATGAGCTGTCTGAACGGGGACGCGGCATCGGTGAACTAGCGTTATGTCTGCCTTTATTTCTCTAAAGTGGAAGCTTACTGTTAAATTAAATATGAAAGAGTGGAAGCTTTTCACCCGTGGGGTGTTGTTGTTCCTTAAGACTCGAATCTCCCAATAATAAAAAATCTAGTGATGTATATGTCAATGTAAACAGGTACTTACAATTTACATGTAACAATTCGAACTGCTTGCCAATGATACCATTTCTAAGCGAAAATTTCCACCATGATGTTTACAGCGGATGTATCTTGCGTAAAGATTTCTTCGCCGGACGTAGACTACGCAAGAAAGGTGGGGTGGGGGCGGTGTTAGAATCACTGTCTTTCCGAAACCTCACACAGTTAAGCTAGATATGGCCACATGTAAACCAAATTACGCTTCAGAGGCATGATAGTTACTACATGTTACTGTATTTTAGTAGAGATTGACTAACTGGATATTGTACATGTATGCTTGTTGCTTTCATGACGTAATAGGCACCAGCATGTAAACTTACTTTCGCGTATATATATTTATTCCTCCATTTAAGAAGATACAAGAAATACATACATAAAAGTTTACAAACTGAACGAAACATGCAACTTTACCGAGACAAACAAATGAAAAAACAGAAATTACAGAGAGAACAACATATGAAGACAAGAAATAGGGTAACACTTAAAAAGATCAATAAAACAGTCGAACAAATGTGCAATAAATAGGCGATACAATCTTTTATATAATGCGGTTAAATATAAGGATACATGAAAAAACAGCAGAAAAAAGTCCTGAAAAGAAAAGGCGCAATAATCGATATACACAGTGAAAAACCCGCGGACAGACAGACAATCAGAGTGACAGACAGAAAGACAGACACACAGACAGACCGACAAACAGAATGATAGACAGAAAGACAGATAGACAAACAAACAGACACACCGACAGACCCACAGACAGTCATTCCTACTGACAGACATTCTGACAAAACAGACAGGCATTTTTTTGTAAATCCGAGAGATAATTCGTGAAATGTCAACTGTGCTCTTGTTAACCTGGTCATATCTATGTTGAGTAAACTCTAGCACACGTAAACAGTTGAGGGAAAGTTTATTGGACGACATTGTCCTATAGACCACACCTACTGTTTTTTAACTACTATTTTTCTTGCTAATTTTCCTGCTAGCAAACAGAGAGTTGCAAATCTGTCCATATCATTGCACTAGATTCATCCTAGAGATGGATCATATGGATAAGGAAATAACCCGAGGAGTTCCGATTGATGTGTACTAAAAAGGACAAGCGCGTAGCTGTCTGTACGCAGAATACGCAACTGCGTGCACATTGTCCTTAAAGAATGGAAACATACAATATTAAAATAGTCTTACCCTAGTTGCGGTAAGGCGTATATTTGTTGTGACCAACTAGCATCGCTATTTGCATCATGAATATATTTCTACGTCGATTTAGCCCCTGGTATGGGACAAGTCTTGTTCGTTGTTCTCTCATATTTCCAATCAAAACTTCTAAGATAATTACGTTCTTAGGACCATGACACCTTAGTAGTATTTGGTGGGGGGATTAGTACAAAAGCAACTTTTAGTTCGTCGTTTACCACTTTACTTTTCATGTTTTGTAAGATATACATAAGTTACTGAGTTTAATTGACAGACAAACTTTGTTGTTAAGACGACGTACTTGTCGCTACGTCGCGGAACTATATAAAATAAATCCGAGAGACGATTTGTGACTAAATGGTCACAACCAGAGAGTTGGTGCTTATGTCTGATTGGCAATAAAAAATATTAAGTAAAATACACTGTTTGTTGTTATATGTAAATATCTGTATGTAGCCCTTCAACTAATTTAGTTTAATTATTTAATTTAAAATACTGTTTAACTAATATTACTTCTCCAATCGGCTACAATGACGGCCTTTGCGCATAATCGTATAGTGGTTAGATTTTTGTACGTCTTCAATTAGTTCTCAATGCGTTATGTTTTATTTTTAATTTTCCGCGACTTGATGTTCTATTCAGGGTCGTAACTTTAGCGATTCGTTAAAGCTTATAATTGATAAATTACGAAGGTAGAAATAAAGACCTAAAACAACGTTCGATTACAGAATTGTATTGTAGTCATTAATATTAAATATGTGATAAATACGTCACAATGTTCAAATTCAATTATCAAATTAAATATCAATATTTAGTATCAATTCTTAGTTAATTAATAAACATAATACAATATACAGGGCCTACCTTTAATTGCCATATCATTCGACTAGTGATGTTTAACAATATCAATTCGTGTGTCAATTCTCTTCTAAGATAATTAGTAAACAGGTTTATCTAGTATGTACTTAAACATATGATGACAATTGATACATAAATAAGATGTAATTCGAATGTCTGCTACAACCGTGTAATTATTTATAATTATCTATTGTAAGTTCGTAGCAAACAACCTTTCGTCATATCATAAGATTCTATGATAATTAACAACGTAAATGTCTTAATTAACAATCAAGCATTATTTAGCTTGTTTCAAAACTCTACGTATAATCTATACAAAGTTACTATGTTCATATAATAATAACAAATATTATAATGTATGTAACAGATTTGTAAAATACAGAAGTACAATAATACAAAGTAACTTATCTAGTATTTCTCTATGTCCAACAATTTGTCCCCAACACAAAACGTGCGCGGATTCTTGGCCAGTTGAATCTTGCGAATGGGAAAGGCGTTCGACCATTCGTTCGGTCCTAGTATATATACTCAGAGGTGGATATGAGGGGTCGTGAGCAATGAAAACTGTATTGTAAGCACCATCGGTCATTGTTGTCAACTAACTGGGAGCAATAACTTTTCTCCATTTCAAGTTAGACCGTTAATATCTATCATTTTGACTACCGTGTGACATCCCATACATGAAATTCCCCTTTATATTGAATTTCCCGATCTATTGTCGTGACTGAGCGGTTATTTTATGCATAGTTTGTGTATTGTAAGTTTAAGTACTTGACCTCGTGACACACGCATCTTATTTAAAAGAAAATTAAATAAATTTTAATTTCCCAAAGTCTATCAAGTATAAGTGTAAACCGTTACTTAAAGTCAATTGACTTCCCCTTTAAGTATGTCACCTTGACATCGACATACTATGAAGTGGCTAAGTCATCAATAATTCCGCCCATCTATAAGTCTCGTTAACTAGTCATAAATGTGTCTGGACAGTCGTAGTATTCTAAGTGTCGACGATTGCGGGCCCTAACTTGTCATCCCAACGTCGTCCCCTAGCAATAAAACTATCACCTATAACTACCGACTAATTAGTATTAGCACGTCGTCCCAAGCCGTAACGATTAGATATTGGCATACATACATCGCATAAAATCATGATATGAATACAATAATAAGGCAATCGCATAAAAAACATGATATGACTACCATAACAATGCAATAAAAGTAATAGCAGTGTTGTAAGTCTCTGGCGTCGTATACAAGCACACATCACTTGTTCCTTATAATGTCAATGTCAATACAGGCACACATCCGTCATGGTCGGTCGGGGTGTTGATCTGCATCCGCGTCGTCCGTTCGATGGAGGTCGGTCGGTTGTCCTCGTTGATCGGTCGTCTTGTTGGCTCGTCGTGGTGTGATGATTAACGACTATGTTAACTTTTATGTACACTTTAAACACTAATTATTCTTATTTTAGGAGGAGTCCTTCCGCGATTACCGTTCTTAACAACTGATGTGACACTCAACACGTATCGTCCCGTCATTTCACGTGTTTTACATCATTAGTCACTTCGCGGGGCTCCATATCGGCATATGAAAAACAAATAGCAGAAATGTACGGCAGTTAAATTCTAACAATATAACATATTGTTACGACCCGTCGCGCTATATAAGTTTATTTATAAAGTGGCACGTTTACTAAACGACGAAATGGTGTAACAGAAAGAACAAACCAGCAACAAAGTAGTACAATAATGTTTTATTTTAAAAATATGGCGTTATAAAAGAATAACAAATAAATGAACAAAATTTTAGAAGACAAAATAAATATAAGCTTACAGTTTGTCCCTTTAGGAGGTTTCCCTTTAACAATGCAACAAATAATCCAGCGTCGAATAATCCTGAAGAGTTTTCGGTAAAATGTTCTTGTAGATAAGCACAGTTGAAATGATCCAAAGGTAGAACAATACAGGAATGTTAATTACATAATCCAAATTCAGCACTTAAATATTTATGTCACTGTAGAAAATCGTCCCACGTAAGTTTATCACAGAAAGATTTAAGATAGAAGCTGCAAGTATTTCCAAATTCTAAAGCAAACTTTTTATTCAAACTTCCAAACTTAACTTCAATTCGGCAAACACGCCCTTATATATACCCAAAGAATTTCCAGAACATTCACGTACCCAGAACATTCTCGAGAACCAGTTAAAAATAAACAATTGAACTTTCTAGCATGATCCTTATTTTTTCTAGCAGTTACGCGAATGGTACGTCATTAAAACCACAACGGTAAACAACACTTAACCTGACTAGCGTAACCTTAAACGCTGGTGTACTATTGTACATAACAATATATAATCCGTCACCATTTTCTATGATCATAGTAAATGCGCATTTTCAAAATTTGCAAAAACGGGAACTCCCTACAAAACTCTCACGCTATATTGCGTTTACAATTACGTATTCGGGGAGGTATTCTTCTCATTATACATATCAATACACATAATATTGCTTCTATAAACATGTAGTGATGCGTTTATACGATCAACCTATTCAACTGGTTTTGTGAGTTTCGGATACAACGCAATATACTCAGTCTCCTCCTTTTGTGGCCCCACGTTACTGACGGGTGAACCCAAACTGGGCGCCGTGGCATTCAAGCCAACCACAGGTAAATCAGTTGTCTTCTCGAACCCATGCCTCTTTAAGCAACACAGCCGTCCGACCGATCTGTACATAATTCTTAAGCAGTAAATATAGATGCCTATACAGATTATCATTCCGATGGCTAGCCCAGTTATCGCAATGTAAACTGACCAGTGATTTGCATGTGTTTCGGTGTGATTTTCGTGCAAATTAATGAGTTCATGGGTATGTACTGTAATTCCTTAAGTTTCCGCGGGATAAGGGTCTTCTTATACTTTTTAGTCTTAGTGGAAAAGTCTTCCCACATTGTTAAGCTTGTCATATTTATGGAGATCCTAACCTCAGTGAGTAAATCGTCCGTGACATCGCTTTTCATGTATTGTTCGTATGATGCTGGCAGAGAAATGTATTCGTTTTCAGCACTACACGCTGTTTGTAAACCAGCTGAATTGTGTACTGCAAACGGCAGCTTAAGGTTTATTGTGACGATTTTACGGCAACTAGACTGTATCTTAGCCTTATTGTAAACGAATAATTGTGCTATACATGAATCGATCAATTCGGTGGAGAATAACGGTTTCGATACATGACGAAAGAGAGTTTGCGAGCAAAATTGAATTTCCGCGTCATCGAGTAATACATACTTAGTATTTTCTTTATTTATGGCTATTCCAGCTGATTCAAATTGTGCAATTGTGCGTAATTTAGCGTAAGCGATAATTTGTTGTTGAATTACCGGGATATCGAATACCTTGTAAACGGTGTATGTTTCATATCGTTCATTAAGAGAACTTTTAACGAGCATTAATATGTAATATGATGATTTTTTTCAGACTGATGTCTCAAGGTATGGGAGCCTCTTTACATCTTGCCCATCGTGCCTAACGCATACGATATCCATGCCTTGTGGATTGTTATCACGGTCGTCATCGGTCGGCGGTTCGAGTCGATCGCGATGTCGTCGGTACTTTCGCTTTAACTCGGTTAATGGGATGTTATCGTCACTGTCCGAGGAGTCACTGCGTTCATTAATATGTCCATTTCGAATCTGTCTCCTTAGTTTTGCTAACGGTATATCGTTATCACTACCGGATGAATCATTCTGATTGTTAGCATGCAGTGGGCGCATCTGCTCCATCAAGTCATCATCATCATCGCCATATGACGAGTTACTATCTTCGGGCGGCACTACGTACGTTGCCTTCCTCCGCCTATCGTTGGTTGGAAGCCTGTCCTTGGGAAGTTCCCAATGCTCTATATCAATCGCCTTGATATTACGGGCATGCGCAGTTTGCGTGCTGACATCAACTACATTCTTTATCTTAAACGTTACTGGTGATTTCTGTTCGATTATCCTAAAATATGCTTTATAATGGCTATCTAATTTATCTGTACGCGCGTTATTCTTTAACATTACTGCTTGTCCTACCTCTAAGTTTGGTTCACGTGCATCTTGATCCGCATACCTATTTCGCGCGTTTTTCGCTTTACGCATGTTACGCTGAGCACACATAATTGCGCGGTGTAAGTTTTCTATATATATATCTTAGATAGATCTTCCCCCACGTATTTGCGCCTCGGGGCGAGTAATGAATCTAAAGGTAATACTGGGTCGCGTCCGTACATTAAATAAAATGGACTGTAACCTGTAGACTCAGATGGCGTACTGCGCATTGCGGTCAGACATGCATTTATTTGTAAATCCCAGTTATTGTCCCCATCACTAATGCGTTTGACAATCATATTATTGAGTGGGCGGTTTATCCTTTCAACCTGTCCGTTAGCGCGCGGATTATATGGACTTGTAGTAATATGTATAATATTAAATTCCTTACAGATATGATTTATGATAGAATTGCAAAATTCCGTTCTGTTGTCGAATCGTATCTGTTATGGTACTGAAAATCTTGGGATTATCTCATCTAAAAATAGGTTTGCTACAATTTCGGCGGTTTTATTTTTAGCCGGAAAAGATTCACACCATTTTGTACTTTCGTCCACGAACGTGATAAGATACCGCTGTCCTGAGATACTTAGTCTGTAACGTCCGGAAGTGTCTACAGACCATGTAATTCCTCTAGAGTGCGATATTCTAGTGTCTTGAACTGGGTTTTTTGTATTTGAACTGGCGCGTCGTGCGCAGACTATGCACCGACTTATGTGTTTGTTAATGCGTCTTTACATGTATGGGAAGAAGTACTTGCGTCTTAGCGTATTAAAGCATTTGTCTACTCCTACATGTGATAGATTGTCATGGTACTCAGTTATAAGTCGGTCGCTCAAATGGTCAGGTATGTAAAGTCTGAGGATCGGGTCTTCGTCCTTGTCGCTTAAATAATACAGCATGTCGTTAACAAGAATATATTTTTGCAATTACTAGTTTCTTGTTTGTTTTGTAGTTGTGTTATTAGATTACTACATTTTTCATCCTTTAATTGTTCTCCTTTATGTCGATATTTGCGTCGAAATATTCCGGCGCGCTTGCAATTTCCGGCGCGACAATCGGGTTGTAAGCATCTTTATCGGGCCTTATCCTATTCAGATTTACTACGTTAACTTCACGACCTTTGAAGTCGTGCTCGGGCGTTACGACTTTGTAAGCGTGTTTACCTACATCCATATACCCTGGTACCCTATTTTCGTGTATTGGTTCGTCGCGATCGTCATGCCTACATCTAGAGAGCATATCTGCTACCCTGTTCTTTTTCCCCCCTTATGTATTCTATGGTTACATTGTCCCCGGAGATGGCTTAATCATAACTTTGCAACTTTTTATTGGTTAAATTAGCTGTTAGTAAATATCTGAGTGGTTGGTGATCAACAAAGCAGGTGACATGTGATTCTTGCACGTAAATTTGAAATATGTCTGACGCGAATTTTAATGCGAACGCCTCGCGCTCAATAACAGACATTTTTTGCATAGTCGGACTTAATTTGTGTGATAGAAAATGGGTCGTTCATTTGGTATCCCTGGGACGATGCTGTCTTCAGGGTCACATTCTTGGCAGAACAGCGCCTATGGAAGTGGCAGATGCATCCGTATACAACAGATAACCTTTATTTCGATCTGGGTATCCTAACATGGGAAGTGCAGTGAGTCCTTCTGTCAATTTCTCAAATGAATCTTGACACTCTGGTGTCCAGTTAAATCTAGTGTATTTTTTGTTAGTTGTATAAGGGGTTCTGCTATACTGGAAAAATTTGGTATCATGCGGCGGTAGAAACCTGCCATTCCAATGAATGATCGGATCTCTTTAACCGTCTCGGGCGGTGAAACGGGTACAGCCAAATATCCACTGGTCATATCAAGGGTAGAGAAGAATTTTGAACTACCTAGTATTGGAAGAATCAAATCGATTCGGGGAAGGGGCTAAGAATCATCTTTAATGATTTTATTCAATTTTCTAAAATCAATGCAGAACCTAAATGTGTTGTCTGGTTTCTAAACTAATACAACCGGGAAGTTCCAAGGTGAAGAAGAGGGTTCAATTATCCTTTCTTGAAGAATTTCGTTAATAGCCTTATCTATAATAGATCTATGTTTCATGCGTGTGAGATAGGGTCGTTGCTTAATTGGTGGGCGGTCGCCAGTATCTACTGAGAAAGACAATGTGCTTGTTTGTGTTACTGCCGTTAAGTCTCTAGCAAATACGTCTTTGTACTTAACCAACAACGGTCCAAGTAAGTGTTCGAATTTTTCATCATAATTAAATCCGTAGTCCTTTTCTAAGCTCGAGCCTGTGTTGAGATGTTTATTTATGTCTTTACGGGAGGTAACCAAGTTAATTTCGTTCATGTGAGACACTTGCGCAATGACAGCATTCCTTTTTATCTTAATTGTTTTTCCCGTGTCATTGACCAACACTATGGGGACAATGCGATTTTGTTTAATGGTAATTAAACTGTCAGTGAGCGTGAGTCCTGGTTCATCATTAATGCAGTCACCTAGTTGTCTTAACTGATAAATACCGGGCGGTAGGAAGTCGTGTAATTTTACCTTGCCTGTTGTTGTGACAGCGGTGTGTGGTTTTATTACTATGTTATTACACGGGCGTATTAAAGATGCGATGTGTATGTCACTCTGTAAAGGGATGTAGTATTGTGTTATGCATAATAGTACACCAGCGTTTAAGGTTACGCTAGTCAGGTTAAGAGTTGTTTACCGTTGTGGGTTTGATGACGTAGCATTCGCTAGAAAGAAAGGGATCATGCTAGAAAGTTCATTTGTTTATTTTTAACTGGGTTAAAAAATAACCCTTTTCCTGCGAGCATCATTGCAGCCACTTAACAAGCAGAATTTCTCTACTTCCTTAATCCAAACTTTAAATTTCTTTGGGTCCCCGTCAAAAGGATTAATTAAATGTACTGCAGATTGACTAGCCAAAGTGCTGTGCAATGAGCTAATCTCATCCGCTAGCTGTTGTATGGGTGGGGGAGGGTCATCCATTATTTACAGATCGACAAGACGGACTATGCAAGGCCAAGCTAATAAGAAGTACTGACCTTTTCTTGGTTTCTCCTGTGCCCGCTCCTGCCCCGTCGTTCCTTCTTGTTTTCCTCGATCGTAACGAGGTTTTGTTTTGTATTTATCTGTACTTTGTAAACAATAATACACAATTAGAATCAAAATAATCAATAATTATCGCAAAGTTTTCGATCAAATATTTCAATGTAAAACGAATCGCTAAATCCTGGGAATCAGGCAACCAAAACGACCCCATGTAGCCCTTCGACTAATTTAGTTTATTTATTTAATTTATAAATACTGTTTAACTAATATTACTTCTCCAGTCGGCTACAATGGTGGCCTTTGCGCATAATCGTATAGTGGTTAGATTTTTGTACATCTTCAACTAGTTCTCAATGCGTTATGTTTTATTTTTAATTTTCCGCGACTTGATTTTCTATTCAGGGTCGTAACTTTAGCGATTCGTTAAAGCTTATAATTGATTAATTACGAAGGTAGAAATAAAGACCTAAAACAACGTTAGATTACAGAATTGTATTGTAGTCATTAATATTAAATATGTGATAAATACGTTAAAATGTTCAAATTCAATTATCAAATTAAATATCTATATTTAGTATCAATTCTTAGTTAATTAACAAACATAATACAATATACAGAGCGTACCTTTAATTGCCGTATTAACCGACTAGTGATGTTTAACTATATCAATTCGTGTGGCAATTCTCTTCTAACTAAGATAATTAGTAAACAGGTTTATCAATATGTACTTAAACATATGATGACAATTGATACATAAATAAGATGTAATTCTAATGTCAGTTACAGCCGTGTAATTATTTATAATTATCTATTGTGAGTTCGTAGCAAACAACCTTTCATCAGATCAAAAGAGTCTATGATAATTAACAACGTAAATATCTTAATTAATAATCAAGAATTATTTAGCTAGTTTCAAAACTCTACGTAGAATCCATACAAAGTTACTATTTTCTTATAATAACAAATATTATAATGTAGGTAACAGATTTGTAAAATACAGAAGCACAATAATACAAAGTAACTTATCTAGTATTTATCCGTGTCCAACAATTTGTCCCCAACACAAAACGTGCGCGGATTCTTGGCCAGTTAAATCTTGCGAATGGGAAAGGCGTTTGACCATTTGTTCGGTCCTAGTATATATACTCAGAGGTGGAATGAGGGCTTGGGAGCAGTGAAAACTTTCAAGTTAGACCGTTTATATCTATCATTTTGACAACCGTGTGACATCCCATACATGAAGTTCCCCTTTATCTTGAATTTCCTGATCTATTGTCGTGATTAAGCGGTTATTTTATGCATAGTTTGTGTATTGTAAGTTTATGTACTTAACCTCGTGAGTCGCAGGGTTCGACATTAAGGCCCGACCGAACGACATTCACTAGTAGATCAGCGGTCCGGTCTTACTAGGCTAGCTGGACCGACTGGTCGTGCTCTTAATCGGACAAAGTTCGCCGAAAATCCGCCTATGAATGAATCAAAAGTTAAAATAATATTAATAGTGGTTTAACTCAGTCAAATTATTGACGCTTGTCGATACTGTTTCTTGGGTAACCTGCTTGTGCTATATTTAGCGGTATATTTAGCAATAACCTTGACATGCATTTACTCATTGGCTGGTGTTTTCAGAACGAGGCTTTGTCCTCACGCACTTGTCAAATATCCAATGTCATAATACTTACTGTTAAGCAGATACGAATGCTTATTTCTTCATCTAACTTCTTATTTTCTAATGTTTACAGAACAGTCCTATTATTATTTATACTATTTAAATAAAAATACGAGGGATACAAAAGCACAAATACTATCTGTAATGTTGGGATCCCAAGTATTACAATAACAGATTATTATAAGGTTTGTTCATAACGCACTATGTGCAGACGAAATGTCGAGCAATTTATTTAAGTTCGGTTTTTCGTCCGACAAAAAAAAAGACGACAGTACAAAAACGAGAAAGGATGCATCAAAAAGCTTTATGACAAAACAAAGCGGATAAGATCGTTTTGTTCAAAATGAACAGATGAGTTTAGTTGGTTAGATTTTGAAGAGCAATGTTATGTTTTGTAAGACATGCAGAGAGTATGAACAGTGTGGAGGATTTGTTGTACGTACGGACAATTTTAGAATCGATACTATTATGGGGCATTTTGAATCTGAATCCCATATATCTCACCAACGAAAATATTATCTTAAGTACAGCTCACCGCTCACTTCTTTTGTTGCATCCTAAACTGGGGAAATAAAGCAGGTTTACAATGAGTCATGTGAGTCTAGTCTGTTCAGTTGTGTGAAAACGTCTAGTCATGTAGTCATGGCCATACTTAACTTTCTTGTCATATAAGAACATGTACCAATGTATGATACCTATATTAGACTAGAAAATTAAGTATAATCATACCTAAGTTGCATTAATAGAATATTAAGTTTCATACTAATTTTCTAGTCATAAATGTCTCATACTTAGTTATATTGGTATGTTATTGCAACACAATGTTGGAACTCATATAACAATTTGATTTAAGTATGACTTGTATGTGTATTATGCGTTTTAAGTTTTGGTTTTGTCCAGTTTAAGTCAGGTCTAGTAAGTTTTCTAAGTTACTGGACCACTCGTCCAGCTCTCAAAAATGTTAACGTCGAACCTTGTTACATGTAACGTATTATTTTACTTAAAATTTAATTATATCTTGATACCGAAACCACCCCAGAAGCCACGACAATCTAGAACGCAAATTATTGGTGGTGGGGGCAGCATTCCATCCGGACCCTGCTAGCGATTATGCGTACACATCATATCGTATCTAGCTATGCCCTTGATGGAAGTAAATTGTTACCATAAGGGGTATACTGTATTACGTTCAACGTTCATTTGCTACCCGGGGATTGTTTCTGCTTCTTATGTTAAATTGGGAAAACCCGAGAAATTATGTTCTACTATAAGAAATCATTCTAAAGATGGCGGCGTTGCAATCATAATGTTGATGGCTCTCAAAAATGGGATCCTTATTTACAAAACGGTACAGGAATGGCAAACCTGAGGTATGGTGTCTGTTCTTGTATTTCTTGAGGATGTTGTATGTGTGATATTCTGTATCTTTTTTCAGTTTATAAAGCTAGCTATTTTAAGTTGACTCATTACCAAAATATCTGACTAGGAGACAATTACGCATTGGGCATGTATCTGTATTTAAAAAGGTACATGAACATGACGCCATTTACCTTTTGTGACTCCCTTCACAAAGATTAACAGTTCTAAATTCCAAATCCACATTTGTTTATTATGATGAAGAAACTAAGTGTTATCTAAAAGAGGCACCCATTCATTCGTCGAACGTATTATTAAATCGAAAGTATCATCAATATGTTCTACAATGTTAAAAGAGTGTCCAAATGCAGGAAAAATGAGAAAACAACTACATAATTGTGACTTCGTTTAAGTCATTTAATGGAGCTTAGTATAACTTTTCTTTTTTACTTTTCAGGGCATACCTGGCCGCTTTACTAACACGGTAAGGTACAGCACATTGTATCACACGAGTTATGCTATTAAATAATTGTTGCATTCACTCTTAGCGCCCGCATATGTGAAACATGATATATTTGAATTAACAAACCTCTTTACTTTACTGAATAAGAACAGGGTTCTGTGAAAATTACCACACATATTTATAATTATCTACCTCTATGCACATGTACAGCAAATACAATTTAGTGTCTGTCCGTCTGTCTGTTTGTGTACTTGTCATGACTTGCATTGTATAGCTTACTAATAAGAACGGTGGGTTGTTAGGTAAATTCAAGTAAATTCAGAACTTATAAACCAACGACACAACGTCTTTTGCCAATTACACGTTTTCATGACAAAGGTGAAAATGCAACAAACAAACACAAAATGGGTAACGCGAATATCAACTGGGAAATTCAAATATAATGTGTATGTAGCAATCGACACGTGAGGAAATAGTAAACAAAATTCATGACACAAATGTCAAAGTTAATTTACTCAGGGTGTTTTATTCGTAAAATGAATATTTTTATAAACAAAGCTACTTTATTAGATAATCGTTTGTTGGAGGCGGGAAACGAAAGGAGGACCAATATTTCCCATCGAGATATTAAATAATGACCATTTATGCACACAGAGATGTGATATTCAAACTCTTCAGCATAACAGTTACATAATTTGCATATTTTATTTTTTATTTGACTAAAACGATTTTCAAAGATCTCCATTTCCAATTACCAAAGATAGAAACTCACACAACATATAGATTTGCACCATTCCAGGAAAACCGGGTTCTAATGACAATATTTTCGATTCTAGTTTTTTTAGGTAACCAAATAATTTATTCTTTCTCTTACAAGAAACTGAATGTTTTGCCAATCTGACATTTATTTTTGACATATTAATACAGAAATACGTACCAATTCAAGGAAATAGCATATATAAACAGTAATAGTTAACATTTAATATGCATTAGAAAAAAATACAATGAGTGCCTAGTGAAAAAAGGTACTGAACGCACAGTCAAAATATTTGTCAATATTGATTTCTATAATTTGATTATCAATAACTGTTTAATAAAAAAAAATGTTGTCAGGTACGTCTGAAAACACACACATACACAAGCATTCAGTACTTTCTACATATTGTGCTATCGAGGCTGTATTACCGGCTATTTAAGGCTCTAGGAACTGTAATGGTGACCTTCCACAATCCTTATAATGATACTGTTTCTTGAATCTATACTCTAAATCACATCGTATGGTGAATTTTTAAGGAAGTTTACCGTTTGTAACTCAAGATATGTGCATTTTTATAAAGTGACCCTTGATTTTCAAAATCACCGTAAATTGTGCTGGGACAAAAAAGGAAAAAGTACTATATTTTCAAATTCTACTGTTCTATATTAAAATTTTAACCAATTTTCCTGTTACACAATCATGTCATGATAAATCAGAAGAATAAGATTACACTTTGGACAAATACTTATAAAAATACAGAGCTTTGCATACATGTACCCCAAGCAAAAATCCGAGTTTTTGGGTGTGTTTAAAAACTTACTCTATCTATAAAAGCAAATATATCAAGTTAAAAGCTAGTAAGACACATTCAACTAGTTTTAAAATTTTCTGCAATATGAACTGCCCATAATATGAGATTTTAAAGGCATTTTAACGTTCCTAATAAAATTTATAAGAATTTGTAAAGGTTACTATAATGAAACTGCAAGAGAATTTATAGCGGAATGGTCAATTACAGATTATACACCTTTATACAAAAATCACCTACAGTTGGAATTGGAGATGGAAATATGTATGTAAACCTCTGCATCATCACGTGAAAACCTTCTCTTTACTTATTTTGGCTGGCTTGAGGGAAATATTTGAAATTAACCACTTTACACGTTTTTCGTAAAAAATTCCGACAGTTTAGAAACAACTGAGTCAAGCACTCTTTTGGTATTAGTGACACTCGGTTGTCACTGACAGTTTTGACCCCTGAACACATTTAAAAGTCCATCCTGGCCATCCTGAGAAAATATCAGACGAAGGTGAGCGAGCGTCAAACCATGACGCCATGTCTCGCGGTTAACATGCGAAGGCAAATTTAAATCGCAAACACAAGAAGTAACAGTGCATCTTTTTCACCAGGGAGCCAACACAATAGTTATGATCCACTTCAACTTTACATGACTTGTCGGTAAACCACTAGTTTTACAATATCGCCCTCGACGATCACGCTGTTGAGCTCCCGGTTCCGCCATTTTGAAATGGGTAACCCAATGACGTCATGGAAATTCCCTATCATGTGGTGAAAAATTACTAAGAATAGCAAATACGAAACTTGACGACGAATGCTATTCAAATAAAACCGGATCATACCGAGTGCCGATGTTTACCGAAGTTAGTTACAGTTCCAGAACCTTAAAAAGCCTTCTCGTTTTCGATAACGAGGTTCTATTTTTAGACACATGCTTATACATGTGTACACTGCTTTAAATAAATGTTACCTGTGGAGTGCATGCAAATGTAAAATGATAACATACTAAAGGGTTGTAAAAATAAATTATAAAATGTAAACAATAAGAATATATGTCGAATTGAGCTTAACGACTTTTACTTGCTGTGATCAAAGATTCATGTGGCGAGTTAGGATAGGATAAGTGAAATAATATTTTTAAGTTTAAACGCCTTATCAATATTTCAAATTGAATAGAAAAATGGGATGGACCAACAGAGAAAAGTTATGTATATTCTCTCAGAGTTATGCATAATGCGGTAGTTTTGCCTGACTAGTCCTAAGTTATCTGAAGACATAATGTGCACAATTTGAAAACATTTGTCATTTTCAATACACACATGTATGTTTCAAAACTGATGGCAATGCTGCATACCAATGTTTCAAAAGGTGAAACAGATACCACCAGTTCACCGTCCTTGGTGAGAACGTTTCAATCAGCGTTATAAATCGGTGTTTCGCGTTTACACATTTTGCTAATATCATAAGTATTAAATGTTGATAAAAGTAAATAAATAAAATATGACCCTCGCCGGTTGTTGATATCCATAAAACTAGGTCGTATAGTATAGTTTTTATAATTTGTCAAAATATCCATTCGATTTCACGATTGGGTGCACAATTAATTGGTAGTCAGAAGATTCCCGATAAAAATAGCATGTATACAAATATCATTGCTTTAATAAAGATAGTCAATACAAAGTCCGATTTGGCTCAGTTAGTGCTTATGGCTTATGACCTTGAGGTTCGAGACTTGACGTAGGAACATGTTTTGCTCACCTACCGATGATTTAAATGTGTTAAAGTCTCTGGTAAAATGAGTTCCAGGGGAAGGAATGAAAATAATGATTTATAGGACAATCCTTCGACTAACGAACACGTGGCCATCTTACAATAAAGATCTGGTTGATGACAGCAATCATGATTCCTCTGACGACAGCAGTAAAGACACGGCCACCGAGACGGAATGATCCTTCTGAACTGTTTTGTATATTTTAATAATAAAATATTTGCAAACGTACCAATATAAATATGCATAAAGAAACAAAATCAAACCAAATGTTATAACCACTTCACCGAGGCCTTCTTTGGGTTGCGCGTTCCAGATTAACATTATGAACTTATCGCGATACGGTTTACCTTATATGAGGTAAACGGAGTTACTAATTCATTGTGCGACCAACCGTAAAATCTTATGGATATTTTGACAGGTTACAAACACGACACTATACGCGGAGGTGAAATAGAACATCCATACAAGGGAAACAACCAAACAACATTCCGTAAATTGTTATTCGCATTGTAGACTTGTTTTGATTCAAAGTTTGTTTGGTTTATCGCCAAACCAACAGTATTTCAGTTATCTGGAGACGGTCAACATTTCCCGTAGAGCCTTTCAGAAAACTTAAAATCTATTTGCTAAATATTAAAAAGAACACCAACAACAAACAGCAACATTTCTTTTACCTGTTTATTTCAGTTGGTCCCATGAAATCTTACTAAAGTGTTTATTGTTAATCTTCTTGATACAGTGCACATCCACCTTATCCAGCCATCCGTTTCAAATTACAATATAATGTTTCTTACACAAAGATAACATTTTATGGGAGAAGTCACTAACGTATTTTTTTGAAGATAAAGCAAGATAATTTGCTCAGGGGCGGATCCAGAATTTTTTGGGGGTGGGGGTGGTGGTGGGTGGGGTGGGGGTCTTATAAATATCAATATCCATTAAAACTTATAAGTATGAAATTAAACTTTAAACTATTCAAACTTTAAGTATTTTTACGCTCACAACTCTGCTTTCTTACCGGGTTGGTGGAAAGTGATGCATACCCCATCTCTCTACCCCCACCCCTTTCACATAGTTCCATGGACCCATCCCTCGATTTGTTATAAATTAGGCTAGTAAGTAGTAATGTAGCCCCCCCCCCCCCCCCCCAGCCTTACCCTCTTTTCAATTAGTGGGTAAGACACATTTCACTACCTAGATTAGGAATGACCATACTAGTAATGTAGTATTGTAGTTCCCTTGCAATATTGATGGGTCGTAATAGAGATTGCTTGCTACATTGGTGCGAATGTTGCTAAGTAGGTGTAAAAGTGGGTAAATATAAATAATAATAATAATAGTAATAATAATAATGATAATAATAATATATCAGATTGGTTGTTATGACGACAGATAGGTAGAAATGTAACTCACATGTTAGACTGGTCGCTGAAAATATTTTTGGTGGGTGAGAGAGTTTATAAGTAGTCATGAAGTCCATGTTGTTGAGTCATAATGTACAATTGTTAACAAATTTGAATAGTTGCCCATTTTGTCGCAACAGTAGAAACTAAACTCTAGGCCTACCATTTGAATCGAATGTTAATACTTAAAACATTTAGTTAATATAGATAGTATGTCAGAAAGGTCGTGAATTGTGAATGGTCCTGAGAAAAAGAAGCAAACATGTTACTGCAATGTTGGACGTAGGAATCCGCACCAAATGTAGTGATTAAACGTTTTCTATGTTTATTCGTTCGAGACACAAATGCATTTTATTAAAAAGACGTTTTTGCAAGTCACCAATAAGGAATGGAATGATTACATAAGCATTTCTTACAACGTCTGTTTATAAAATGAGTTTTCTTTGCTTTCTCGCGCAAAATAAATTACTTGAAAAATGACTGTGACGCTGATTTCAAGTCTTAAGATGTGCATGTTAGACCAGCGACTTGTAGGAGGTGTTAAGATGTTGACGCCAGACCAGGCAAATCGATAAAACTGGACGTTGGTGTTAAATAAGGACTATAATGAAGTGTTAAAGTTATCGTTATTATTTAAAAAGCTCAGTTATGATGCGACACATAAAACAACGTTAAGTGTGTCCAACGAAAACAGTGTAGATAATACATAAGCATTTTAGCAGATGTTGTGTGTTCTTGTAAAAACGTTAAACGTTCTATAAATTAAATGTCCTTTCTAATATTTAAGAACCTCATACTTCTCGAGATTTTGTTTACCAGGAATTTACCAAGCATAATGATATACATGATTTGTATTATTTTTAATATCAATTTTGTTTGAAATATATATACATAATAAGCATTATTCATATTAGAAAGAAGGTGGAGAATGTCAAAACATGACAGAATGATTTGATCCGTTCTGTATCTCTGCCTAAATTAAGGCGATGACAATAGTTGACATAGTAACATCTATAAGAAAATTTACATTTACTCAATAGTACAATAACCAGGAACATTAATAATGGTATTTAAAAAGACATAATATGGGTGTGATTATATAATGTTTTTCTTGTTTTATGGATAGAACAGGTTTTTAGATTCTCATTTAGATATGAATATTCATGTTAGCTAATTTTCATAATTAATTATTTCAAATCTAAGTTTAGCGGCGATAGCCTCCGCTTAAAAAAATAATACAAAAAAATATTCTTCAAAGTTATGGTTAGTTAAAAGCAGACTTCTAGCCAAATTATTCATTAAGATTGAATAAGAAGAAAAATTTGGACGATTTAAAAAAAAACACACCTAAAAATCACAAAATGAACCAAATCATATGAAGCTTAGATAAGTAGTGACCTCCCGATATAAGTAGTGAATAATATTAAAAAGTGTTAAGTTTGTTTAAAAAATTATTTTTAAATGAAAAGACCTAACCAACTTTTCAAAAATGAAGTCCATCTTTAGATCCTCATTAAAACGTTTGAATATTCATAAGTGCTAATTTGCATAATTGACATATGATCTTAATGGCCATTTAATACCTTTTAATTGAGTACAAGTTGTATACTTCTATCTCCATTTTGGTAAAGTTATAAGCATCTTTCTAAACATACCCTCCTATCACAATTTCATGATGGTTGCCTTGGAAACCATTAGTTCTCATATAGCCCAAATGAGTTTATTTTAAAGTACACTGGCGATTCCGTCTCTAGACACACTAACGAACATTTTGGTACCCATGAAAAAAGTCTAGGTGGTTGGGGTATCCAGCTGCCGGACATATATGGTTATGGGCACATACGTTTATTTATCTGCAACAAAAAGAATATCAAAAGGAATTTCTTATGCTATGCGTGCATTTAAAAAGGCGATATCAGTTTTACAATGAAGGTACAGTAATTGGAATAAACACTATACATATCCGACATAAATAAAGTGTATTTTTATATTTTATATTGCATTACACTTTTTACCTTTTCTTTCTTTTTCATATTAATATTTTCAGACGAATTATTCCATTTCCTACTGTTATTGGTCAGATATGAGAAACACAACGTGCATTATAGAGTTGTTGTAGCTTTTAAGTTAATTGATTATATTTAAAACCGACACAGATATAATCTGGGAACCGTTTCATGACAGTAGAAAAAATATACATTGTTAAGGCGTGTTGCCAACGCAAATAATAAAATTCCATTTCATGACATTGAGAGTTTAAACATATCTTATATCACAGTCGCATAAATGAGGAAGCCTTAGAAGTACATTATATTTACGATTCGGATAGTTTACAATAAGTTTTCCATTACATTATATCTTCACTATAATTTGAAATAGAAATGCATTGGTCGGTGCGTTCGAGGAAACAATTCACAAATACGCATTTACAAAAAAATAAATAAGATAAAACAAAAATATTACTACCATGTGTACATCTATCGACTAAGTCCTTCAAATACTATCGGTTCTTGTATTTTTTCGCCTTTGATTTACACTGAATAGATTTTTATAGCAATAACAATGATAATGCCAATAAGTTTTTTCTACTGATACTTAAATGTATGTAAGTCTATATTCCTAATCAACAACCTTCTAAATGTATAGCTGTTGATATCGCTCTCGTTAAAAATATGGATATTTATTTTTTTCTTATGTCCCTTCGTTCGTCGTACGTCGTCCGTCGTGTGGCGTCAACAATGTGCTTGTGAACACACACTAAATATAAAAGGAGATAGTAATTGGGTTACGTGGAGTCAACAATATAATAAAATGTTAACTTTTAGAAAGATCTTGTGAACAAGCTAGAGAGCACATTCATTGTCCAGTCTTTACTAAACTTGGCCAGAATGTTTGCCATCAAGAAATCTTGGAAGAGTTAATATCTGGGCCACGTGGTGTAAAAAGTAGATCACCAGATCAAATCTGAGAAAAATCTTTTGAACATATTAGAGGCCACATTTCTAGCATAATCTTGACCAAACTTAGTCAGAATGAAACTGCATGAAATCTTGGAGGAGGTCGTCATTGAGTCACGTGGGGTCAAAAAGTAGAACACACTAGAGACCACATTTATGGTCCAATCTTCACCAAACTTGGCTAGAATATTTGGCTATATACAATTTTAGGAGATTTCGTAACTAGGTCACGTGGTGTGAAACATTAGGTCAGCAATAAGAAATGTGTATTTTTTGTTCAGTCATTTTTATATAATAATTAATCGTACAAGTGTTGATCAAACGTTTCCATCGTGTCTTTAGTGGAAGAGAAATAAGTACACTCAGCGACTCTCACCATTCTTTCCATACCCATAAATTTAACACTTGGCTTCGACAGTGATAGCATTGGTGTCAAACTGGGTCTTGTAAGATGTCGACAGGGTTCCAGATCTTGTAGCATTGTTAAAACAAGGAGATGACAAAGTAAATTTTAGCAAGGAAAATGGAATCAATAATGTGTTCACCTTTGCCCCGAGCGTTAGGAGGAAAACCACTACTGTCAACTTTTAAATCTTTGGTTTGACCCGGTCGGGGTTTGAACCCGCGACCTCCCAATCCGCAAGCCGACGCTCTACCACATAAGCTGTTGCGGCCGGTGGGTTTGTGGTTTCCTGTATGTATCTAACGCCACATCTGGCGAACTATTGTCATTTTTTGTCGGTTAAAGTGTCCATTGGAGAGAAAATCTTTTGTTTCAAAGCACAATATTAATAATATAGATAAAGCATATTATGTAAAAACTAGTCTTACAGTCAGAGTGGTCTTGTTTTAATCAATAGTACGGGGGTCCTAGAAACTGCAAGATGTCGGTTTACCGGAAACAGGTGAGACGCAAGTTGAATCGTTTGAATAACTCTCCAGATCATGAAATCATCCAAGTGGTACTTGGTGGTGACTGTAGATTACAGTCTGTTTTCATCAGGTTGAAACACATATACTATCTTCTATGCCATGTGAGGCCTATTTTAAAAACATTATGCTTTACAGTAAACAATATTGATTTATAAAATAGAAACCTGCTACTGGACTAAAATACGAAGCAGGAATGCAACAATTTATGTTATGTTAAAGGCATCTGACACCACAAATCAGGCTGTGATTATCACAAACAAAGCAGCTGTTCCATTCATTAAAATGCCTTAGAATGCCGTAAGAAAAACAACCATGTTTAAGTATAACACTCATGTCACATTGAGAACAACTGCCACAAATAGTATTGGCACTTATCGAAAAATCCGAGTATTTAAGTATGTATCAACCCCTTTACCGGTAAATACCGTCCCTGTCAGTAATAATGCTTAAGTTGTCAGTACTTGTCAATAGTGGTGACGTTAAAATGTCTTTTATATAGTGTTCACAACTTATTACGTTTCAATTTTCATTTTATAAATATATAAATCTAATCAGTGTAATATATAACATTGCTTCTTGTCAAGTATTCGGAGGCATTCTGATATAAATAACTAGATTTGTCTATACGATTATTATGTATACTTTATCATTACTCGGATCTGTTCAATGAATACACAGGTAAAATTAATTTTATCCAGAAAAAAAGACGTAAACAGATATCCATCTATATAAAACATGTTTTAGTATATGATACATTTTCAAATAAGTTAACGTTTTATCTAGCTATAATGAACGGCTCTGCGCCGCACCGTACTGGTAACATATTTCTTTAATATATAATGTAGGAGACTTATTTGTGTCCTTTCACTTTTCGACGTTTCTGGAATAACTTATCATTTCGAAGATAAACACTGATTAATGCCAAAAGCTTAAGCAGCTCTCCGCATCAATATCTAATAATTATGAAAAAGGAAACTTTAAAACAAAGGACACTCACCAATAGAACACATGAGCAGGCCTTGATAATATATGCTAGTGGAACGTTTTACCGAAACATAGCCGTTGTTACATTTACGACATACATGAACTTTATAATGAACTTAGTGATTTATTTTAGAGTGATGCTGTGTACTTCATTTCAAGTCGGGATGACTTACTTGGTCAGGACAGACGACCCCACTCGGTAAGATCACAGCGAGTAAGCACTAATTGGATTGGTTCCCAAACAGTAAGTATTTGTCAATCATGCATTTGGCAACTATTAGCATATAGCTAGAGCTTAAAAATCTGCAACTTCAGAACATAGTGACCTGCGTAGCCTTGAGTTGTTATACTCAAAAATATTCTCATTTAATCTCAGTGAAATAGCATTTCCATGTTTTCAATGTCATAAATGTATTTCTGTACAATGGACAATCTGTAGAAACATTCATCTACTTTATCTTACTAATATAAAATAATTTGCCTTACAATGAGTCATGCGTATGACAGCGCCAGAATAAGTAATTCTAAAACAAGGGTAGAGACTTTGATTGTTTTTTCACCCATGTTTATAAGCATAGAATTAGGGACCCGATATGTTAGTTGAATAATAAGAGTTATCATAAAACAGAAACATACATAGTTTATTTTATATTTCGACCGCGCATGTTAAAGAACACGACTGCCCTTAAAACTTGCTTACAAACATCGAGAAACATTTTAAACCCATTGGTTTCCAAATCAATTCAAAAACCCAACCAAGCAGACATAGACACAATGTAACGCACTATGTAATAAATATAAGACTGACTTTTTTGTTTTCTTATAAAAGGAGACTAATCCTTGGACATCATCCACAGACGTCTCAGATGATCCCTACGATACAGTTCAGTCAGATGCGCAGAGCTTCTCAAGTCAAGAGGTAAGTATCACCGTATGATCAAATGTCACCACGAGAATGTTTATCACTAACGTTATGAAGTCGTTATCTTCCACTGGGGGGGGGGCTTTCTGCCGTTATGATTCTCCCGTGAACTGTTTTGGAAGTTTTACAGTTTTACAGAACAAAATCAAGTCATCGCTATTTTGCATTCGTATATTCTTGATAAGTTAATGCAAACCACGTGAAGTAGTCCAAAACTGACATTTTAGTTGGTATTGTGTTTGTATGTCTGTATTACTATCTTTTCTTATGAAAGCGCAAACAGCGACCATCTACGTACAGTGCGACCAAAGAAGTATTCGTTAATTGGCCGCCATTTTGGATTAGTCGCGGCAAATTTACATGTGTTTTTCAGATCGATATAACAATGAACTTTAACAATAAACGAACATTGTAAGACGAATTCCTTACCTTAATACTTCGTCAGATGACCTTTAAATCTTATCACTTGCATTATTCTTCGGAATCGATGCGTAAAGGTTCTGAACATAGGCTGGTGGAATGCTCATTCAGATTCTCAAAATTTCATCAAACAAATCCTGCTTACTCTTTATAAATGGCACCCTACACGAAAGCCTACGTTTAATGTACAACCAGAGGTTTTCAATTAGGTTCATATCCGGGGATTGTGCACGCCATGAAATTGATTTAATGTTATTTCTGAGTTTGTAAAGAGAGATGGTACCTGCGCGATGCACTGGGGCATTGTCATCCTAGAATAAGTATGAATTATCCGGAAAGTGTCTAGCTATCACTGGCCATAGATGATTGTCAAGAACATGTTCGTATTTATGTGCATTGATATTGCCGTCAATTTTCACTAAAGTGCCTACACTATTCCAACAAATGCAACCCCATATCATCACTTTCAATACTTTATTGTTAAATGATTTAACCAGGTCCGGCCTGTAGCCTTCACCGCGTATTTTCCAAAACAGTACATGTTTAGCAGTACCTATCACAACCTGACTTTCGTCAGAAAAGTAACTTTATCCCCCTTTCAGAAACAGTCCACCTTCTCTTCTCCCTGCACCACACCAGTCCCTTGGCTCTATTGACTTTAGATACTACAACCTTTTTCTTATTTACTCTTTTTGAAAATCCATGTTTCCGTAGATGAATCTGAACAGTTCTTTTATACACTGGGTTTATTCTTCCTTTGTTAAATTTACTGGTAATTTCTGATAAAGTGTCCCTGCGATTACACTTGACATTTCTTTAAAGATGTCGATAGTTTCTGTCTGTCACTAATCGTGGTCTACCACTTCTGTGTAAATTTTCAACTAATCCAATTCCCCTAAACTTCTTAAAAATTGATGACACTGTACTATAAGATCTCTGCAATTTCCGCGAAATTTCAGCAATAGATAATCCGTCAGTAAACATACATACAGTTACATTCCTAAACCGGCTTCTCAATTCACGCTTCCGCGAGTTCTAAAAATAGTGTTTGACGCCCCGCCCACTTAGATACAGTTGCTACGCGGTCACAAACAGATATGGCTGAGTAACGTGATTCTACCGACTCGCTCAATAAAATACCAGAAAACATTGGTCTGTCGTATTTACCTTATTGACATAAAGTTTTCCAAAAGAATATTGATGGGCAGTTAATATTTTCACACAAGGTTACATTCATGAGATTAAGGTATATGAAGGTTTCACTAAGGTAAACGTGTCATGTAAATGCTATCCATCCTTAAGGAAAACTCAGAATCCATATAGAATTAATATTAAAAATCATCATCGACACGGAGGAAATTACTGACGCGCATTGTTCATGCAAGGCAGGGTAAGCTTCCCTTAAAACTTTCGTTCTAAAATATTTTAAACTTGATATAAGAGTTAAATACACGTATAATACAAGTCAGTGTTTGCTTATTATCTTAATGACGTCACGTACATGTACCTATAATATGTATGTAGCACTGTTCGTCTTCGTCACAGTATTTTTGTTAGCTTTTACAAAAGATCTAGCTCTATATAAATTATAAAGAAGCATTTAATCATTCTGATCAACAATCGTATTTTGTTTCATGATGAACAGTAATGGTGCAAAACTACTAAGTAGATCTACATTTAATCTAGATCTACGTTGAACACATTGGTCGGTAACACTGAGCTTGGTTGACATCATCCGATGTTGTGTTTTATAAAACCATGCAATTTCAGGTTGTGTGGTCACTGTTCACATGTAGTGGGCCTTATAAAAACCTTTTAGGGTCTGAAGCTGCACAACTTCTCGCGGGTTCCAGATCGCCAAAGCTGTACAAGCACCCCTCAACAATGGAATGTTCCCAGAGGCACAACAATAGATCCAGTACCCATTAATCATGTCAATGTTGCTAAACCCAGTGAACAACCAAGAAAAAAAGCCTATACTTTGTCAAATCAACACAAATCAGAAGTAATTACTCGTACATCATCCATATCTGGCTGTATCAATAATAAATTATAAAAGAAAACGCATGTTTTACATTTAAGGACTTTATTCATTTCAGTCCTACCCATATGGTATACTGCCCCATTTAAGAAAACATGTTCAAATAAAATATTCACTAGTGGTAGTGCATTGAGAAATAGTCCATGTAGGTTTGCTAGTGGATCTATACTGGCAATTGTCCTAGAACAATATAAAAAAAGAAAGTCTTACTGTGATGATAAAATAGACAAAAATACTGACTTGTTAGATATTCAAAACTCAACTATACGTGTAAACTTGAAGGTACAAATATGGATTAATAATTTTATTATATATTCTTCTGTCCAACACAAATAAATATTAACTACGTTTAGATCTATAATCAATTTTTTGTTACATAAAAGCTGGTAACATAAATGAGATAAGACAAACTATTATGTAGTAAATACATAAAGGATTGGTAGAAACAACTTGAGTTATGATTAGTATACCGGCCACACTTCCTACACAATACCAAATATTAAATCATATTATACAGAAATAATGCCAAGAAGTAATCATTCTGCGTACAGGCGGCCATGCGCCTGGTTCCTTTCTTTGAGTTCTTAAGCGACGTTTTGAGACTTAAAGCAACGAAAAGCATTGTTTGATTTCCTTGGATTTTACCCGGCAATCGAAAGCAAGACTCAAAATTAATGCAGTTTTATTATTCAAAAAGCTATTTTTAATTATATATCATAATCTGACTTATTATTGCTAAGCACAAATCTTTATACTAATTTAATTGTACTGAATAATTTGGAAGATTTTCAATTTTGATATAATATGACATTAGCTATAAATTTGTTGTAGAGAAATTTATTTGAAGTTAACTAGAAATAATCTACTAGCTCTGTTTTAATGAATATGTTAAAAACAAAATAGGCATAAATTTATTAAGGATCATCCATTTTTAATATTTGTTTTAGCGCTTATGGTGTTCATATAAGGTTGGTTGTCTGCGACGATCAGTTATAACGGGTATTGTGTACTGATTTTATTTAAGGAAATAATCATTGATGGTCCGATCAGGCAGTCTATCCGCACAAAGAGAAGAGTACCATCTCCACCTGGGCTGTTTAACGCAGAAATTGATCAGGGTGTTGCCATCTTGGAACAGATATAGGTTAAATACATTCTATCGTGTTTGTGAGAAATTTTCTTTAATTATAATTGTCGTTTAAAATGGTAACTAGGACTGCACAAATACGTTATCCAGGAAGAATGTTTATTAAAGCGATTTTAACATCAAAGCCAGTGTTGAATAAACAATGACGTTGATGCAAATGTCTGGTGCAAGTATGAAACCGTTTATTTAATATTCCATTTACTGAGTCGTGCGTAGTGCAGGTTGTAGAGAAATTTATTTGAAGTTTACTAGAAATAATCTACTAGCTCTGTTTTAATGAATATGTTAAATACAAAATAGGCATAAATTTATTAAGGATCATTCATGAGCCGGGTACGCAAAAGTTGGTTAGCAAGGAAAAGTCAATATGATAAATGGCGTTTTCAAATTGCATTCAGCTCATTGTTAAGATAACAATGTCAGGTTGATTTTTATTCCAACTCATAGTAACAAATATTTTAATCGGTGCTATGTGACAATACAACAACAAATATACTATAAACAAATGTTGTTGTTTTTAAATCGATGGAACTGCAATTTTGTTCCTGCACAGCCAAAAAAATGGCAGGAAAGATATTGCTTGATGTATGAAGAACTAATATGTTTTACTTAAAAATTGAAACTTTTTTCGTAGGCGAAAGGTTTTGGACTAGGACAAAGTTTTTGTAATTTTGTGTTAATATTTGTTTTAGCGCTTAAGGTGTTCATATAAGGTTGGTTGTCTGCGACGATCAGCTTATAACGGGTATTGTGTACTGATTTTATTTAAGGAAATAATCATTGATGGTCCGATCAGGCAGTCTATCCGCACAAAGAGAAGAATACCATCTCCACCTGGGCTGTTTAACGCAGAAATTGATCAGGGTGTTGCCATCTTGGAACAGATATAGGTTAAATACATTCTATCGTGTTTGTGAGAAATTTTCTTTAATTATAATTGTCGTTTAAAATGGTAACTAGGACTGCACAAATACGTTATCCAGGAAGAATGTTTATTAAAGCGATTTTAACATCAAAGCCAGTATTAAATAAACAATGACGTTGATGCAAATGTCTGGTGCAAGTATGAAACCGTTTATTTGATATCCCATAAAGTGAGTCATGCGTAGTGCAGCGCCAGGAAATAATATGCTTAAACATTTACAATGATATAAACTTTGACTGGCTTTCTAATCTTGTTTATAGCATAGAATTAGAGACCCGATATTGTAAAAGAAAAATAAGGGTTATCATAAAATACATACATTTCACTAATTAAATTTCGGCAACGCATTTTGAAGGACACTATTGCTCTTAAAACTTGCTTACAAACAAATTAACAAAACATGCCAATCCAGAGAACTCTGAAAAAACAACGAAGGAGATATTGACAAAATGCGTGACGTTTTGCAATAAATATATGACTGGGATCTCGTTCGTTTTTTTATATAACAGAGGTATTAGCCATCATTAACATACATCTCAGATTATCTAGAGTTTAGATAGATACGGAGAGCTTATCCGATCAGGAGGAACATGCAACCGTATTTTCAAGTTTTACAGCAAAATGTATAACTAAAGTTATTCTTAACCTTCCACAGGGAAGTCTGACGTTATGTTTGTAGAGTGAACTGTTTTTGGAAGTTCTATACAACAAGATCAAGTCGCTGCTATATTGCATTCATATTGTCTATATATGCTACCACAGGAAGCATTCTAAGAATGGCTCGGATATTGTTTATATGATCGCACTATTTTTTTCCGAGTATAAAAGTCGTGTACAGCAAAAACAACATCCATCTACATACATAACATTCGAACAGTTGCTCTGGACAGCTGTAATAACGGCACAGTTCTAATCTGAGCGCTCTGAAGCGCCGTTTGGGCGATGTAAGTTACCCAGTAAGCGATTACATGTGTGCAAACAATGTTCAAACTTATTATGTACTATATCAAATGTACAACGTTCTGGAAATTGGAAAGCATGCCAGTCTTCATTTGAAAATAAACACTAAAATCTAGATTATGCATTAGGACAGCAGTTACATCAAAGTCACTAAAACCCGATAGAATTCATATGAGTAAACATTCAATATTGTCAAAATGATTTTGCATTTTAACCTAGTTGGGTCTAAAATAAAATAAATGTTCATACATGCTACCAGACTCGACCAAATAATGCCCGGAAGTGAGTGATTTTACTATGAATAGCTGTTCCTCCCTGGGCGTAAATACAATATGGTAGATGTATTTTCATATTTTGTGTCAATTTTAATATGCAACAATGATTTGTTCAGATCAGGTAATGGCAATATCAGGTGTGAAATATATTTATCTTTTGTAAGAAGAGTGCAATCCCCAGTGCCGTCACGCCTGAATAACTCCACGTGTCTTTCTGTTATCGTTACTAGCCTGACCAAAAACGGGATTGCACATTTGATCGTATGCTTATTGATTATATTCCATGCAAGATTTATCGTTTATGTAGTGACTTGAGATAAAGTAATAAAAAAATAAATAAACGCATGCCGCGCTAGCAAGACTTATCTTAACAAAATTTATCGGGCATTTGTTAAAGAAATTAAACTCTTAATAGCATACACACTCGGAGTTTATGTGTTTTGTTCTAGCATTAATAATAATTTACTCTGATAAGATAAGGTTAATTGACAGTTTAATGATATAGCAACATTGTTTTCTAAATCAATATATGTTTTAATGTATCAACGGGAAAACAAACATTAAAATGGTTGCCCAACCATCTTGTAAACAACAATAAACGGTGCGCACGTGGCCGAGTGATTAGAGTTGCTGACTTGTAACTCAGCCCTTCACCACTTGGGTTCAAGTCCCAGTCGGGGCGAGAATTTTCATGTGGCGATGTTTTCCAGCTTTTTTGAGGTGCACCGGTGGCTCTATTCAGAAATCATTCAGGAGTCTTCCTCCCTAATTAGCTGGAGGTTGCTAGCTTGCCTACAACTGTATGCATGTGATGTAGCAAAAATCTAAATAAACAGGCCAGCATTCAACATTTGATATTTTACTTTGGTTTAAAATCTTAGTTATGAATTATTTTAATTTTTCCTTAGACAAATCTAAAATACAGTTTGCTCTTGCACGACCATAGACTAGTATAAGTATAACTACAGCTCTAGTAATGAGAATGCTTGTCAGATTTTATTTTTAGAATACAAATGGGATCTTTTATTGCAGTCGTGTAATGTTCCAGATGAATCGCAAGGCAAACTAGACCAAGAAGAGGATGGCTATTATGTAAATGCCAACAGCTTAATTCCCCTGATTCTAAAGGTTGTTACGGTTTATTTCGTGAAACATAGAGCATGCAAAAGCAATTCTTTAAGTGCCTTTTGTTTCATTTAGAAGTGAGGTTTTAATTTCAATTGAATAAATATTTCTTTAAAAAAATGCTTTAAAAGATGCAATTTACTTGACACATTACCCATGAAGAATAAAAAGAAGAATCCTACGTTTTCCATTATAGATAAATTCAAAGCAGATTCAAATGATTATTTTTAGTCTAACGAGAACAGCCCCTGCCGTTTGTGCCCAGTCCATTTTGCTCCTATACACCCGGGTTTGTGTGACTCAAACTGCACTGACAAACACCGAGACAGAATCATCGAGTACATGGTTGAAGTGTTCAAGCCACTTATCACGAAGAGGATTGACCCATTAGAAGTTGTTCCGTATCTTGACTTTATAGGTAGGCTCACTGAAATAGTTTGAGTAAACTACACAATTCATGCCAGAACATTTGTCAGGGTCAAGTAGTCCCAGCTACACAGTTAACTTTAGATATGTCGTGACAATATGACGAATTGTACTATTTGGCATCTTCGATCATGGGTACATTAACGACATACTATGTGGAAGAACCAGTTGCTAAAAATAGTTCGAAAAATTTTCTTATAATTTATACCCTTTTAATAATGTTTGCCTAATGACATCAAACAGTTGTTTATGAAGAGCATCGTCAAATGTACACGATGAATTAGCAGTGATATTTTACTTGTAACAAGTTATTGTTAAGTGCTTATTTGCTCTTTGTTTACCGTATTCATTAGATAGTGGCATGATACAGTCAATCGAGTGTCCAAGAAAATCTGTAGAGCGTCTAATTGGTTTAATCCACAGAAGTAATACTCCAGGAAAATGGACGGCCTTTTCAGACGCCCTACTCCAAGCAGGTATGCATGCGATCTAAAACATCATTGATGTTAGAGTATCAGTAATATCAGTAGAATAATCTGGTATTTTTACATTGTTTCTAAGGCAAAAATCTTAGAAAGTGTTATGTTAAGAGCTCTTAAAACGGATTTAAGCGTCTTTATGACAACTGATCCTTCAAAATAAGGACTGATGGGCTTTTTCGAAGTACTGATTTGTCTCACTGTTTGTTACTATTTTACTTAACAAGTTTATACCTATGTATAGAGCAAGTTTTTTATTGTGGGTTCTATTTCAAAACCCTGAAGAAATTACTTGTGTCTACTAATGTTTTGCAGAAAACCCCCATTTGCATGCACTCGTCAATTCAAAAACAGAAAAAGACAATGCAATACAAGAAAAGTTTATGAAACTGCGCGCACCGGACATTGCCCAGAACATGTGCGTCGCGGACATCCTAGACAAGCTGGAAGAAGAGAAAGTGATATCGGTTACCGACAAGGAGTGGGTGATGGCGATGAATAGACAAAGGGGGGAAACGCATGCTGCCCTTCTCCTTTTAGATTTAGTGCCGAATAGGATAGAAGATTGGGACAGCAGATTCATTAGAACATTGCGTGCATGTGGCATGGCAGAGTTTGCTGATAGCCTGGAGGAGGCAATGCTGCTAAAGACATCGGATGAAAAAGTTCTGCCAGAGAATCAAGCAATTGGTAGGCTTTAGTAGATTAACATGAAATGATCTTGAACGAATATCTCATTTGTTGATTTGTCTGCCATACAAAAATAACGTCACATTGCAAAGATAACTATTTTACATTAGGACGAGTACTATAGTTATTTTGATAGTATTTTCTAATTATCACGTGTTCTATATACACGCGATTTGAAAACCTAAATAGCGAGGTCAAAATCATTTCGAATTGCCTCCTCTTCTTTTCTGACGATATCTTACAAATACTTCCTTTAACAGCTAAGTTAAATTAATAATGCTCTTTTCCTTAAATGACTCATCACAAATTTGTTCCTACTTTTCGCTTGGCTTGCATGTAAAAACATTTGTTCTGTGCCTTTTCGGAGTTTGGTATATGTTGTAATACTCATAGGACTTTGTCATATATTCTTATTCAATTGATAGAATGCAAAAACTAGATAAAAATAAATAATGCAATATACTGTTCATGGATGTTCACTTAATTTTACGAAATTCAGTACCCAACGGCCCCTGATTTCGTTATAAAAATATATGACTTTGCAGGATGACAATGAAAACAATAGGCTTTTATCATCATGAATACGTTTTTTATGTATCATGTTTAATATTCCTGTTTAAAAATCAAAATGTACTCTAATGTGCATCGGAAATTCTCATTATGCCGAAAAGGTTACACGTAACAAATATATCTCTTTTTTTTAATTATTCCTTTCGATGTCCAAAGAGTTTCGACGCTGAACTTGTTTTAATTCATCATTATTATATTGTATCATCGAAAGAAATTGATATGAAACTTAATTTTAACTAGAGTTTTGAGAAATTCAATTTACTTTACAGAGACGACTGAAGTCAAACAGGCAGCGACACAACGTACTAGAAATTCGTATACTCCAATGCCTGGAGGGGGGTTAAAAGCCCCAACCGATCAAAGTGCAACTCAAGAAATAGACATTACTCCTCGAAAATTACCTCCCTGTCAGTATGCAATTGAAGACATAAATAGCAGCGACAGAACGACAGTAAATAGGAGGCTCCAAGAGGGGCCCAAACTCCCACCGAGATATCCTGGCAAAACGCAATTGGTTTCTCAAAAGGGTATTTAATTTATTGATAAAAATCAATTTAAATCAGGATTTTCTGCACATTTTTGTTTACATTGGACCAAAACAGACCTAGCTTTGATATAAGGACATTTGCGAAATAATTATGACAAAACGGTAATATTTTAATAGACTTATTTCAATTCTGCCAAAAGATTAGTAACAATGTGCATTTTTACATGCATTTTTTTAATCTGATCATTTATTTTTTCTTCATAAGATGCCGATGAAGCAAGCATCGTACAACACTCGGTATCTGACTCAACACGAAAACACGACAAACTTAATTTACAAGATGACAAGATACACGACTCGCGGGATTTCGCTGGGGTCTGTAATTCCAAAGAATACAGAAAAAGAGGTTCCAATCAACCTGATAACTACGATGACACTGTAGTTATGAGGTTGCATAAACAATCATGTGAACATCAAATGGAAAATAACATAGACAACAGTAAAGTTCATGGTATTCTCCAAGTCGCTAAGAAGGCAACTAAATGTCACCAAGGACAACTGCATTTCGTAGAGACGAAAGAACTTCCGGGAGGTAACTGGATATAGAAATTATCTATGTAATTTAAGTGTATATGCTTATTATAGTTGTATAGACAGTCTATTAAATATATCTATACTAAAGTTAAGGCAGCAGTTCCGAAAAATTAACGAAACAATCGCTGTTTATTCATTGTTGTTTTCGGTGATTGATTAAAACTGTATGTGGTTGAAAGCACTAATGTATCCTCTTAAATACACATATTAAACATTTGGGAGGAGTTTCCATCTTCGCCGTTTAAATCTATGTTTTTTACCTGTAGTAAAAGCAGTAGTTCCTAAACAAGAGCATGTGTTCCGGAACATGTCTATATGTCGGCATATTCTACCCGCTGCAGTACATAACGGAAGTTGGTGACTTTCTTAAACTTATGTTTAATTGTCAAATGACCTGTCACTATTCTACTTAAGCGCACAGCAATGGGTAGTACACGAAAGACAAACCACAGTAAGCATTAAATTTTTAAAGGTGGAATAACAAAACACCCAAAACAGATTTCTGCATACAGCTATTCTGACCCTAAGATGTAGGCATATAAATACAAAAACGTAAGTTACAAAAAACAATGATTGTCAAATAATATCATTAGTTTATGACAATAATTTTGCAAAATAAGCAGAACCGATAATACGGATAAGCTTCATATTTTGAAAGACTAGTTAGGTCATGCTATTAATTGTGAAAGACAAATGATTTTTATAACTTTGGTCAAGTTACAAACCTGTATGCATCTATGGATTTAATGGCTTTCTTATCACATTCCCTCTGGGTCTTGGACGTTTTTTTACCAAGCAGACAGTGCTGACTCAAATTAGACAACAGTCTGGTCAAGGTCTAATCTATCTGCCAATAGTTGTAGCTCATAATAAAAACTTATTTCTCTGAAGTATGCACCATACAAATTTTATGGCGATTAATATCTATGAGGGCATGATATTATGAAGTAAAATTTAGTAGAGAGTAAATATTTCCTGATTTTAAAAGTATTAAAGGTGGTATCCGACATTTTGTTTGTTTTTTTCCTCAAATTAACCAAATAAGTCATTGGCGCCTGAAAAGGTCTTGCAAAATGCTCTTCATTGATGCCAAAGATCTGTGAGATCTGTGTGAACAGTCAAGGATAAATCACCACTCATCATTGCAAACTTGTGTTTACTATCTGAGCCATGCTGCATAGATAGCTATTTTTAAACTTAGAAAAACCATGTGACCACTTATTTTTATTTAGTCATCCGGACAATTTTCTATGGCCTTGGTATCTATACCACTATCACATATTTTTCTCAATTATTACATTCTTTAAAAAAGTTAGAGTTCAAAATTGTCTTTATAATGACTAAAGTATTGGTTTATGCAAAATGTATACCCATATTCTCCAAAGCAGCGGTCAGATATTGGTGTGCGTATTTAATATATGCAAATTGTTGGATACCACCTTTGCCGTTTTACAAATTAATTTTCAAAATGAATTTCTGCTACCTTATCAATAAATTGAACCTGATAATTTTTTTGAATATTTGAAACAGAGACAATATTTTTCTTGTATGTCATTCAATGCAAAATATGATCACGAAAATTAATGCCAATAAACAATTTGAAACTTGGCTTGAAAAACAAAAACAAAATAAAACACATAGTTTTGAAGGATTTCAAGGTAAATCCAGAAAACAATGATGCAAAAAATGAAAAATGTAAAGTAATTCACATATAAAAGGATTGAGGAGGTACTTCTACAAAATATTTCAAAAACAACGCAATGAGTAGCTACAAATAGAGGAAGAACCTGCCAATGACTGTTTATCCCCCGCCAATAGGTGTTTTTTCCCCAGAAATTGTAGACTAAGAATTTAACATCATTATTACAATCTATAAAAATATAAAAAGTAATGAAAGATGAATCAGTTGTTATTAACACTTTTACTGCTACACTCATTATATTTGCAACATGCTATAAAGGTACAACAGGACAAATGGTATCCCAACCATATGTATAGTCTCTTACAAACATTCAATTAAAATAGTTGAACATGGTTCTATTTCTGAAACTGTCTTGTTAACTTGTGCAAGTGTTTTATCAAAATACTTCGCTACTGGCTTGATGAAGTATTTACAAAGCAGATGAACCCCACCACCAATATTATGTTGGCTGGCCAGGGGTATGAAGTTAATACTGGGTTACCACAGACTTCAGCATATACTATTCCCCCTTCATCTAGCACCTTCCTAAAACAAAATGCTAGTTCTCTTGGAACATGACCAAATGGGAGACCTGCAATATCTGACCAAAGAAATTACGTTGTTCATCTGTTTACAAGGTGTGTAAACTAGGGTGAAATGTGGATAGTTCTGGGATCCAGTCAAGACTTGCACTTTCATCATGAATGTTATTAATTTCGCCATCTACAGTATTCTAGTTGGAAGATCAGTTCTGTGAGGTTTTATTTTGAAGTGATAGTAACCTTTTACAACACAGTTTTGTACCAAAATTGAAATATCTGACAAAGTCACAGACGCCTCTCTAGCAGGCAGGCTATATGTACTGGTACCTTCACCTGGCTCAGTTCCTTGATGCACCTCAAGAAAAATAAAACAAATGCTATTTTATTCATTAAGTAATGATTGTCTTTATAGTAATGGGCAAATAAAAGAGAAGTGTTATGCTTGTAAAACATGCAGACATACATGATGTCAAAGCACATCACTTCACTAGATTTTGATAAAGAAACCACTTTAATATATGTGTATGAATATGGGATACACATTTTCATTGATATCAGATATGGATTGGTCTATTTTATTGTAAGTATTGTAAGTAACAGTATATTAATCCAATGTAGATATACAGCATAGCTCAGCATAACAATTATAACAAATGGCCTTCAGTTTCTTGTCCCGGTATACATATTAAAAGATGAATTTTCATTAAGAAGATGTGTTGAACTTGCATTGTAATTTCTGAAGTTTTCTGAAGCCATGATTACACTGAGACATTATAAATGTCACTGAATCTGTTATAAGCTTTTCTTTCCCTACTATGCAGGACTGTCTCTGGATATTTTTAAATGTTGTTTTAGTGAAACGAAACTCATTCTGCATGGTATATATTTAATTTGGTTATATCAGCCACATGTATATCCAATAGTATTCTGAACAGGTGGGAATAAAAACAGATTAAAAGTAAAGCGATTAACAATCCTATACTTTTCCTTTCTGTCTAGAAACAGGAAGAAGCTCTGGTTTCATTCAGTGAATGAAATCGACTGTCAAAATTGTCCATTTACTTAAGGGAAACTGCTAGAATTTCACATCCAATCATAGCTAATCATGTAATTTTGTAGAAGAAAGAGAGAGAGAGAGAGAGAGAGAGAGAGAGAGAGAGAGAGAGAGTGGGGGGGGGGGGGGGGGTAAAGAGTGGTATAAAACAACTGACACACAGAATTTATCGAATAAATTAAGTTTTTTTATAAAATCATTCAATATGTTTGAGATTTCCCCAATCTGGGATGTAACCCCAATGTGCTCTCAGCTGTTCCGGAATAGCTGCTCACACAAACATAAATATGGTTTGTTTTGTTTTTCACAATAATAAAACAAAAGTTTGCATTAAGTTAACCAAGAATAGGTATAGGTTATACATTTTGATGCATAAGTTTGATTGCTTACCTTAGGACTGTGTTTTTTCTGACCACAATGTTTTTTCCGCAAGTTTCGTTAAACGGTGTTGAATAAATTGTTACGCAGGTGATATTTTCAATCGACTGTTGTTGATTTTTCGCACTTAAAACGGAAAAAATGGGAAAATGTGAAAAAAACAAAACCGTATTCGATATAAAAGAACCAATATTTCGAGTACTTCACGAGCAAACATACAGAAATCAAGTGGATGTTTCGGAACAACTGCTCTTTCGAAACTACTGTCTTAGCTGTATTACCAGATCACGCGTCTTTATACTTTGGAGATTTACTTAAATGTGAGTTTTTATGAATATCCACTTATTACTTTCATATAACCTAGCATTGTTTTTATATACTTAAAAGCTATTTTCGCTCAGACTTGAACAGAAAAACATAAAGATAGAAATAAATTCAGTAAATAAATAAATATATATTTATAATTTTATATTTATATTTATCATAATATTTATTTAAATATATTATATTATATTTTATTATCAGCTTGGATCGGATCGGATTGGATCTTTTTTTGGTGCTGTTGTTGTGTTGTGTTGCATTACATTGCGTTCTTTGTTTTGTTTTGTGTTTTGTTCTACTCTACTCTACCGTTCCAACACCCCACCCCTATCCCCATACCCTCCCCTTCCCTACCAACACCCCACCCCATACCTTCCCCTCCCCTACCCTACCAACACCCCACCTCCTACCCCCTACCCCTACCCCCTAAACCCTACCACACCCCTACCCCCTACCCTAACCCCTAAACCCTACCACACTCCTACCCCCATACCCCTAACCCCTAAACCCTACCACACCCATACCCCCTATCCTCCCCTACCCTACCAACCCCCTACCCCTTACCCGCAACCCTACCCCTACCCCCTAACCCTACCACACCCCTACCCCCTATCCTCCCCTACCCTACCAACACCCCACACCCTACCCCCTAAACCCTACCACACCCCTACCCCCTACCCTCCCCTACCCTACCAACACCCTACCCCCTACCCCCTACCCCATAAACCCTACCACACCCCTAACCTACCTACGAAAAAAACTGCCACAAGTCAAAAATAATCGCAAAACCGATTGCCTTTCTTGTACTCGTACCCTTTGTTTGGGTATGCTGTTTATTTAAATCATATAATATTAATAAATATAATTAAGTTATTTTATCTGATATTTTCGTTTCTACAGAAATTGTAACAGTAGCAAGCACCGTAGGACCGTCGGGTTCTGATTCAACACAGGATAATGAAAAAAGGAGGTTTGAAGATCAAAAGGAAGACAGCGTAGATAGCACTAGTCTTCGAGGTTTTCGCAAATTAATTCAAGAGGCAAACGAAAGTACAAATGGAAAACTGAATAACATTGAGAAGTTAATACATCTCCTTCAGGAAGGTAATTGGACATTTGAATAATCTATGTGTTTTTGTAAAGTTGCTTAATATAGCTTACATTCTTAATAACTTTGATAAAGGTAAGTTATTGGTAATAAATTAAATTATTAAAAATAAGAAATCTGCAGAATTCAGCTTTGATATATTCCGTACATACAAAAAATACTATTTTGCTGAATATCCAAAGTGTGAAGATGTGCATGCTCGGGTAATGGTGTAGGTTGAGGTAGTCTACACATGTTAGGACAACTGTTAAATCTGGTTCGTTACCTAAGCAACCATTAATGTGGTGTTCTCGCCATTTTCTTTTTGGTCAGAAGAACCAACTGGCAGAAATGACCTTTAATGCCAGAAGTCAAATGGTGTTCCTATGTACATCTCAAGAAACAAGTTCCCGTATAACTGATTGCATTAGTGTCCTTTCTTAATTAGCATTAAGTATCAATTTAACATGTTATCAACTTGTTTTGCATTGCTTAGGAAAAAGAAAGGACGCCCCTTGTCGAATTGTTATTTTCGCCGACTGGTAACGCCTCTTACTTTTCACTTGCATGTGGGGAGGTCTTCTTGCTGACTTGCTGTGCATCGGTTTCACCCAAAAGATTGCTTGTCGACTTTCATTAATTAAAACTGGACAATGCTAAAGGAGCATTATTGCGACACTGCGATGATTTTCAAAATGAACTAAAAAAGAAACCACCTTTATTTTCATTACATTTCAGAAAGGTGTAATTTGGCCAGTTCTTCGGAATACCTGCCATTGATTTTCCCAGCTTCAAATGCAAGAACTGTGGAAGAGGTGTGTTCACAAGATAGTCCAGGTAAACAATGATATGTTTCAATTATTGTTTAAAACGTTATTTTATTACTGTTTTAGCTGAGACTTTTTTGGCCTGACATACACGAATCATGTGCTTCGTTAAGAATTAGAATCATTGTTATCCCAGTGGAGGATTATATAAAATAATTTAATGCATGTTTACATTTGTAGGCGACTTTCAACCTGAAGATAACTTTCTTCCTCTAGGTTCATCGGAGCAACTTGACAATGAAAATGAAAATGGTGATCCTGCTACAACTGGTAACTGTAAAAATACTTCTGAAACCGTGCAAGCAGCGATACCCACCACAACATATGAAGACCAAAACATTAATCTCGCTGCAGAGAGAAGGGATGTCTTCCAAACAGACGGCAATTTTCAAAATCAACCAAGCCCTTTGTCTACTGAAGGTGCAAGACAAGTTGAAACTGCACATCAGTTAACACAGTTGCCAACGTCTTGTTTAACACCACTGGATGACAAACATTTGAACAGGTGTACAGGCACAGATCCTCTTTCGGATGCTAAAAATGCCCAAAGTCCGTCAATGAGCAATTTATTAATACAGCAGCTAGTGCATAAAATAGACCAATTAGAAGCAAACCTAAAATCAACCAAGAAGCAGAATTACGTAAAAATAGAAGGACCTCGCATGTGCGGACACACAAGTCAATGTCAGAGTCAAGCTCAGTTGCCTCTTGTGCTTGGTCCAGAACAGCAATACGGATGCCATCTGTTTGCACCGCACACAAACACACAGAGTCCTTATTTCCATGGAAACTGGTTTCCAAATATCCAGCACGATCCACACATTAGAGTCGATCAGATAACACCGCAAGGTAATACACAGATTCCGTCCTTCAGTAACAACGGTTTCAGATATACCGGTCAAGAATATCATAATCAGCAGTTTGTACCACACACAAACACACAAAGTTCTTATTTCCATGGAAACAGGTTTCCAAATATCCAGCACGATCCACACATTAGAGTCGATCAGATTACACCGCAAGGTAATACACATATTCCGTTCTTCAGTAATAACGGTTTCAGATATACCGGTCAAGAATATCATAATCAACAGTTTGTACCACAAATCTACATGCCCGGGATTAGGCAATTCTCGAATCCTTACGGTAACAGTACTCCATTCTCGGGTCAAGATCCACAAAACAGCAATATGCATGGAAATATACAATTCTCAAATACTTACGGTAACAGTACTCCATGCTCTGGTCAGAATCCAGGACTCAGAAATCATCAATTTATACCTCCCACAAGTACTCACAATACATACAGCCCACGTTTCAACTATCCTCAATCTTTTGGTATGCCTCAAAATCCAGAATATCTAATCAGTCGTTAGATTACCAGAAAACAAGCAATAAAATATTTACGTATTTTCATATACTGTTCGGGACAATCATTGGACTGATGAGTTCAAAGCAATTGTATGTTTTGCCAACAACCATCTATTTTATTGGTTATTGTACATATTCGCAACCATGTTTAATGTTTCGGCAGAGGTTTGTTGGTGTAGTGTGTAACATAGAAGCCAAAAAGCCGTTTTAAGCGAGCGTGACTTCTTTATGCCTAATTGAAAAAACAGACTGATTATATTGTAAAGTATTGCCCTACTTTGTCGCATAATCAGATTCCACTTCGCCGCAATTCCGGGTTCTTCGAGCTATAAGTAGCTGGGATTACCGGTAATTTAAACCGGGTTGAAATGAAAACACTGTATCTGATTACTTCTAAATTTCTATGTCAACTAAACATGAACTTTTCATATGTTCCTTTATATAATTATAGCAAGCCAAATTTAAATTCACTGAGTGAAAATACAATTTTGCCTACCACAGACTGAACATAAGCATTTAACTTACACTAAAAATAGATAGATTAACAGCCAACAGTTCCTGACTAATTAGTATCTTTACACAATTTTTGAAATGCAATGTCATCGAAAGTAAAAGCAGTTTCAACACAATTAAGAGCCATCAGAAACAGTTTTGCTTACAAGTAACTAGTCTTAGTCAAATTATACATAAAATAATAAAATTTATTTGTTACTTTAACAAACTAAAGAAATGTATGAATGTAGTATTTGTGGCATGCTTATACATTTTCTGTCAATAATAAATAAACATTGTTTCCACTTTATTCAATCTAAAATTTTGTGTTGTGTTTCTAAACTTAGATAATACATATAAGAAAGAAAAAGGTAACATGTATAGAGGGTCTTATTTAAAGTAAAACATGTATTTAGCTTTAGCATGGTCGATACGATTATATAAATGACGATGAATGTTTTTTATAAAAGATGTCATATGGAAATGTAAGTAAACTATGCGCTGACTATCGTGTACATACATGTGCGTTTTACTTGAAGTTGCAAGATTGATTTATCTTAGCTTTTGTATGACAGAAGGATGTATGCAACGATGTATATGGCTCAACAATACAATACTGTCATGTGGGTTCTTGTGAGAACAGTATATGTGGGACTTCATCGCCATTTTAGTTAGAATATTTTATTGTCTGTTTTTATGCTTAATTATTTACATGTTATATGTTATAATTTACATGTTTCAGGATAGGTTATCAAAAGTGTTAATTTAAAAACTAAAAAATTATTTTAAATATATAAAGGGTTCATTGTAATTCAACAGGGTCACATTGTCATTGATTAGTACCTCTTACCTCAATAATGCTATGTTGAACAGGTATTCCTCCAACTGACTGTTTAAAGGCAGTAAATGTTGGGTTTGCTGTATTTTGTATTATGCCTCGTCACAGATATGTGTTAACTTTATAACTGACCTGGTATGTGAATGTCACGTGCCTTTTTCATATTTTTAAATGTATGTTGCAGTTCTTATAGGTCTTGGTAATATTTTCTTATTGTTGATATTTTCGTTTATATAGGCTTTCATGGAATCAACCGTTTTTGATGTCTATTATTTCATTTCAACAGTATTCACCTGTGACCTTAGCATTTAATAATCATGATCCAATGTTTTGTATACTTTTGTTTCTGTTTATTGTTCTATTATTTTATTTCTTACGTTTTGCGTTTTTGAAAATATATTGCTCAAAATACACCGCTTAATTGTTGAATGTATAAAAGTATGTTTATATTTTATCCAGAAATATTTTAGCCTTAGCTTAGCATAAATATATGCATAGAAATGGCGGTCCACTGAGCATTTAAAATAGTTATGAACTTTTTCATTGAGCGACAATGAATCTTAAGTTGTGTTTTCCCCATTATGATCATACAGCCATAAATCTGCACATCTACATAAGGCCATCAGCTGTGCACCGTCCGTCTACGAGTGTTTCATTCCTTTAAACCTTGAGACAATGCAAAGGTAGTGCTGATCTAGGATCGTGCATCTACCATTCGGTGAATGGCTTCAAGCCTTCTTGTGAACGCATTCACCATGGCCAACTCGACGCTTTTTCATAAGTCTTTCCTAGCTCTTTCATAGCAGCTCTTCGTCCCTTTTTTACAATGCCCAAAGAGTTGTTTATAGAGTGCTTGCAGGGACGCCTGTGCATCCAGCTTCAGCATAGCCATGTCCGCACGTTCTTTGCACACTCGCTGCCGGTCTGAGCAGTTTGGTGTCTCTCCTCCCGGCAAAGGCTTATACACTGACCGCAGCAAAAACTGTAAGCGGAGTGGTTCACAGTTACAGCTGTCTGACCAAATTCAATTATTCTATGTGAAAACCCATCGTGTCTATGGCCCCTGGGTTCCTAACAGTACAGCTTCAGCGTTCTTGATCTTTTGCTGGATCACAAATCTTTGCTGTTGCCGTCCTGCTGGACCCCACTGACTGCGTAATGTCATTCCTAGCCCCTGTCTACCACTGCAGGTAGTCCCAATGATGTCATTTTGCCTAAATGATTCCGCCAGGTCCACTTTTTGGCTAGCTGACCATTTGCTGTCTGTTCCAAATACAATCCCAGCCTTCCGCACTAGTTAATCACTGGAGTCTCTCAAAGTCACAACTAGTCTTTGCAATTTAAAATCTTCTAGCAGAGAAGAAAATAGTAGTTGCAATAGTGTTGGGAACTTGGGGCACTCATAGCCAACGTGGGAGATACAAGTTCCTCTTATGAGTTTGTTGAAATTTCATACATGGGCAATGGCCAGTTGAGTCTTGGAAGAAGGCAGTGTTGATACACCCATGCCTTATATTATCCAGGTAGACATGTCCTGTGAAAGGCTTTCGGCCACTCGTAGACTTGCTGTTGAAGGATCTAAATGTTTTTTTATATTCTTTGAGGCTATCGTCAAACCACTTTCCAAGGCAGTTAATGTGATTGTTAATTATGGATGGGATGACTTCTTTGAGGGCAATGGTACCTGATAGCGTACCTTTCCTGATGACCAAGCATCTTAATTTTCTTGGGTTGTAACTTCATCCTTGCCCACGAGTCTGTGTCCTCTTGGGCCTAGAGTATCCATCGTGCTTGGATGTAGCTTTCAGTACCGATGGTCAAGTCGTCCATGAACCCTCTGTTTGATGGAAGTCGAATCCCACTTTTTATTTTCGGCCCTGTGGTTTCCCGTTCTGCTGCGTTAATGATAAGGTCCATGTCCATGATGAAGAGTAGGACCAAAATCCTGCACCAAATATCTTATCTATATTGATTAAGTATTTACCCTAACACATACAAATTATTCAAGATGCCATTTGTCTATTTTTCATTCTTACGAAACAAAATGATATTCTCCGTAGGCCGTCCATTTTGTATAAATGATTATTATGTTTAGATATTTGTTATACATTTTTACCTTTAAATCGTAATAAATAAAATTCATGTCATATGCTCTTTGCGTATCCATCAAACACCATCCTAACTGACTTTTTAAATAAAAGATTCGTTTTGGGGTAAATCAGGACAAGAATAAAAGCCAAACACTCAGCTAATATGTTGATGCTTTGTTAATTTTTTTTACCTGGAATAACTGCAACGGTAAATATTTTGGGTTTATGAATGCATTAACTTTTTTATTATACGTAAATTTCCATATATTGAAGAAAACAGTTCTTTATACATGAGGCTGTGATAACAACGCTGAGGAATAAATAAAACCCGACAGAAGTGCACAGAAAAGTAAAAATGTTTTTCAATAAAAATTTAACATAAAAATCAAACTACCAGTCCTTAAGTTAGAGCAATCATAAGCAAAATTTTTCGTTGTTTTGGTTTTCTTTAATAAATATAACTTAATAATTACCATTATTAGTGAAAGTATTAATAATATATTTTCACCTGTATATTAACTTTAGAAGAAAATATCAATTTGATAGATTGGCGAAAGTCGGTGGGTGGAAAGACTTTGCCTTTTTTTCTTCATAACTGATGTTTTCAGTGCAATCTGGTCACGACTTCACAGAGTTGATATCATCAAGATGCCATTTGAATATTGTCGTGTTGTTTGGGGATTTTTGTTTGTATAGTTACTGTCACTCGATCATTTTCTTCAAATAACGTGACTGTTTATATTTAAATAAATAATAATATTTAGTAGATAGCTTGTGGAAAGATGACGAATGGCATTGGATTTCATGTCAGTATTGCCACTGTTACTATATAAGTAAAATATTTTTACACAGTACAATGTCCCAACGCAATCGCAATTGCCAAGTACATCACAGGACTATTGTTTCCCGTATCCTAGCTCATACAACATCGGAATACTGTGACAGTCAATGTCAAGGTTACTATTCATTAAGGCTATTTCGTTTTCTTCAAATAATTACTTTTAGGATTCCGGTATGTTGATCAGATTGGTAGGTAGTTATTTTATAGGTATACAAAGAGTAGGTTTGCTCTTGGCGTTGATATGGTCAATGCCACTGTTACTAAACACATTTTATAATTAAAATTAAATTATGGGATAACCCATTTTGCTCGTTATATATCTTATGTAAAGAGACATATTGGGAATGACATTGTGATCAATAGGACAGATGTTTATGTCACCGTTACATCAATTTTACTTTACTTTAACAAGGGACATACTTAAAGGCAACTTAAGTTGGGAAGAGAAAATATGCTAAACAAAAGGGAGGCCCTTATTTATGATGAGGTGTCAACGCCCGACAACATTCTACAAAGCTTGTGGTTTTTCAACACAGTCCACTTTCGTTTAAGGAGATGTCCGGGCAGTTAAACCAAAATTATGGGCTAATCTACAAAATCTTGATCGTTGTTCTGTTAAAATTTATTAAGAATATACCCGTCTACGCCCTTCTGGGATTGGGATGGGATTAGCCGGCATTTTTGCCGATACTGCGCAGCGACATTTCTTTCATTATAGCACAGGGGCACTTATGAGGTCCCCAGCGACTGAACCCGGCCGGTCCATTATACTGACACCAACGAGTCAGGCGTAATGCTGTCACCTTAGCCCCGAGCGTTAGGAGGGAAGCCATTACTACCAACTTTAAAGTCATTGCTTTGACCCGGCCTGGATTCGAACCCAAGACCTCCCGATTAGCAAGTCGACGCTCTACCACCTGAGCTATTGCGACCGGTACGCCCTTCTGGTTATTCTACACCGGACAGCACATTATATATCGCTATAAACAACTGTACACCTACCTAGTCGTATTTTATGAAGGATTAGTATTTTGCTATTTGCTTAATGACGCGTCACAAATGTGTTCTCACTTTTACAGTTGGCTTCCAAATGAATACGTTTGTCCTGTAATATTGTTAAACGAGTATGAAAACAAACCACCAACACTCGAACGTGAATTCCATTTTTAAAAAACGAAATATATAGATCTTAAACAATAAACAACAGTTTTATTGATAAAACAAATGGTATGATTAATAGACTACAGGGTTATTAATACAAGGTTATTGCTGAAGAAAGAAAATGTTATCATACACGGCACGACAAAACTAAATCGCTCGACAAGCTTCGCGATGTTCTCAGTTTTTTATTGTGATAAGTATTTTATTAAACACTAACCTAGTATGCTCTATATATTACACTAGCATACAACAGTTGTCGTGCAATTTGATTCATTGCGAGCACCATCGCGTGAGCATTTGACTTTCATACGTTCTGTTTGTAAATACGCTGTGGTTGTAAATATTTGATGAAAGGTAATTTTCAAAGGATCAAAGCCTGGGAAAATGTGGTTAAAACAAGCTATTGGAGTAAACAAACTTGTCACCATCATGATGCAATGGGTCAAGTTGTTGGGCTCTCAACCGAAAGACGCCTGGCGGACCACATCACCTGGATGCATTTGGTAAAACAAACACCGAAAACATTTTCGCGAATCAAATTATGCAGAAAACTGAACACATAATATTTAATTCATCAACATCTACTCTCACATCAGTGATGCTCAAGACAAAATATATCCATCATCCTCACAACACCTAACAGCCCTCACCAGCATGATACTGAAGCAAATCACGACTTTAATACTTAAAGCAAGCTGAATTACATAACAAAGAAATAAAATCTAACGGCCCACAGTGGTTTCAACATGTTTCCAGAGAATATACTTGGTGGAACTTTTCACATCAATATTCGGCATCCAACACAAAAAAAGCAAATTTATTCCACTGCAGAATAGTCAAACCCGCCACACAAAAAGCGCAAATGATACAGCCAGCGATGAAAACTTGGATTTTAATAGTGACCTTCACACACTTAATAAACTTTTCTGGGTCACTCGTTCTAACGTGTTTTCTGTTCATAAGTTACAGAACGAGTTATTTTGACATGCCATTGATGATATTTTTTATGTTACCAAAAGAAGAATAATGTTTAAACTGGTACATTGTTTCTGCTAAAAGTTTAAGAAAATAAAATGGAACTATTTTTCATAGCTAAACAATACACTTTTTTTTAAAAAATATCCAGTCGAATCACCTCGGCCATTTCCCTAAATGGGACTGCTTTTTAGACAGACGTCAAAACAAAGATGGCAGCTCGCATGACAGTTCACTACTGTATGAAGTCTGTAAACTTTAATTTGTGGCGGCTTCAATTTAAAATAATCCAAGTTCAATTTTCCCAGCGCAGCAGACATGCAGCTGTCAAACGATGTCACTATTCATTTTTTGTGCGATCTACATTTTAGGCATATTCTTTTCCGACTTTCGGAGAACAAAACGATCGTGATTTCTGTATCATTGCACCAGATACATCCGAGTGCTCAAAATAAAAGAGGAAACACATGCGCGTTCAAAATCAGGTGATAAAAATACTCTGACACTCATTTTTATTTATAACAACACATACCTGACTTTTTCAGAGGCTCATTTACTATCATTCTTTTCTGGACTCATTTAATAAATGTTTGGTATAAATAGATCTTATATGTCAAATCCTCTATAGTCACTATATTCATATATAACCCTGACTTAATTCTTCTCTCCCTGGAATGTGATCAATAATAAATTGATGTCACAATCTCCCATATATATAAAAAAATACAAAAATATATTGCTGGCAGGCATGTTCTTGTACCTCATCAAAAACAGCTTGAAATTATTTGTGGTTTCAAATCTGAATGGAAAATAAACATATACATCAATTAATTACGGAAATATGAGTCTTAAAAGTAGAAAAAAAGTGTTAATTGTAATAAAAACAAATACAAATGCTTGGTTGTTTGGACTACATGTATTTGAACAAAAGTCATCTTGGATGGCAGTCCAGTGCTCTGCTGACTGCACCACTGTATCTTGGTAAATGATTATTGTTTATGCAATCCTACTACATGTATACATTGTGAGTTGATTATTGTTTGCATTAAACATTTCTAAATAACGTATGCAATGATTTTAAGAACTCGTGCCTTTATTTTAACCTGCTTTTATCAGTACTTTTGGATTAAAGTCAGGCCAAATGATGGGTCCTAGCTTATGTGCATGTTCTGTTGCATATCCTAGTCTTAAATTGTATTGTGCCTAAAACATAGTTTTTTTCTGGAAATATTCACAAAATTTATATTAGAATGTGCTCATAATAAAATGTAGAATTGCAATATATAGAGGATTAAATGGTGTCTTGAAAAACACACACAACCTAAACAGATATTTAAAATAAAATATTAATAAAAAAATAAAGAACAATATCACAGCAATAACATCTATATACATATACATTACAAAACAATCATTTTTGTAATGATATAAAGAAGCTAAATGAATAGTGAATATAGTTAGAAAATTTTGACATTTTGTGTATAGCGACTAATTTTTTTTATATTTCTTTAACAAGATCAACAGTTCTTTATCTCTTAAATGTATGTCTTTAGAATCAAATGAGAAAACAAAGATATGTGTCAACGTGCCCAAATAAGAACACTGCATGCATGAACTTATATTTCTAGAAGATTTCTCATTTCACCAAGTAGATACAGAAATGTAACCATATTTTTCAATGAGATTTAGTACTAGTTAAAAAAGGAATAAAATCTAATATTCACTAAAACAAAGAAATAAAATTCTTTTTTTTTTCTTCCACAAACTAAGAAATTCAAATCTTGCATTTCCTAAAACATAGAAATAAATTGTTTAAAACGTTAAAACAGGTGCCTCAATGAGATATTAAGATGACAAGTTAACTAATTTGCTCTGGTCAAGCTCAAAACATTAAAGCAAAAAATAGGATGTAAAAATTTACATTATGAATGCATTCTTCTGCAACAATTCTTATCAACAAAATAATAAATAATATAAACGATACATACATATTAAAAATAGCTTATAGTGACAAACCCTACCTACAGTTTTCTCTTTCCATTGGAAAACTTTAGACTTCATCATTTTTTACTTTTCAAATATTCTTTGACAAAAACAGCAAATCAATGCTCTAATATAATTTAGCAGTCTTAATTTTTTGTTACATTTAATCATCTCATCAAACCTACACTGTATGAATAGAATCACCATTTTATTTTGGCAAAAAATACATCATTACATAGATTTACACAGTTTTTTTAGACTTTTTAAATTTAGCCCCTCTACCTTCTGTCATTTTTCTTTGAAATTCTTCTTCTTCCATCTGCTGTTCCTTTAAAGCCTTCTGTCTATCCTTTTCTTCCTCTTCTATCTGTTTTTGGAGGTCTTTCCTCCACTTAAAATGAAAAAAACAACAACAATCATTTAGGCAACAGTTTATTTACAAGGAAACAAATTCTAAATATGATCAGAGTACAGTAAGATAACAATTTAATTTTTTATTGGAACTTTTGATCCTTGAAACTTTTAACATATCTGGTAGTAACTGTTTAATTATCATTGATTTGTGTATAATTTCATTTCAGAGTTTTTGTTACTTTCACATTAAACTTGAAATGGATACTTTTGTTTAGCGCTGGTTCACATTGTTATATATTTTGTTGTTCATAAAGGACTTTGTCATAGGTTTATATATATTAAAGTTAAGAATTAGTAAACCCCATGTACATGGCACAATGTATGCTTCATATCTATATAAATATTGCGTCCCTATCAAGCCAATGCTTGAACTGTCATTAATAAACATTGTTTTGAAGAATACTAGGTTAATGACCTTTGAATGACTCAATTATTTATGAAAACTACTGCAAGGTTTTCAATTCTCCCAACATAATGACAAACAATTCTTCTAAAGGATGGCATGCATTCAACTCAATTAATTTTCGAGATAAATATGTGGTTTAATTTCAATTTTTAACAGGAGCATACAGGGAAGCATATACACATATCACTATCTCGATGTGGTTGTAAATATCCGATAGTTCAGGGATTTTGGCTAGGGTTAAATGTATTGCCTTACAATTGTTGTATACATACATAAATGCATTCTATCATTGTTGAAGTAAAGTGTTCAAGATTTGCAGGCGTTGTACGTTTTATAAGGAACATAATGTCTATCTAAATTGTAACTAATGATTTACATGTGTAATTAATGTCTTACAAATAAGCCAACATTTTATTTATTAATTATTTTTCTTACTTGATTTAAACTCACTATCCATCCGACACAATGACATAATCTGCTATTTATTTATCATGGTATCATGGTATCATGGTATTTATAAGGACCTGCACTATCTGCAGCTAAGACTATCAATGCATGTTGTAACCTATGCAAGAGGTTGCTAGAAAAGAAGTCAGAACAACATGAACTATTAACAAATGTAACACGTTACTGAAGTATGTATATTTCACCTGATCCTCAACAATCCTCCTTAGATCAAAGCTTGTCCTTGTATTGTAGGTGACTGGAGGTTCATAGAGGGCAGATGCCAGTTGGATCTCCTCCCTGGAAATATATATTAACATATAATGTTGGGGCTGATAGTTTTGCAGTTATAGTCACCAAAGTAATTCCCCCTTGCCCTTTTCTGTTCATAACATCATTCAGATTAAAATCTTTCACAGGAGAAGGTCTTCCAGCTGACCTGCTATATGGTAGTGCTTTTAATCTATTTTTTTTGGACATATCTGTAACCATCCATTAAAGACAGCTGAATAGAGTAACTAATATAGCATGATAAAGACAGAACACATGAGTAGCAAGTTCAGCATGATCTTCATTTTTAACCTGCAAAGCATTAATAGACCTGGCTTTGGCATATATTGGTTTTATCCCTATAAGCCCACTAGGAGCTGTCTGATCAGCAGCTACACTATATGCACTATATACTGTCCTGTCTCTACCAAAATGTCATCTTATCATTATCTGTTATGATGTCATTTCAGTTTATCAATTTATAACTATAAGCAAACAAAATCATTTCTAAATGACATGCTGGACATACAAGTAGATAAGTTCATATGGTCCATTAGAGTGGTTCTTACTTCAGACTTGTCCTCGTCTTGTAGTCTTGCTTGTGTTTGGGCTGTGGCATGGATCCTTCCGAAGCTGAAAGGACTTTGTTGGGTTATGGAGTGGTCTCCCTCCTTTTGGGGGGAATGTTTGGGTCAACAGGGGGTGGTAAAGGGGGAGGTAGATCTGGGACAGACCGCCCGCCACCTTGGATCCCAGAGTGTACGGGCTCAGCACCAGGCGCTTGTTCAGGAACCCCTCCAAGTCGGTGTGCACCTATAGAAATAGTGTCAGAGTGGTTTGTAGTTGGGGTTTTATGTCGCAAAGCTTATTAATATTATAAAGCATTTTTCATGACAGTATATCACAAACAAATTTATTTTGCACCATTAAATAATATGTAAAGATTTTATGTTTAGATGTTAAATGTTATATGGTGCAAGAAAATTATGTAAATTATTTTTAACGAACACCAGTAATTAATACATAATGTTTTTTTTATGTTACACCATTTTTTTCCTCTGTAAAAGTTTTGTCAGATATTTTGTTACAACACCAGCTACTAAGTGAATCAATCCAGCTATAATTGATTAAGGGGAAACTATGTCTGGGTAGAAACACAGACATACTAAAAGCCAACTGCAGTGCTGTGTTACTTGAACTGCTTTTGCTGAGATTGGAATTCAGTTCACAACAATAGAAGATGACTTACATTTTGTTTCTTTCCCTTTTTGTGTAACTTAGCAAAAGTTACTGACAGATTTTAATATTTTTAATTGAATATAATTGTTTTCCTATCTGTCACATTTAAAACATATCATAAAAACATTATTTTTTCTTTTAAAGAAGTGTATTACTGTTTTACATGTCATACTTACTGTCTGAAAAATACTACAACTATACTATCTATTTAAAACCACTGCAACATAAACAATAGACTAAAACATCACAAAAACATAATTAATTACAAACTAATTTAACATTTATAAATAAACATTCAGAAAAAACTACCAATAAAAACATTAATTAACTTTCAAATATCTATAATTACAGAAACTAACTATTTTCAGCTTAAATCAGATTAATAGCAGTTTTAGTATAGTTCAGAAACAAAAGCCAAATGTGCGTTCAAAGATTAATTATTTTCTGCATATATACTATTTTGTTTCAAATTTTTCGCAGGTTTGAAACATGTTAATAACATCAATCTATTTACCGAAAAAAAATCAAGTAAATGCAAATTAATGTTGGCATGAAAAGCACAAGAAGCATGGGTTAGAAGCATATCTTTGGCTCATTAATATTTGTTTAAATTTGAAAGGATAAACATGTAAACACACACACGCACAAAATATAAAAACACAACAATAAACAACAACAACAGAAGAACCTTAAACTAACAAACACACTGTATTTCCAGGGCAGGTAGCATAAGAATTCAACGTTGAACTACATATATGATTCTTTGTTTTGATGTTTGTTATATCGCACCAACACAATTATGGTCAAATTGGTGACATCCGGCTAATTATAGGTGGAAGAAGAAGACCTCAGACTGATATCTGGGTATAACCACAGACACACCGCAGGTTAGCTGGAAAACCTCCCAACATTAAAGTTCTCACCCTGATAGGGACTTGAACCCACGTGGTGAGGGTTTGGGCAATAATTTTACAACCCTTACAGAATAGCCATGATAATTTTTAATTATCTTTTAGGTTTGAGCTTACAAATACATCCAAATGTAACTAGAAATATTGTTAGTCTATGCATCAGATGGTGCAAACACAAGGTTACAAACCTTTGAGCTTAAGTTTAAATCGATCTTAAGTATTTGATTGGTCCAGTTATAACCTTGGGTAGAAAAATTGACCAATGAGATGCTTGAAGTTGTAATCAGACAGAAGCTTAAAGAATTATAATCTTGGCTCCAGACACTCGAAAGATGCTAAACACACAGTTGATGATAACTGAGGAATAGTGTGAGCAAATATTTAAGTTACTCAAAACCACAAGCCAATATTCCCCATATTTAAGCATGAGATGAAGCTGTCACATTAATAGAGTCCCACATAAATTTTGCAAACAAGGAAGAACATACTCAGTTTCTTTTTTATAGCTTAACCTACTGATTATTAACAGGGTAAAAGTTAAAAGAATTATTCCGCGATTTAATCAATCTCTCTGCTATATCCACCTTAGAATTTATTAGTAATTTTATATAAATATTCAAATCTAATAATTTATACCATGATCTTAGAAATATTGATGGTCTGAACCCAAGACATAACACAGTAAATAAAAACACATAGTAAATTTTTATTTATGTGCTTACAACTTTATACTAAAGTAACTAGACATAATACTGGAAACTAACAGATACAGCAGATCATGCTTAAACTGCTTCAAGTGAGAGATGGATGATCAGGATCTACACTTTTTTATTCAGCCTAATCATTTTGTTCTCTTTCATAATTCAATAATTAAACTCTTAGCCTGTTAAACATGGAAGACGTTTAAACAGGATCTGCACTATTTGCTTCTTAGTCTTATGCAATCTTTCCAGTTACTTATACAAGTAGATAGCAAGTATGGGGTTAAAAAGCAGTTTTTCCTTCAGAAACACATGAGGGACTATGTTTCCAGAACCCCACTTCCCAGAGACACACCCTAATGCTTTTTATCGAGGGCCTGATGAAAACATATTTGTATTTTGTCCTACCTCAAACAAAACCCTCCCATTGTTTTTCTAACCTGGACAAAAGCTCAACACTTTTTCTCCCTGTCAAAAAGCTTCCCTGATTTCTCAGACAAAGGACCTAGCGGGTAAAGATTGAGTTTCCCCTTCAGAAACAGATGAGGGTGGTAAAATAATAGTTTTCCTTCAGACATAGATAGAGGGGCCTCATGTCCTCATCAATTGCAAGGATAAGCATGATTTTGCTTAAAACTGACCTATCTTCAATAAAGTAATTTACAACTTAAAGTTGAACAAAACTATCAGAAAATGTCTGTTATCTATGAGGACTTTTCATAAAAAAAAAACAAGTAAAAAAATCAAACAATGACAATAAAAATAGCAACCAGCCAATCAGAAAAATTGAAATTTGTTTTAACCTTGACCTTAGAACTTGTGCTCTATACTCACCTGTCCCACTTTCAAAGCTTCCAGCACCCTTTCGTCCTTCTCAATAGAGTGGGCGCGCAACAGAACATTCCATGCAGCTGTGCGCAGACCCTCCCGGTTAGTATCATTGGCCAGATATCGACAGATTTTTACCATAAATTGGATGGCACCAAACCTTATGCGCCAGCTCCAGTCATTTGGGCCTTTAGGAAAATAAACTTGAAGGTCTTTGACTTTCTTAATGGAATTTTAAATCAAATAGTAATTACAAAACATTATGTCTATGCCTGGTAAAAGAGATGTTCGTGTCACCCACGTGTCCTGCAGAGCATCAGTGATTCAAACCTCATATAATCCTGATTGTCTTTCATCAATAGCAGCAGAGCTGGGTGCTGTTGCAGTGTGACATTTGTAAATAATTTTTGTGTTGGTGCAATGTTAGTTTATAAATAGAAAGTGACTGCAGCAATAATTTAAAATTTAGAAATAACATTTATTATATTTACTTAAAAAAAAATAAAAAAAAAAATATTCAGTTATTAACACCCAATTTACACTAGTTGACAAGTAGTTGATCCATACCGCCATCTTGCTGTTCATTTAGAGCATGGAAGAAAGCCAGGTCCAGGAGTCCTGCACTGGAGAGAGGCCGAGACAAAATGCCACGTTTGAATGGGTCTGCAACATCCTGATTGGTGCCCATGAGTGCCAACTTTTGGATGTCTGCATTGGCACCATGGAGAGAGATGTCAGCCATGATGTCTGTGTATGTGATGGCCACCTCCCAGTGCCAACCATTTATACCTGGCATGTCTGGGTTCTGGGTGGATAAGGAATGAATGACATGCATTATGAGTATGAAATATGTGGGCAAGCTAAAACTAACATTCTTGTCTAATGGGAATACTGGTTGTTTAATAATTCAGTATGAAATGTTTTCATTACAATCAAATTCTATAAAACTAAATTTAAAAAGATAATAATAAAAACTTTTACTTATATCTCATGACCTGTTAAAAGACAAGATAAAAAAGTTAAAGGGACCTTGCCACTTTATTGTGACAATTTAAAGAATAACAAATAAACTGGCAAAATAAATAAGCTGGCCAAGTATCCAAAGCAACACAATAATAAAGGAAATGCTAGCTTGAAATATTACTCCTTAAGCATGTTCATTAGAAACTTTAAATTATCAGTTTGCAAACTATTAAGCAGCTTATCAAGTCACTACAATGATTGTTTTAAGCGAACTTCCCAAGATTTTTATTATCATTACAGTTGAATCCTGGTAGTTTAAAGTCACAACAGAACACACAAAGTATACATTAAGTGATTTATATGTAACATGGCATATCAGATCTTACCCTGCCATATATGAGATATTATTGCAGTAAATCGGAAATATCAGTACAATACTGTTTGCATAGATACTACTGGAGTAAACAGTCAATTGTAAATAAACACAGTTTTAATCTTGATTGTTAATATATTATGCCATGCGCATACAACTTGGGTAAATAATAAATAAGCACAGCGTTTTAAAACTTGTTCTATCCATTTAAGTATCTATCTATAGACAAACATAACGCACAGTGCTGTACACATATAACTGGGAAAAATATTCAATAAGCATCAATTCTAAACCATATTTACACATTGTATTACTACGGGAGACCCCGGGTTCGATCACGAGCCGCGACATACCAAAGTCGTTAAAATGGTAGTGGTAACGCTCAAGCAAATATATGGGCAGTTCCATGACTGGTTGACTGGCTGGCCCGGTGTCAGCATAATGTGACTGGGTGTGGTATTATGCCAGGTGTTCATGGCATGCTATTCACAGTGAAGGCAGCACTTTATCTGCTTCAAGTGGTCACCGTCTCCAGATAACTGAAATACTGTTGGTGGGACGATAAACCCAATAAACAAACAAACAAACATTGTATAACATCACTCCTTAAATTTAAACATAATACACAATGAAAGTTTAAAGTATTAGCACTTGTAATTTATACTATAATAAAATCTATTTACAGTGGACAGAATGCATGATAAAATCAGTACATTATCATCTGGTCAAGTAAATTTACACATTAATTCTCGCACATATTTTTCAGTGTGTGGCTACAGTTTTTCAGCAAGCAAACCAGCTTTGACACCTATTATTACACTATCTAATGACTGCTACAAACAAACAAGCACTTAGCAGTAAGACATTAGTGAGATGTTGGTCAATAAATTGGACCACACAATCGATGCAACCAATGAGAGACACATGTCACTTAAGAAGCTGTGAAAACCCAATGGTCACTTTGTGTGAATCCTTAAACTTACCTGGAGAATGTTTGAACATTCTTACAGTGAATAAAGAACAAATTCAACCAGGACTTTCGGCTTTATTAGAACTACCCAATCATTTTGTAAGGTCAAGCTTGGCATAATGAAGATTTGACTGCATGGTATTTTTGACAAATGGGTGTACTAAGCTGTTTGGGTTGCAGTCTTAATATACCTCAGTGTCTCACTGAACTGAGTAGGATACCCAAACTGGCAGGATATTCAGGGAATGCCAGATCATCCTTTACCAATTAAAGCGTAAAATTGTCAAATGATGTAAGGTAGTGTGATTACAACACAAAATACAATAAACTTAAGACAAAAACTTTTCTTTCATCAACTGACCACATTATTGGTGAAAGTCTGCACAGTGCTGGCCTCAGATGCCCTCCCACTGGGCAGTGTGGTGCCCACCTCAGCTTGGTATCCTTTACCTGGAGGGTAATAGCTGCCATTGGTGGCATTCGTGACACGTGAACCCCCTGTTGGGGCCCGAGGCCTGTGGAAGAGAACAGATGGAATATTGAATTAAATCGATATTGTCATCAACAATGCATAAACTAAGGCAGAAATTCGAAAGAAGTACCGAGATGAAGATATAGATATTTATTGTCACAGCCTCTAATTTAACATGATACATGTTACAACTATTTGAAATATAAATGTAACAATAAAAATCATAACCAGTCGCTTTAATCAGTTAATATGTTTATGTTTTGTTATACTTGTCTGTATTTTTCTGCACCAGTTTGTTCAGTATACAAAGTTTGATAAGTGATTGCAACATAAATATTATTTTAACTTGTTGAATCATCACACTTATTCTAAGCAGCAGAAACAGTGTTCAATAAATATATGCATCGGATGTTTCAGTAAACAACATACAGATTGTAATATAAAACATATGTGTATGGATAATGAAATAAACATATATACATACACAGTGGACTTGGATGCTGATCTGGTCTGTGGGGGAGACTTTTCCCTCAGAAGTTCTGCCTCAAATGACACCTCTCGCTTCATACTCGCTCCAGAAAATGGCTGAATGCTTGGCTCTTCTCTGTTGAGGGTGAAAAAGACGTATCAGTAACTATAAATGACTGACAGAAGTGTTGCTTATCTTTCTAACGTGTTTATAATAATAGTTTACAAGCACTCCACCATGTATTATAGAGATGTTGATTTATAACCACTAAATATCTCTGGGGTAAGTGAGAGTCAGACAAAAAAATTCAGGTAATAAAGTGTTCCAGCTTACCTGAAGTGTGTAGATGGTTTTACTAATAATTACATAGATTTTCTTAGACAATTAGTGTCAGATGTTGCTATAACGATAATTTTCGTGTTGGGGTAAGTTTTAAGAAGCAAAGGAACTACCTTTGCCTGCCAGTATCATGACTGTCCACCTGCCCAGTGTGACCATCACTGGCTGGAGTCTCCTTGCTGACCCACTACTAGTATCATCACCACTTGCTTCCATCTTTGTGGAACCTTAAATTTAGTCGACATACAATAGTTACATATAGAATGTTGATAGTGATTTTATATAGCTATAAGGTAGACATACTGTTTAGCCTTCATTAGCTATGTTATTTAGACGAGATTTTAATCTTTAGAACTGATGACATTTACTAAATTAAATTATATAACAAATTTAGTTTTGTTTCTTAATTATTCTGACAAAAATACATAAAAATCCTTTAAGAATACACGCTGAAACACTTTTTGGCTGATTTAAAGGGTATAAAGAGAATTTTTAGGTGAATTATTATTGTAGTCTCATAAAAAAAGCCTTAATAGTTTTTATTACAAGCTTTTTAAAAGGAACCTGTAATTTATTTACAGTTTGTGCCAATCAAGACCAGCCCTAATTAAATACTCTATTTTATTGTCTTGTTTGAGCGCCAATAATTACAACTAATAATCTCTCACCTACATTTAGAAATCTTAACTAAATACTGTTGAGTTTCTACTTATACCTCTTGTCACCTTTGCATTTAGATGGTAGCAACCAACTTACATTAAAGAAATTGTGCTGATTTACTGGTATACTGGTTCTACTCAAAGCTTAGCATTTATTATGACAAAATCCAAAGAATTTTTGTCATAATCAATGTAATGAAAAAAAACATGACACATTTATCTGCTCTCCATATATGTGAACTCTCCCACTTTTGGAGGAAAACTCCCTTTTTAAAGGTACAAAACTATTTGAAAATGTGGGGTGTTTTACACATTTTCAAAAATCTACTTGGAAACCGATAACTTAGTTCTTTGTTTATATGAAAATAACAAATCTCACACTCTGCGAGTGAAAATCTCCCACTTTGGCCTCAGGAAATGTTCACATGTATGGCTCTCCTCACACATAGGGATCATTTGAATAAGTAACCCATCAATATTTCTACCTCAACTTTTTTCATAGCTTTTCAATTAGATTTTAATATGTATGGGGTTTTTTTAAGTATAAAAAACTTAATTATTATTATACATCTGGCTGTAATCAATAGATGTGAAGGCAGTAGAAGATTTCTGATATTTCTCTAATAGGCTTCAGTATGCAACAAGTAGATCATAGTTAAGTCATGCACTAACAATATTTATGGTGTTAATCCAGATAAATTGTGTATCATGCTTAAGTAAATTGCATATAAGTAAACCATTTTAGATATATTAAGACAAAATATTTAAGAAGTGGTTTTAATAAATGTAGTATGATATAAGTTGAGTGTTGGAAAAGCAGAAGCTGAACCAGTACAAGTATTTACTTTGTCCTGTTCCTTTTAAAATTGTTGTACATGTTGCAATGCTCATAGGACTTTGTTGTATATATTCTTATTAAGTGTAAGGTTTCCCATCACCATACTGTTATAGAAGGACAAACATATTATAATAAATGCATTTTTTTTAGTAAATCAATTTTCCAGTTAAAATTAAAATCCACATTTGTAACTCAAAGCACTGTTGGATACGATAACAATATTACCAATCATTTATGTCGGAATGTATATACAGTCAACTCTCGTTATGTCAAAATCGGTTATCTCAAATTTCCGGTTATGGCAAACTGTTTTCTACGGTCCCGTTTTTTCCCTATAGTTTCTATATAGATCGACTCCGCTTAACTCAAATTCGGATGTGTCAAATTATCGGATATATCAAACTAAATTCTTTGTCCCCACACGTATAAAACTGTTGAAATCAGTTGGTCTATCTCAAAATTTAAATTACTATAAGATGCAACACGGCAACAATAGTGATTTTCACACCTACTGTGAAACTCGCGAATATTTGGGCGCGAGTTTTATCGCCAATTATCGGCAATCAGGATGTCATGTAATTTAGAGAAGAGGTTAATCGATTATTATTTAATTAGCTGCTTTAATGAACAACAATTTCGTTAATCAATTAACGCTGTTTAAAGTGTTTCAGGTTGTACTTGTTGTTGTAACAGTTTTTGAGAACTTGTTGACACAGCCTTCTCAACTTGTAAATAAAATGAGAGGTCGCGTTAGTGATTTTATCATTCTTCCACTACCTACCCACAATACACGTACTGATTATTTAATAAAAAGATAAGATTGGTTATGGCAAGAGACCAAACACGAGAAAGTGTCGACCAATCTGATGATGGACCCGGTCTTAGTACTGGGGGGATAGTCAGATCGACATTAAACTTATATATTAAATTACATTGTTAAAAATCTAATAACACTTTAAACATGCAAAACCACACAAACTTGCAGAAACTTAGTTTACAGTGGCAGATATAACAAGGAATTTTAGTCATTACCAGCCATCGTGTAGCAGGTAAGATTTTCAAGATTTTCACAAACTATCCTTAAATTCGGATAACTCAAACTTCGGATATCTCAAACTATTTTCTACGGTCCCTTGAAATTTGAGATAACGAGAGTTGACTGTATTGTAACATTTTATTGGACAGAACAATAAGTAGACTAAAATTAAATATAAAAGTGGTCTCACCAAAAAAAGGCCATAATACAAAGTGGAGTGTCCTAATGAGCAATGTTGTGTTGTACATGTAAACATATACATTTCCTTAGTAGTTATGATATAATTATATAATTTCTAAAAGGAAATATTTTAATATTGGGCAAATCATTATCGATGTTAACAGGAAATATTTGACATGTGTTAAAATGAAATCTTTGACATTTGTTATGAACTTGATAATGGTGTCTACAAAAAGAGGGCTGTTTTCAAAGTTTCTGATACATGTATGTAAATGTATATGCTCAGCATTCCACACATTCATGATCCTGTATACAAATATTACATATTCATGATTAAATATTACTATCTATCTTTATACAGATGTACATTTGAATGGAATCATTTATATGCACCGCCCATTTGAATGTATGTATGCCTTAACAAAAATTAATGCAATATTTGTATAATGTATTTTGTGTTCTAAAACAACCCTCTTTAATGTGGGACTTCCTCACTGTTTCTTGTTCCATTCAGGTATATGTGTATTAAGAGTTAACGTTATGCTAGTAAGTATGGTCACCACCTCATCGATACATATTAGCTATTTTTTTGTAACCTGTATACAATTTTTTACAATTATAATTATATTATTCATCTCGGTTCTAAATATTTAATTAACTGTGAGGAAGCCCCATCCATCATGAGTGTACTATGTGAGACATGGTAACTCTCATACCAAATCTAATGACTTTTATACGAGATGGTGATGAGGCTGGAAGAAGAATGGTCAATGATAGAATAAAATGGATTAAGATGCGAGACAGTTAAACATGTTCTAGTGACATGAGGAAACAGCATAAATGAAACATAGCAATGACCCATGATGTTTGTTGGCTTAACTATAAATAATACAAGATCAATACCTTTAAATGATCATTATTTATATTTTATGTGTTAAATATCAATTCCTTGCAATCGTCATTTAATGTTAATATTATATATAAAATATTCAAATAAATGTTCAATATCTATAGTTATAACACTCAATTGTTATTGACGGGATACATGTATCTTTCAAATATATTTTTCGATGTTATGTAAATATAATCACCTCAGTTTTATCTGTATTTAGTTTTAACATGTTATGGTTTATCCAAGACATTTTATCAATAAGGCATGTTTCAATGCGATTGAAAGCCTCTGTCAAAGCAGGCAAATCGTTAGTTTTAAAAGAAATATACAGTTGTGTGTCATCTGCATATGACTGTTGTTCAATTTCATGTCTTTTGCTTATTAAACTTATATGCTTTTTGTACAGATTATAAAAAGTTCGGTCCTAAAACAGATCATTGAGTGACACTGTAACCCATCTTTACTGCATTAGAAAGATGACCTTCGACGGACACAGTTTGATAGCGATCGGTTAAGTATGAATTTATCCATTCCAAAGATTTGCCTTCAATTCCAGAATTGGTTGCAAGTCGTTCCAAACGAATGCTATGGTCAATTGTATCAAAAGCCGAAGAAAAATCAAGTAACACGAATAAAGTGGCTTTATTTTGATTACAGATTTTAAATTTTCATTTTGTACCTTAACCGCCGCTGTTTTATTAGAATGTTGTTTTTCCTTTAAGCAGAATGAAATGGATCGTGAAGTTTATTTGAAGTCAAATGCTCAAGTTTCATATCCACCACCTTTTCCATTACTTTTTCTAAAAAAGGAGATTTGAAAGCTGTCTATAGATTTTTAGAATTTCATTATCAAGATTTTGCTTTTTAAGAAGAGGTTTACCACGGGACTGTTTATATACCTGTGGTACAGTTCCATTTTCAAGTGAGGTGCTTATGATTTTTGTTAGCAGTATTTATTTGGAGATGATTCTATGATCCTTTCAGCTTCCTTCTCAGACGACGGCGTGAAGTTAGTAAAATGTTTTTCTAAACTCAGCATTCCAATGTTATGCCATTTTAAAGACGGTTCAGACTGGTTTTGCACTTTTATGTCAAATCTTATAATTTCAATTTTGCTAATAAAAAATTATAAAATTTATGAGCTAGTTCAGAGGTAGGTGATAAGGCATGAAGGGGAGAAGAATTCGTTTCGCCAAGTAAACATTTAATCAATTTTAATCATGGCTTTTTTATCTTGGCTACATGCTTGACTTAATTCAAATAATCTTCAAATAATTTCTTTTAGGATTCAGGTATGATTTTCACATTTGGTAGGTAGATACTTTATGGGTATATGAAGATTGTGCTACTGTTACAAAACAAATTTTATATTTAAGATCAAATTACGATAATCCATTTTGTAATATATCTTATGCAGAGAGAAATATTTGGATTGTCTTGTGATCAATAGGGCAGATGTTAATGTCACTGTTACATCACATAATTTATTTCACCACCATATATGAAAAAAACTGAATTCTTATGTTTTCGTGATGTAATCAAGCACAAACTGATGTCACGAACTCTATCTTTCGTTGTTGATGAACCTCAACGATCCTTCTCTGAACAAAGCTCATCCTTGCTTTGTATGTCACTTAGTATTTTATTTGCATATCCGTTTGGCATGTCGTTCTCTTTATATATGCTGTCAAAACAATGGTAGATTTTATTTGTAGGTTATAAACATGTGATTGGATCACTGCTATCTGCCTCAACATATACCTGTAGATATTATTTATGTGTTTTCTTTTAAATAATTTAATGACAATACATTATTTTAGGAATTATATTTTTATAAGACCCAGCTATTTCATTTTAGAACAAGTCTTTAACCATGCTGACTGTCAAATACGCATGGCCGGTAAACACTGCCTAACGTTGAAATCTTTTAATAGCAACGACAAAATATATAAAAACAACATTATTTGCAACATCACCTATAATAATAAGAAGAAGAAATACGAAGGGGTAGTTGTAAGAGGAATAAAGATGGGTGATGGGGAGTTTTTAGTTATTTCTTATAGGTGCAGTACACGTATCTAACCTTCTTGCTATAATTAAGGTCGAAAAGTTGCATTAAACAATTTCAATTGTGATAATTGAAATACTTTAAACATGTATGGTAGAAGAAAAATGCCATATAGATTATCAATGCTTTTAGATATAAACAACTTTACGATAAAATGAGACAAGTTTTAAACGTTGCTTTTCAATTAATCAAACAATAACGGATACATAACCACCCTGAACATACAACAAAAGGAATAACGTCCGCTTTTACGGAAAAATTTGAATTATTATTTCAGGGAGGCTTTTGGTATGTTTTACCTTTCCCATTTCGGTTAATGTAAATTAACGCTAAGTGACCCTATATTACCACAGCACTGTTGCCATTTATTGTCTTAATGGAGGCACTGTGTTAACAAATGATTATCCAACAAAAAGGATTTTTGTTCAGCTGGTAAGTAATAAACAATTTAAAAATTTTAAGCGTTAATCGTATGTTATAGTTGTCAATGTCATCATTTTTTTACATTATTGAGAGCAAAGCATTACGTGATTGAAGTTTTGAGACTATTGTATGTACCCAGTTAGACTGTGACTTGCTAGAAAGTCGTACTATTTATCAGAATTTTGGACTGAATGACCAAAAACAAAAACAGAGTCAGATGACATGTTTATCAAAAAAATGTGTGCTGTCCTGAATGCAAACAATGAAAGATATAGTTTTAGAGTTTCTAAGTGCGAGAGCCAAACAGAAGAAACATGCATACAGTAAATAAACTTTTTTTTGTTAAAAAACCTCCCCATTTGTAGGTTAAAAGCAAGAAAATATGAAACAAACACGGAAACAACCATTAAAAATGCTGATCATTTTCGTATTATGTGTTCAATATAGCATTTTTACTACATCTAGTTAGATAAGGACTTACGTTTGAGTAACGTCTGTTTTTACATTCATTGCAACGACCATTCATGATCAATATAGCAACGTCCAGCTTTTTGGTGGAGGAAGACCCCAGACACATGGGGTAGAACCACTGGCGCACCGCAAGCCAGCTGGAAGACGTTCTCACATTAAGCCCTTCGCCCTGAACAGGACTCGAACCCATGTGGTGAAAGGCTAGGCAGAGGAGTTACAAATCGGTGACTCAACCACTACGCCACGGGTTTGAGTAATGCTTAAAACAAATTGTGTTTGCTTAAAATTGCACATTCTGATAACTCTAATGAAAATACGTTGGTTTCAATTATATTTTATACGTCACCTGCAAAAGTCTAGACTCACCGCTACCCGAGCATTGATTTCTGTTGATTTAGCCCTTACCAACCGTGCTTTCTGATCGTGTGGTGGGGCGGGTATTTACTCCCGCTATTTACATACACCGTAAAGTGACTATCAAATTAACTGAAAATACGTGACTTAAATTGTTTTCATAGTTCCACTGTGGTTGTCAACTGGCTTTTGATACCATTTGCGTTGTATGCGATGTACAGCGTAATATTTCTATTTTGAATGAAAAATGGTAAGGAGGGGATTTTAAGCATTTTTGTTGATTTTGATAAAACCTATATCGTATATATTATGGTAAAACAGACTTACTGGCAAAATATTATATTCAGTTGGTGTGGTTTTAGAAATGCTCTACAGTAAAGGTAAAGCGTTCGGGAAGATGAACGTTACGAGTACACCTGTGTACACCTGTGTAAATTATTGCGGTTCATATCACATGTTACCTGTCCTGCCTACCCCTATTGAGTATCTCGTGTATTTGCGATTACAGAGGGTGAGTAAACCCATAATGATACCAAATGACATAATAAAACATACTGTTTTGTTTCACATACAAAATTTCCACCCATAAATACTCAGACAACTGTGTTTTATCAGCCGTCCTAAGTAGGCAAAAATTGGTCAAAAATAGGAAAAGAGCGATCTAAGTAGGTAAAAGATTAGGTTAGAAATCTGAAAGAAAAAAGTGTATGCAAATGGCAGAAGTTAATTGTCTGTTTTCATTTGCGCAACTTGCGACCAAGACGCTTCCCAACCATATACACGACGTAGAGACAGAGGCCGCAGGAAATCCTATTATAGTCCTCTTTGTCGAGGACCTGCAGCGTCAGTGTGTAAACACCAGACTGAACGACCACTCAATGTGTATACACCAGACTGAACGACCACTCAATGTGAAAACACCAGACTGAACGACCCTCAGTGTGAAAATACCAGACTGAACGACCACTCAGTATGTAAACACCAGACTGAACGTCCACACAGTGTGAAAACACCAGACTGAACGACCACTCAGTATGTAAATACCAGACTGAACGACCACACAGAGTGAAAACACCAGACTGAACGACCACTCAGTATGTAAATACCAGACTGAACGACCACACAGAGTGAAAACACCAGACTGAACGATCACTTAGTGTAAAAACACCAGACTGAACGACCACTCAGTGTGAAAAAATCCCAGACTGAACGACCAGTCAGTGTGAAAACACCAGACATACCGACCACTCAGTGTGAAAACACCAGACTGAACGATTACTCAGTGTGAAAACACCAGACTAAACGATCACTCAGTGTGAAAACACCAGACTGAACGAACAGTCAGTATGTAAACACCAGACTGAACGACCACTCAATGTTAAAACACCAGATTGAACGATCACTTAGTGTAAAAACACCAGACTGAACGACCACTCAGTGTGAAAAAAAACCAGACTGAACGACCAGTCAGTGTGAAAACACCAGACAGACCGACCACTCAGTGTGAAAAAAAACAGACTAAACGACCACTCAATGTGAAAACACCAGACTGAACGACCACACAGTGTGAAAACTCCAGAATGAACGACCACTAAACGACCACTCAGTTTGAAAACACCAGGCTGAACGTCCAATCAGTGTGAAAACACCAGGCTGAACGACCACTTAGTTTGAAAACTCCAGACTGAACGATCACTCAGTATGTAAACTCCAGACTGAACGATCACTCAGTATGTAAACACCAGACTGAACGACCACTCAGTATGTAAACACCAGACTGAATGATCACTCAATGTGATAACACCAGACTGAATTATCACTCAATGTGATAACACCAGACTGAACGACCACTCAGTGTGAAAACACCACACTGAAAGACTACTCAATGTGAAAACACCAGACTGAACGACCACTCAGTATGTAAACAACAGAATGAACGATCACTCAATGGGAAAGAGCTGAATGGACCATTTAGTAATTAAAAGTTGTATTTAATCGCTGATTTAATAGCTGAATGATTGCATTTGAGTTTAATTGCATCGATGATTTAAATAGAGTGAGATTTTACACGAGTTTTTTTTTGTGTGACGTTGTTTCTTAAATTATTGGGATTTTTTTTTGAAAGTCTATTTTTGTTTTAATGTGGATTTAGTCGAGGTCAAGTATCACTTTTGTTTTGTTCGGTCGATGCAAGGTTATTAATTGACAGTTTGTTTTTGCTTTCGAGTAATTTTTATTTTTTTATTATTTTTATTGGTGAGGCGGCTGAGACGTCTGAACAGGGTAGAGTTGGTGCAAGAAGAGGCAGGACAGTGGCAAGGGGATCTAGTGCACGTGCGACAAGCAGGAGCGAGCCGTTGTTAGAAGTTGGTGTGGGGAGCGAGCCGGTGTCAGAAGTTGATGCTTTTTTTCCAACCAACCAGTAGCTTTAGTAAGTGTGCATGCGGATATTGGTTTCAATGTTTCACAGCCTATAAAAACAAAATTGTGAAAGGGCAATACAAAGAGCTGGCCCAGCTTTTAGAAAACCAGCCGGCTGTTGATGGCAGCAGACGCTTGGAGCTGTCCAGTTCTGGTGAATTATTATTAAGGCCAGTACATGCTAGCAAAACTATCCACACAATAGAGGTTTGGACTGATGCATTTTTGATTTCTGCTTCTATTTTTCTGTCGGTGCATTCGCATAGAACAAATACATTTTTAAAGTACATGGCAAACATAAGATTGGCTGCTAGTCACCACCCAGGGCCTGGCTGGAAGCAGTATGGCCAGCAGTTTAGATTAAGTGTAACCGCTAATCCAGATTGCATATCTTTTGGGCAGATTGACTTAGAGCTTTGGTTGTTTTAGGGCCTCTACAAATTCGGGTATTGTTTATTCTTAGTGTTTGACCTTAATTATACGTCGTGCGTGAGGTCACAGTGCCCATTAAGACATGTTTGCATAACTTGTAATACTGCTCATACAGGCGGTGCACAGTTAGTCGGGGTTCAGCTCGAGTCAATGTAAAAGTGCTGAGTCATTTTGTTTTAGGTTTGTATCCAAATAGAGTGGATGCGGCTTTATTAGATGGGGGTTTTAAAAATGGTTTTCGCCTTGGTTTTGAGGGTAACAGAGGTAGTCATGTAGCAAGAAATTTGAGATCTGCACGTTTAAATCTTGTATTGTTGATGGAAAAAAATGTAAAGAAGTGCGTTTGGGTAGGTTTGCAGGACCCTATGTTAATTCACCAATTTCTAATTAAAGAATTTCTCCAGTCGGCTTAGACCCTAAATCTGATGGATCTTACAGGATTATAACTCATTTGTCGTTTCCTGTAGGTGACAGTGTTAATGATGGGATAGGTGATGAACTGAGCTGTGTGACATATATTTCATTTGTTTCAGTGGTTGGTATGATTTTTAACCTGGGTAGAGGCGCATATTTGGCAAAAAGGGCTTTCGGTATATGGCCTTTTCGCCACTTGACTCTTGCTTGCTGAGAATTAAGGATGAAGAGGGTTTGATATATAAAGATAAGTTTTTTGCCTATGGGATGTAAAATTTCTTGCTCTTCATTTGAGGAGTTTACGACATTTCGACACTGGTTGGTCAGTTACATATCTGTTACATAACTCTACGTAGAATCAATACAAAGTTACTATGTTCTTATAATAACAAATATTATAATGTATGTAACAGATTTGTAAAGTACAGAAGTACAATAATACAAAGTAACTTATCTTGTATTTCTCTGTGTCCAACAATTTGTCCCCAACACAAAACGTGCGCGGATTCTTGGCCAGTTGAATCTTGCGAATAGGAAAGGTGGAATGAGGGGTCGTGAGCAGTGAAAACTGTATTGTAAGCACCATCGGTCATTGTTGTCAACTAACTGGGAGCAATAACTTTTTCCCTTTCAAGTTAGACCGTTTATGTATATCACTTTGACTACCGTGTGATATCCCATACGTGAAGTTCCCCTTTATCTTGAATTTCCTGATCCATTGTCGTGACTGAGCGGTTATTTTATGTATAGTTTGTGTATTGTAAGTTTAAGTACTTGACCTCGTGACAGTTGTAGTGTTACATACGCCCCTTATTTAAAAGAAAATTAAATAAATTTTAACTTTCCCAAAGTCTATCAAGTATAAGTGTAAACCGTTACTTAAAGTAAATTGACTTCCCCTTTAAGTATGTCACCTTGAAATCAACATACTATGAAGTGGCTAAGTCATCAATAATGCCGTCCATCTATAAGTCTCGTTAACTAGTCATAATTGTGTCTGGTCAGTCGTAGTATTCTAAGTGTCGACGAGTGAGGGCACTAACTTGTCATCCCAACGTCGTCCCCTACCAATAAAACTATCACCTATAACTACCGACTAATTAGTATTAGCACGTCGTCCCCAGCCGTAACGATTAGATATTGGCATACATACATCGCATAAAATCATGATATGAATACAATAAGGCAATCGTATAAAAACATTATATAAATACCATAACAATGCAATAAAAGTAATAGCAGTGTTGTAAATCTCTGGCGTCGTATACAAGCACACATCACTGTTCGTTATAATGTCAATGTCAATACAGGTACACATCCGTCATTGTCGGTGGAGGTGTTGATCTGCATCCGCGTCGTCCGTTCGATGGAGGTCGGTCGGTTGTTCTCGTTGATCGGTCGTCTTGTTGGCTCGTCGTGATGTGATGATTAACGACTATGTTAACTTTTATGTACACTTAAACCACTAATTATTCTAATTATAGAAGGAGTCCTTCCCCGATTACCGTCCTTAACACCTGATGTGACACTCAACACGTATCGTCCCGTCATTTCACGTGTTTAATATCATTGGTGACTTCGCGGGGCTCAACATCGGCATATGAAAAACAAATAGCAGAAATATACGGCAGTAAAAGTCTAACAATAAAACATATATAATCCGTCACCATTTTCTATGGTCATAGTAAATGCGCATTTCAAAATTTACAAAAGAAACGGGAACTCCCTACAATACTCCCACGCTATATTGCGGTTACAATTACGTATTCGGAGAGGTATTCTTCTCATTATACATATCAATACACATAACATTGCTTCTACAAACATGTAGTGAGGCGTTTATCTGATCAACCTATTCAACTGGTTTTGTGAGTTTACAACGCAATATACTCAATCTCCTCCTTTTGTGGCCCCACGTTACTGGCGGGTGAACCCAAACTTGGCGCGGTAGCATTCAAGCCAACCATAGGTAATTCAGTTGTCTTCTCGAACCAAGGCCTCTTTCAGCAACACAGCCGTCCGACCGATCTGTACCTAATTCTTAATCAGTAAATATAGATGCCTATACCGATTACGTATCATTTCGATGGCTAACCCAGCTATCGCAATGTAAACTGACCAGTGATTTGCATGTGTTTCAGTGTGATTTTCGTGCATCATTTCCTCTATTAATGAGTTCATGGGTATGTACTGTAATTCCTCAAGTTTCCGCGGGATAAGGGTCTTGTTATACTTTTTAGTCTTAGTGGAAAAGTCTTCTCACATTGTTAAGCTTGTCATATTTATGGAGATCCTAACCTCAGTGAGTAAATCGTCCGTGACATCGCTTTTCATGTACTGTTTGTATGATGCTGGCAGAGAAATGTATTCGATTTCAGCACTACACGCTGTTTGTTAACGTACTATGTCAAAAGGTATTTTGGTGATGATAGATTTCCAACCCGCTAGCTTCCTTACATTTGATTGGCATTCGTAGAGGTTGTGCGGAGGTTACGGCCCAAATACCAGCTGAAATGTGTACTGCAAACGGCAGCTTAAGGTTTGTTGTGACGATTTTACGGCAACTAGACGGTATCTAAGCCTTATTGTCAACGAATAATTGTGCTATACATGAATCGATCAATTCGGTTGAGAATAATGGTTTCTATACATGACGAAATGGAGTTTGCGAGCAAAATTGAATTTCCGCGTCATCGAGTAATACATACTTAGTATTTTCTTTATTTATGACTTTTCCAGGTGATTCTAAATTGGGCAATTGTGCGTAATTTAGAGTTAGCGATAATTTGTTGTTGAATTACCGGGATATTGAATACCTTGTAAACGGTGTATGTTTCATATCGTTCGTTAAGAGGACTTTAAACGAGCATTAATATGTAATATGATTGATTTTTTTAGGCTGATGTCTCAAGGTATGGGAGCCTCTTTACATCTTGCCCATCGTGCCTAACGCATCCGATATCCATGCCTTGTGGATTGTTATCACGGTCGTCATCGGTCGGCGGTTCGAGTCGATCGCGATGTCGTCGGTACTTTCGCTTTAACTCGGCTAATGGGATGTCATCGTCACTGTCCGAGGAGTCACTGCGTTTATTAATATGTGTATTGCGAATCTGTCTCCTTAGTTCTGCTAACGGTATTTCGTTATCACTACCGGATGAATCATCCTGATTGTTAGCATGCAGTGGGCGCATCTGCTCCATCAAGTCATCATCATCATCGCTATACGACGAGTTACTATATTCGGGCGGCACTATGTACGTGGCCATCCTCCGCCTATCGTTGGGTGGAAGCCTGTCCTTGGGCAGTTCCCATTGCTCAATATCAATCGCCTTGATATTACGGGCATGCGCAGTTTGTGTGCTGCCATCAACTACATTCTTTATCTTAAACGGTACTGGTGATTTCTGTTCGATTATCCTAAAATATGCTTTATAATGGCTATCTAATTTATCTGTACGCGCGTTATTCTTTAACATTACTGCTTGGCCTACCTTTAAGTTTGGTTCGCATACCTATTTCGCGCGTCTTTCGCTTTACGCATGTTACTCTGAGCAAACATCATTGCGCGGTGTAAGTTTTCTATATATATCTTAGATAGATCTTCCCCCACGTATTTGCGCCTCGGGGCGAGTAATGATTCTAAAGGTAATACCGGGTCGCGTCCATACATTAAATAAAATGGACTGTAACCTGTAGACTCAGATGGCGTACTGCGTATTGCGGTCAGACATGCATTTATTTGTAAATTCCAGTTATGGTCCCCATCAATAATGGGTTTGGCAATCATATGATTGAGTGTGCGGTTTATCCTTTCCACCTGTCCGGCGGATTATATGGACTTGTAGTAATATGTATAATATTAAATTCCTTACAGATTTGATTTATGATAGAATTGCAAAATTCCGTTCCGTTGTCGAATCGTATCTGGTATGGTACTGAAAATCTTGGGATTATCTCATCTAAAAATAGGCTTGCTACAATTTCGGCGGTTTTATTTTTAACCGGAAAAGATTCACACCATTTTGTACTTTCGTCCACGAACGTGATAAGATACCAATATCCTGAGATACGTTGTCTATAGGGTCCCGAAGTGTCTACAGACCATGTAATTCCTCTAGAGTGCGATATACTAGTGTCTTGGACTGGGGGTTTTGTATTTGAACTGGCGCGTCGCGCGCACTCTATGCAACGACTTATGTGTTAGTAAATGCGTCTATACATGTTTGGGAAGAAGAACTTGTGTCTTAGCGTATCAAAGCATTTGTCTACTTCTACATGTGATAGATTGTCATGGTACTCAGTTATAAGTCGGTCGCTCAAATGGTCAGGTATGTAAAGTCTGAGGATCGGGTCTTCGTCCTTGTCGCTTAAATAATACAGCATGTCGTTAACAAGAACATATTTTTGCAATTGACTAGTTTCTTCATTGTTTTGTAGTTGTGTTATTAGATTACTACATTTCTCATCCTTTAATTGTTCCGCCTGTATGTCGATATTTGCGTCCAAATATTCCGGCGCGCTTGCGATTTCCGGCGCGACAATCGGGTTGTAAGCATCTTTTTCGGGCCTTATCCTATTCAGATTTACTACGTTAACTTCACGACCTTTGAAGTCGTGCTCGGGCGGTACGACTTTGTAAGCGTGTTTACCTACATCCATATACCCTGGTACCGTATTTTCGTGTATTGGTTCGTCGCGATCGTCATGCCTACATCTGGAGAGCATATTTGCTACCCTGTTCTTTTTCCCACTTTTGTATTCTATGGTTACATTGTACCCGGAGATGGCTAAAGCATAACTTTGCAACTTTTTATTGGTTAAATTAGCTGTTAGTAAATATTTGAGTGGTTGGTGATCAACAAAGCAGGTGACATGTGATTCTTGCACGTTTATTTGAAATTTGTCTAACGCGAATTTTAGTGCGAATGCCTCGCGCTCAATAACAGACATTTTTTGCATAGTCGGACTTAATTTGTGTGATAGAAAATGGTTGGGTCGTTCATTTGGTATCCCTGGGACGATGTTGTTTTCAGGGTCACATTCTTGGCAAAGAACAGCGCCTATTGAGGTGGCAGATGCATCCGTATACAACCGATAACCTTTATTTCGATCTGGGTTTCCTAACATGGGAAGTGCAGTGAGTCCTTCTGTCAATTTCTCAAATGAATCTTGACACTCGGGTGTCCAGTTAAATCTAGCGTATTTCTTTGTTAGTTTTATAAGGGGTTCTGCTATACTGGAAAAGTTTGATATCATGCGGCGGTTTAAACCTGCTATTCCAATGAATGATCGGATCTCTTTAACCATCTTGGGCGGTGGTACCTTTTTAATGGCTGCTACCTTATCTGGCTCTGGTCTATAACCTTTCTCACTAATAATGAATCCTAAATATCTAGTTTCCTTGAGTAGAAATTTGCATTTACTAGGTCTTGCCTTTATTTTGTGCTCCCTTAAATGTTGCAATACGGCCTCTATGTTGGCTAAGTGTTCTGTTAGCGTGTTCCCTAATATAATGACGCCATCAAGATATGCTATACATATGTTCTCAGGCCTTTTAGAACAATACTCATCAGTCTCTGGTAGCATGAACCACCTGACTTAACGCGGAAGGGTTTTGCACGGAACCGATACCAACCGATTCCCATACATGAACAACTAAGTTTTTCTCTACTTTCAGGTGAAACGGATACAGCAAAATATCCACTGGCCATATCACGGGTAGAGAAGAATTTTGAACTACCTAGTAGTAGAAGAATCTCATCGATTCGGGGAAGGGGCCAAGAATCATCTTTAATGATTTTATTCAATTTTCTAAAATCAATGCAGAACCTAAAAGTGTTGTCTGGTTTCTTCACTAATACAACCGGGAAGTTCCAAGATGAAGAAGAGGGTTCAATTATCCTTGCTTGAAGCATTTCGTTAATAGCCTTATCTATAAAAGGTTTATGTTTCATGCGTGTGAGATAGGGTCGTTGCTTAATTGGTGGGCGGTCGCCAGTATCTTCTGAGAAAGACAATGTGCTTGTTTGTGTTACTTCCGTTAAGTCTCTAGCAAATACGTCTTTGTATTTAAACAACAACGGTCCAAGTAAGTGTTTGAATTTTTCATCATAATTAAATCCGTATTTTTTTCTAAGCTCGGGCCTGTGTTGAGATGTTTATTTATGTCTTCACGGGAGGAAACCAAGTCAATTTCTTCTATGTGAGACACTTGCGCAATGACAGCATTCCTTTTTATCTTAATTGTTTTCCCGTGTCATTGACCAACACTATGGGGACAATGCGATTTTATTAATGGTAATTAAACTGTCAGTGAGTATAAGTCCTGGTTCATCATTAATGCAGTCTCCTAGTTGTCGTAAATACCTGGCGGTAGGAAGTCGTGTAATTTTACCTTGCCTGTTGTTGTGACAGCGGTGTGTGGTTTTATTACTATGTTATTACACGGGCGTACTAAAGATGCGATGTGTATGTCACTCTGTAAAGGGATGTACTCTTGTCTAATTCGGATGCGTTTTAAAAAATAGTAAATCCTAGCGTCAAATTTTCTAAGAAAGTCTCGCTCTACAGTTTCTATTAATGTTCTTAACTACTATGAACTCAAGTCTAAGTCTACTTTTACCTAATGTGAACTCGAATAACTCTACGCCTTGTACATTCAATGTGCTTCCACTAACTGATTGTAAAGTCACTTGGGATTCCCTAAGTTTTGGTTTTTGCTTTATCTGGTCATTTATGCGTTTGCTTTATAATGACACGCCTGTCCCTGTGTCGACTAACGTTCTAACTTTGTGTGTGTGTGATATTTTAATTAAACAGGAAGTAGGGTCTTCGTTAAAATTCATTTTAGTAGCCTTTTTGAAAAACGCGCTTTTGGGCAGTCCCTCCTAAAGTGATCTGTCGGTCCGCATACCCAACATTGATTTTTATGAATTGAACGTTCTTTCCTATATTGATCCGGCATAATCGGTATCCGCCTCGGGGTTACTTCGCGCACGATGGTTCTACATTCGCGCGTACTATGATTTTTACGCCCGCACATTGACGCGTTGGCGTGATCAATATCCATTGGCTCCGGGCTTCCCTATCGGCACCTAAATTTGTTTGATGTTGACCGTAGTCGCGACCTACACTGGAGCTAACCTCTTTCTCAGATTTTGCTCCGACAGCGCAACATTAACCGCGTCTTAAAAACTCGCTGGGTTTGTCCGCATAACCTTAAGTTTTAAATGACCAAAGGCTAAAGCGTCTACAAATTGCCCTATCATTACCCGCTCTATAGTGGTGGTTCCACCTGACAAGCCATCTGTGGCTTCGTGTGCCAGTGAGAGCAACCGCTCAACGAAGCTGACCAACTTTTCTGTCGGTCGCAGCTTAATTTCTCGTAACAAGCGCAAGGCATGTTGAGAGTCGATTACGTCACCAAACCTTAACCTTAACTCATGTTTTAATTGTTTGAATGTACTGTTGGCGTTTGAGGTGAGGTATCTCTGCACAAAATCGCTGACCGTGCCCCTACAGGTTTGAAAAATAACCATTTTCCTGCGAGCATCATCGCAGCCACTTAACAAGTAGAATTTCTCTACTTCCTTAATCCAAACTTTAAATTTCTTTGGGTCCCCGTCAAAAGGATTAATTAAATGTACTGCAGATGGACTAGCCAAAGTGCTGTGCAATGAGCTAATATCATCCGCTAGCTGTTGTATGAGTGGGGGAGGGTCATCCATTATTTACAGATCGACAAGACGAACTATGCAATGCCAAGGTAAAGAGAAGTACTGACCTTTTCTTCGTTTCTCCTGTGGCCGCTCCTGCCCCGTCGTTCCTTCTTTTTTCCCCCGACTGTAACAAGTTTCTTTTGTATTTATCTGTATTTTGTAAACAATAATACACAATTAGATTCAAAATAATCAATATCACAACGTTTTCGATCAAATATTTCAATGTCAAACGAATCGCTAAATCCTGGGAATCAGACAACCAAAACGACCCCCTGTAGCCCTTCAACTTATTTAGTTTATTTATTTAATTTATAAATACTGTTTAACTAATATTACTTCTCCAATCGGCTACAATGGTGGCCTTTGCGCATACTCGTATAGTGGTTAGATTTTTGTACATCTTCAAGTAGTTCTCAATGCGTTATGTTTTATTTTTGATTTTCCGCGACTTGATTTTCTATTCAGGGTCGTAACTTTAGCGATTCGTTAAAGCTTATAATTGATTAATTACGAAGGTAGAAATAAAGACCTAAAACAACGTTCGATTACAGAATTGTATTGTAGTCATTAATATTAAATATGTGATAAATACGTTACAATGTTCAAATTCAATTATCAAATTAAATATCTATATTTAGTATCAATTCTTAGTTAATTAACAAACATAATACAATATGCAGAGCGTACCTTTAATTGCCGTATCACTCGACTAGTGATGTTAAACAATATCAATTCGTGTTGCAATTCTCTTCTAACTAAGATAATTAGTAAACATGTTTATCTATATGCACTATATGCACTTAAACATATGATGACAATTGATACATGAATAAGATGTAATTCTAATGTCAGTTATAGTCGTGTAATTATTTATAATTATCTATTGTAAGTTCGTAGCAAACAACCTTTCATCAGATCATAAGATTCTATGATAATTAACAACGTAAATATCTTAATTAACAATCAAGTATTATTTTGCTAGTTTCAAAACTCTACGTAGAATCCATACAAAGTTGCTAAGTTCTTATAAAAACAAATATTATAATGTATGTAACAGATTTGTAAAATACAATAATACAACGTAACTTATATAGTATTTCTCCGTGTCCAACAATTTGTCCCCAACACAAAACGTGCGCGGATTCTTGGCCAGTTGAATCTTGCGAATGGGAAAGGCGTTTGACCATTCGTTCGGTCCTAGTATATATACTCAGAGGTGGAATGAGGGGTCGTGAGCAGTGAAAACTTTCAAGTTAGACCGTTTATATCTATCATTTTGACTACCGTGTGACATCCCATACGTAAAGTTCCCCTTTATCTTGAATTTCCTGATCTATTGTCGTGACTGAGCGGTTATTTTATGCATAGCTTGTGTATTGTAAGTTTAAGTACTTGACCTCGTGACAGTCGTAGTCTTACACAGGGTTCGACATTAAGGCCCGACCGAACGACATTCACTAGTAGATCAGCGGTCCGGTCTAACTAAGTCCTAGGCTAGCTGGACCGACTGGTCGTGCTCTAAATTGGACAAAGTTCGCCGACAATCCGCCTATGAATGAATCAAATGGTACATTAATATTAATAGTGGTTAAACTCTGTCAAACTATTGGCGCTTGTCGATACAGTTTCTTGGGAACCCAGCGCGCGCTATATTTAGCGATATAGTTAGCAACAACCTTGACATGCATTTACTCATTGGCTGGTGTTTTCAACACGAGGCTTTGTCCCCACGCACTTGTCAAATATCCAATGTCATAATACTTATTGTTAAGAAGGATACGAATGCGTATTTCTTCATCTAACTTCTTATTTTCATATGTTTACAGAACCGTCATATTACTATTTATACTATTTAAATAAAAATACGAGGGATACAAAAGCACAAATACTATATGTAATGTTGGGATCCCAAGTATTACAATAACAGACTATTATACGGTTTGTTCATAACGCACTATGTGCAGACGAAATGTCGAGCAATTTTTTTAAGTTCGGGTTTTCGTCCGACAAAAAAAAGACGACAGTACAAAAACGAGAGTTTCTTTAAAAAAACTGTATGACAAAACAAAGCGGATGAGATCGTTTTGTTCAAAATGAACATATGAGTTTAGTTGGTTAGATTTTGAAGAGCAATATTATGTTATGTAAGACATGAAAAGAGTATGAACAGTGTGGAGGATTTGTTGTAGGTACGGACAATTTTAGAATCGATAATATAAAGGGGCATTTTGAATCTGAATTCCATATATCTCACCAACGAAAATATGATCTTGAGTACAGCTCCCCGCTCACTACTTTTGTTGTATCCTATACTGGGGAAATAAAGCAGGTTGACAATGAGTCATGTGAGCCTAGCCTGTTCAGTTGTGTGAAAACGTCTAGTCATGTAGGCATGTCTATACTTAACTTTGTAGTCATATAAGTACATGTACCAAAGTTTGATACCTATATTAGACTAGAAAATTAAGTATAATCATACCTAAATTGCATTAATAGAATATTAAGTTTCATACTAATTTTCTAGTCATAAATGTCTCATACTTAGTGATATTGGTATGTTATTGCAACACAATGTTGGAACTCATATAACAATTTGATTTAGGTATTACTTGTATGTGTATTATGCGTTTTACGTTTTGGTCTAGTCCAGTTTAGGTCAGGTCTAGTAAGTTTTCTAAGTTACTGAACCACTCGTCCAGCTCTCAAAAAAGTTAACGTCGAACCCTGTTACATGTAACGTACTATTTTACTTAAAATTTAATTATATCTTGATACCGAAACCACCCCAGAAGCCACGACGATCTAGAACACAAATTATTGGTGGTGGGGGAGGCATTCCACCCGGACCCTGCTAGCGATCATGCGTACACATCATATCATGTCTAGCTACGCCCTTGATGGAAGTAAATTGTTACCATAAGGGGTATACTGTATTATGTTTAACGTTTATTTACTACCCGGGCTTTGATTCTGCTTCTTATGTTCAATTGGGAAAACCCGAAAAATGATACTATATAAAGTCCTTCTAAAGATGGCGGTGTTGCAATCATAATGTTGATGGCTCTCAAAAATGGGATCCTTATTTACAAAACGGTACAGGAATGGCAAACCTGAGGTATGGTGTCTGTTCTTGTATTGCTTGAGGATGTTGCATGTGTGATATTCTGTATATTTTTTTTCAGTTTATAAAGCTATACATTTTAAGTTGACTGGAGCTTAGTATAACTTTTCTTTTTTATATTTCAGGTCATACCTGGCCGCTTTACTAACACGTTAAGGTAGATCACATTGTGTCACACGAGTTATGCTATTAAATAATTGTTGCATTCACGCTTAGCGCCCGCATATGTGAAACATGATATATTTTTAATAACAAACCTCTTTACTTTACTGAATAAGAAACAGGGTTCTGTGAAAATTATCAGACATATTTATAATTATCTACTTCTAAGCACATGTATACACAAACACAATTTAGTGTCTGTCCGTCTGTCTGTTTGTATGCTTGTCATGACTTGCATTGTATTGGCAAGTCCTGCAATTTATATGTTGTCTTTATGCAGTTCATGGATACGCTGTTTTCAAAGATAACTGGTTCAGTTTTGAGTTGCAAGGTATTCATGGGTTTTATGAGTTAATAAGTAGTTGTGCGGCCTTATCGTAAGAGTAGTAATACAGATGACACGTGGGATTTCATTTAAGTAGTATATTAGATAATTGGTAAAGTCATTTGGGACGACAATTAGTAAATAATACATAGCTAACTAACTAGATCGGTGGGTGGTCAGGTAAATTCAAGTCAATTCAGTACATATAGACGAACGACACAAGGTCTTTTGCCATTTTCAAGTTTTCATGACAAAGGTGAAAATGCAACAAACAAATAAAAAATGGGTAACACGAATATCAACTGGGAAATGCAAATATAATGTGTATGTAGCAATCGACACATGAGGAAATAGTTAACAAAATTCACGACACAAATGTCAGAGTTAATTACTCCGGGGTTTTTATTCGTAAAATTAAAGCTTTTATAAACAAAGCTACTTTTTAAAAAAATCGTTTGTTGGAGGCGGGCGACGAAAGGACGACCATTATTCCCCATCGAAATATTTAATAATGACCATTATTTTATGCACACAAGGATGTGATATTCAAACTCTACAGCATAACAGTTGCATAATTTGCATATTTTATTTTCTATTTGACTAAAACGAGTTTCAAAGATCTCCATTTCCAAATAGCAAAGATAGAAACTCACACAACATATAGATTTGCACCACTCAAGGAAAACCGGGTTTTAATGACAATATTTTCGATTTTTTTTTTTAAGTAACCAAATAATTTATTCTTTCTCTTGCAGGAAACTGAATGTTTTGCCAATCCGACATTTATTTTTTGACAAATTAATACAGAAATATGTACCAATTCAAGTAAATATACATATAAAACAGTTATAGATAACATTTAATATGCATCAGAAAAACAATACAATGAGTGCCCAGTAAAAATAGGTACTGAACACACAGTCAAAATATTTGTCAATATTGATTTCTAAAATTTGATTATTAATAACTGTTTAATAAAAAATGTTAAAGGTTCGTCTGAAAACACGCACATACACAAAGAATCGTAAAAGTACGTTCTATATATAGTGTTATCGAGGCTGTACTGCATGGAGACCGGTTATTTAAAAAACCTACTCATTTTCGATCACGCGATTCTATTTTTAGACACATGCGTATACTTGTGTACACTGCTTTAAATAAAATAAATATTACCCGTGGAGTGCATGCAAATGTAAAATAATAACGTACTAAAGGGTTGTAGAAAATAAATTATAAAATGTAAACAATAAGAATATACGTCGAATTGAGCTTAACTACTTTTATTTGCTGTGATCAAAGATTCATTTGGCGAGTTAAGAGTATAAGTGAAATAATATTTTAAGGTTTAAAAGCTTTATCAATATTTTAAATTGAATAGAAAAATGGGATGGGCCAACAGAGAATAGTTATGTTTATTCTTTAAGCGTTATGCATAATGCGGTAGTTTTGCCTGACTAGTCCGAATTCATCTAAAGACATAATGTGCACAATTTGAAAACATTTGTCATTTTCAATACACACATGTATGTTTCAAAACTGATGGCAAGGGTGCATACATGTATCAACGTTTCAAAAGGTGAAACAAATAGGACAACTTACCATAAGTTCACTGTCCTTGGCTAGGACGTTTCAATCGGCGTTATAAATCGGTTATTCACGTTTACACATTTTGCTAATCTCATATGTATTAACTGTTGATAAAAATAAATAAATAACATATGCACTTTCGTCGGTTGTTTATATTTATAAAAAACAAGGAAGTGTAGTATAGTTTTTTAACCTGTCAAAATATCCATACGAATAATTGGTAGTCAGAAGACTCCCGATTAAAATAGCATGTATACCATATCATTGCTTCAATACAGATATTCAATACAATGTCCGCTTTGGCTCAGTGGTTACTGCTTATGGCTTGAGGCCTTGAAGTTCGAGACTTGGCGTCGGAACATTTATTTGCTCACCTACCGATGATTTAAATGTGTTAAGAGTCTCTGGTAACATGAGTTCCATGTGTAGGAACGAAAGTAATGTTTTACAGGACAATCCTACGACTACCGAACACGTGGTCACCTTACAGTATAGATCTGGCTGATGACAGCAATCATGATTCCTCTGACGACAGCAGTACAGACACGACCACCGAGACAGAAGGATCCTTCTAAAGTGTTTTGTATATCTTCATAATAAACTATTTGAAAACATGCTCATATAAATATGCATAAAAAAACAAAATCATATAAGCAAAATAAATGTAAAAATGTAAATACATATATGTAAATAACGTAAAAAAGGCGCAAAACTCCATCTAAACAATAAAATTTAAATAAATAATAAAATAAAATACATAAACAACAAATGTAAAGAAAAATATATTTTTTGCAAAACATTTCACTCACAACAAGTTTCGAACCCGCGAACTGTAGTGTTCAAACCAAACGTTTTAACCACTGCACCGAGGCCAACTTAGGGTTGCGCGTTCCAAATATGAACATATCGCGGCACGGTTTAACTTGTATCAGGTAAGGGATTAGCGGATTAGGGATTAGCCGGCATTTTTTGCCGATACTGCGCAGCGACATTTCTATCATTATAGCACAGGGGCGCTTATGAGGTGCACAGGGACTGAACCCGGCCGGTCCATTATGCTGACACCGACGAGTCAGGCGTAATGCTGTCCCCTTAGCCCAGAATGTATCAGTTAAACGGAGCTGCGCGACTACTACTGCAAGCAACCGTATAATCTCATGGATATTTTGACAGGTTAAAAAACAACACTATACGCAGAGGTGAAATAGAACATTCAAACAAGGGAAACAACCATAACAACAACATTCCATAAATTGTAATTCGCATTGTAGTTCGCATTTATGTCCCTTTTAATTCAAAATTGTTTGATTCATAGTCAAACCATCAGTATTTCAGTTATCTGGAGACGGTCAAAATTTCTGGTAGAACCTGTCAGAAAACTTAAAATCTATTTCCTAAATATTAAAACGAAAACAACAACAACAAACCACAACATTACTTTTACCTGTTTATTTCAGTTGGTCCGATGCAATCTTAGGAAAGCTACAGTTAATCTTCTTGTTACAGTGCACATCCACCTTAACCAGCCGTCCGTTACAAATAACAACATTATGTTTCTTACACATAGATAACATTTTATGGGAGAAGTCACTAACGAGAGAGTAGGGGGGGGGGGGGGGGGGAAAGACAGAGAGACCCAAACTTCGACCTAAGCAGTCAACAGACAAAATATACGTTAAAAACTTAGTATTTTTACGCTGACAGCACTACACTTTTACCTGGTTGGTGGGGAGGGACGCATACCCCATCTCTCTAACCCACCCCCTCTCCCGCCCCCTTCACATAGTCCCATGGACCCATCCCTCGATTTGCTCCAAATGGGCGAGGCTAGTAAGTAGGAATATAGCCCCCTTTTCAATCAGTGGGTAAGACACATTTCACTACCTGGATTAGGGATGATCATGCTAGAAATGTAGTATTGTAGTTCCCTTGCAATATTGATGGGTAATAGAGATTGCTTGCTAGATTGGTGAGAATGTTGCTAAGTAGGTGTAAAAGTGGGTAAATAATAATTATATATCAGATTGGTTGTTATGACGGTAGATATAGGTAGAAATGTAGCTTACATGTTAGACTGGTCGCCAAGTATGATACTAATTTGTTATAATTTGGTAGTCATGACGCTCAATAAGTAGAAATGTAGCTCACATGTTAGACTGGTCGCTAAAAATGTTTTGGTGGGTGAGAGAGTTTATAATTTGTCATGAAGTCCATGTTGTTGAGACATAATGTAGAAATGTTAACAATTTTGAATATTTGCCCATTTTGTCGCAAAAGTAAAAACTAAACTGTAGGCCTACCATTTAAATTAAATGTTAATACCTAAAACATTTAGTTAATGTAGATAATATGTCAGGAAGGTTGTGCATTGTGAATGGTCCTGAGAATAAGAAGCAAACATGATACTGCAAATTTTGGCCGTAGGAATCCGCACCAAATGTAGTGATCAATAAGCAAAATTTGGACGAAAATAACTAAAATTAATCCTAAAAAAATCACAAAATGAACCAAATCATATAAAACTTATACCAACCTGTGTTAGATAAGTAGTGGTATGTGCATGCCTTTAAAAAGTGTTAAGTTTATTTGAAAATTTCTTTTGAATGAAAAGAATCTAATCAACTTTTAAACAATGAAGTCCCCTTTTAGATTCTCATTAAAATTTATGAATATTCATAAGTACTAATTTGCATAATTGACATATGACATTAATGGCCATTTAATACCCTTTAATTGAGTACTCTAGACACACTAACGAAATTTTTTTACCCATGAAAAAAGTCTAGGTGGTGTGGGTGTGTGTGTGTGTGTGGTTGGGGGTAGCGAGTGTCTCGGTAACCATATCTAGTTGCCGGACATATATGGTTATGGGCACATACGTTTATTACCGTCTTCAACAAATAGAATATCATAGGGATGTCTTTTGCTATGCGTGCATTTAAAAAGGCGATATCAGTTTTACAATAAAGGTACAGTAACTGGAATAAAAATATAAATGTCCTACATAAACAAATTGTATTTTTATATTTTATATTGCATTACATTTCTTACTTTTTTCTATTTCATATTTATTTATTCAAACGAATTATTCCATTTTATAGTGTTATTGGTCAGGTAAGACAAACACAACGTGCATGCTACAGTTATTGTAGCTTTCAATTTAATTGAATGCACTTAAAATCGACACTGAGATAATCTGTGAACCGTTTCATGATAGTCGAACAAAAATATATTGTGAAGGCGCGTAGCCAACGCAAAAAATAAAATTCCATTTCATGTCATTGAGAATTTAGCATATCTTATATCACAGTCTTATATATGAGGAAGCCTTAGAAGAACATTATATGTACGATTCGAATAGTTTACAATAAGTCAAGCAAGTAGTTCTACGACTTAACTTAGATCTACAATATAATTTGAAATTGAAATGCATGGGTCAGTGCGTTCGAGGAAACACTTCACAAATACGCATTTACAAAAAAGAAATATTACCACCAAGTGTATATCTATCGACTAAGTCCTTAAAATACTATCGGTTCTTGTATTTTTTCGCCTTTGATTTACAATGAAAAAACTTTAATAGCAATAACAATGATAATGCCAATATGTTTAATGATTGATTAATGCCACATTATAAGCAACTGGCGATTCAAGAATTATCTTTTAGCTTCCCATCTTGAAGGATAGACGATTGTTGATCTGAAACTGCCAGACATTGAGGTCACTTTGAATTCTTTAACGCCTGTCATGTTATACCAACTCTCAGTGACAAAGACTTATGTCAAAACATCCGGCCTGAGCCAGGCCTGACCCCGGGCAGACTCCTTAGCGGGAGTCCTGTTCCGTCCGCCTTACCTTATTCTTTCCTTGCCATGTCTCCTCAAGTCATTGCATGCAGGTTCTTAAGATACGAACAACACATCGTTAGACGTCCTAAGTTGTTGTTTCTATCTGCTTTGAATAGAGATAAATTCTTGCAAATTACACCTATACACCACGACCGGACACAACATCTAAGGTTTTTTCTACTGATACTTAAATGTGTAAAAGTCTATATTCCTAATCGACAACTTTATAAATGTATAGCTGTTGATATCGCTCTCGTTAAAAATATGGATATTTATTATTTTATTATGCATCTTCGTTCGTCGTACGTCGTCCGTCGTGTGGCGTCAACAATGTGCTTGTGAACACACAAGTGGCTACACTTTTTATTAAATCTTCTTCAAACCTGGCCACAATATTTGTCTGCATGAAATCTTCAAGGAGTTCGTAATTGGGTTACGTGGGGTCAAACATTAGAACAAAATGTCAACTTTTAGAAAGAAATCGTGAACAAGCTAGAGAGAACATTCATTGTCTAGTCTTCACTAAACTTGGCCTAAATGTTTGCAAGCAAGAAATCTTGGAAGAGTTCACATCTGGGTCACGTGGTGTAAAAAGTAGGTCACCAGGTCAAATCTGAGAAAAAAATGTGAACATATTAGAGGCCACATTTATAGCCTAATCTTGACCAAACTTAGTCAGAATGTTTGCATGAAATCTAGGAAGAGGTCGCAATTGAGTCACGTGGGGTCAAAAAGTAGATCACTAGGTCAAATCTTAGAAAAAATACTATGGGCACACTATAGACCACATTTATGGTCCAATCTTTACAAAACTTGGCTAGAATGTTTGGCTATATACAATTTTAGGAGAGTTCGTAACTGGGTCACGTGGTGTGAAATATTAGGTCAGCAATAAGCTTGTAAACAGAATAGAGGCCACACTCAAGGCCCATTCTTCACCATACTTGACCGAAATTGGCTCACCTGGGGTCAAAAAGTAGATCACAAGGTCAAATCTTAGGAAAATCTTGTTAACACTCTAGGCGCCACATTTAGGCCCAATCATTATTAACTTTTGTCAGAATATGTGTTTGCATGGTATATTGGAAGAGTTCGGCATTGGGTAACATGGGATCAGAAAATAGGTCACTAGGTCAAACTTTAGAAAAAGCATGTGAACACACTAAAGGCCACATTTATTGGCCAACTCTAACAAGCTTTATCAGAATGTTTGCATGAAATCCTGAAATAATTTGTAAGTGGGTTACGTGGGGTCAAAAAGTAGGTAACTAGGTCAATTAATACAAAAGTCCTAGTAAAGACGCTAGAGTCCACATTTATGGACCAATCTTTAACAACGTCGGTCAGAATGTTTGCCTGCAATAAATCTTAGTTGAGTTTGTAAATTGATTACGTGGAGTCAAAAAGTAGGCCACTAGGTCAAAACTTAGAAAAGCATTGTGAACAGACTACAGACCACATTTTTAGTCCACTCTTCACCAAACTTGGCTAGAATGTTTGGCTATATGGAATTTACGGAGAGTTCCTAACTGTGTCACGTGGAGTGAAATATTAGGTCAGCAATAAGAAATGTGTATTTTTTGTTCAGTCATTTTTATATCATTATTAATCGTACATGTGTTGATAAAAAAGTTTCCTTCGTATCTTCAGTGGAAAAGAAATAAGTACATGCAGCGCCTCTCACTATTCGTTCCATACCCATAAATTTAACACTTGGCTTCGACAAGTTCGAAAGTCGTTGTAATATATAACATTGCTTCTTTGTCATGTATTCTGCGACATTCTGATATAAATAACTAGATTTGTCTATACGATTATTATGTAAGCATTATCATGTCTCGGATCTGTTCAATGAATACATGGTAAAAATAATTTTATCTAGAAAAAGACGAAAGCAAACATCTATCTATATAAAACATGTTTTAGTTTATGATACATGTTTAAATAAGTTTTATCTAGCTATAATGAACGACTCTGCGCCGTACCGTACTGGTAACATATTTCTATAATATGAAATGTTGGAGACTTATTTGTGTTTTTAGTAGAAATGTGTTGAAAATATCTAGCACTTCTTTGTGCCAGATGATTAAATACTTTTAAGAAAAAACAGTATAATACAACAAAAATAAACAAACACAATTTAATGTAAAATTATTTCAAGACCTGAAGTTGGACAAACCAATCAGTCCTGAATTTGTATACAAACAGTCTAACGCATAGAAAGACAAGGTGGGTGGTGTGGAGGTAAGTGGTTTTAATAAATTTTACTGTTTTTAGAACAAAGACAGAACCACTCTCTATCACATTGAAGCAAAGGAAGATTCCGAATGAGGCTCTGAGCTGGTATAATTAACAGTCGCATATGATACCCAAAATATTACAGTCGTCATCTCAGTGCCTGGTATAATTAAATTGCCGAAGCAATTGGCATGATATGATTGTCGTCACCCACTTAGCCTGTACAAACAAGAAATATGCCCAACAGTTTCAATTTGCGTATGAAGATCCTAATGCTTAATATAAATAACTTTATATTGTTATATAAAGTATAATTTTCTGTTGCATGTAAATCTAATTATTGTTTAACCAAATTTACAGGTATTCCTACATATTTGCCACTATTTCTAAGATAGGTAGACAATTATTTGGAATTTTAACATGCGTGTATATTTATGGACAATCTGTAGAAACATTAATCTCCCTTATCTTCTAAATAAAAAAATAAGTTCCCTTACCATGAGTCATGCGTATTGCAGCGCCAGAATAAGTTATTCTAAAACAAGGGTAGATACTTTGATTGGTTTTCCAATCATGTTTATAGGCATAGAATTAGAGACAAGGCATTTTAATTGAATAATAAGAGTTATCATAAAACACAAACATACATAGTTCATTTTATATTTCGACCACGCGTGTTAAAGAACACTACTGCCCTTACAACTTGCTTACAAACATCGAGAAACATTTTAAACCCACTGGTTTCCAAATCAATGCAAAAGCCCAACAAAGTAGACATAGACAAAATGTAATTACTATGTAATAAATATAAGACTGTTTTCTTTCGTTTTCTTGTAAAAGGAGACCTATCCTTGGACATCATTTACAGACGTGTCAGATGATCCCTATGATACAGTTCCGTCAGATGCGCAGAGGTTCTCAAGTCAAGAGGTTAGTAACACCATATGATCAAATGTCACCACGAGAATATATATCACCAAAGTTATGAAGTCGTTATCTTCCACTGGGGGCTTTCTGTCGTTATGATTCTCCCGTGAACTGTTTTGGAAGTTCAACACAACGAAATCAAGTCATCGCTATATTGCGTTCGTATAGTCTTGATAGGTAAATGCAAACCACGTGAAGTAGTCCAAAACTGACATTTTAGTTCGTATTGCGTTTGTATGTCTGTATTACTATCCCTGCTTATGAAAGTCGTTAATAGCGCAAACAATCTTCTTTGTTTCTGGGTTGTCACAACAGCAAAGTACGTTTATACCACTTCTGGTCGATTACTTATAGATAATATTTACTGAGCGTTGTAACGCGCATGGAGTTACTTCAGATAAAGTAATCTTAAAAGGCAGGCGGCGCTAATCAGACTTAAAGTTCCACTATTTACCTGTTATTTTGTAAAATGATATATGCTTTTAAGTGCAGACACATCCTGGGATTGTGCGTTTTAAGCTACTCATTATCTTTTATTCTGTTGATATACAGTTTACTGACTGTAACATCACCAGTAAGTATTTATTACACATGCATTTGACAACGTTTCTATCATTGCTCCCTCTGGATATAGATAGACTTTAAACAGTATAAGTTTGTAAGCATAGAGACTATCGTTGTGTTTAGTTGTCATCGCTTATAAATATTGTTATTTAATCTCAGTAAAATGACATTTCCCCGTTTGCATTGCCACTTATGTGTCATGTTGCATATAAATGTAAATATTTTTATAAGTTTACAAGGATTCGTAAGCAGCTTTGCCGAGTTTGAATTTTAATATGGCAAGTCGTCATAACACTTACATTAACTATCGACTCAAGTGGGATGTCGGACGACACAACTGTAACATATTTACCAGTACTTCCAAGATATGTAATCAATTATTTGGAATTTTAACATGTGTGTATATTTATGGACAATGTGTTCAAGATTTAATCTCCTTTACTCTTTCCTAAAACATTTATCTCCATTATCAGGAAGCATGCGTGTTGCAGCGCCAAAGAAATTATGCTAATACAAGGGAAGAAAATTTGATTGGTTTTCCAATCATGTTTATAGGCATAGAATTAGAGACAAGGCATATTAATTGAATAATAAGAGTTATCATAAAACACAAACATACATAGTTTATTTTATATTTCGACCACGCATGTTAAAAAACACTTCTGTCCTTAAAACTTGTTTACAAACATCGAGAAACATTTTAAACCCACTGGTTTCTAAATCAATGCAAAAGCCCAACGAAGTAGACATAGACAAAATGTAATTACTATGTAATAAATATAAGACTGATTTTTTTCGTTTTCTTGTAAAAGGAGATCTATCCTTCGACATCATTTGCATACGTCTCAGATGATCCCTATGAGACAGTTCCGTCAGATGCGCAGAGCTTCTCAAGTCAAGAGGTAAGTATCACCGCATGATCAAATGTCACCACGAGAATATATATCACCAACGTTATGAAGTCGTTATCTTCCACTGGGGGCTTTCTGCCGTTATGATTCTCCCGTGAACTGTTTTTGGAAGTTCTAAACAACAAGAATAAATCACTGCTATGTTGCGTTCATATAGTCTTGATATGTTAATGCAAACCACGTGAAGCAGTTCAAAACTGACTTTTAAGTTCGTATTGTGTTTGTATGTCTGTATTATAATCTCTGCTATTGAAAGCCGTGAATAGCGCAAACAACGTCCATGCTTACGTTCTTGCAGTTGTTCTGGGCTGGGTCTCAAACGATAAAATTCAATTCCTTTAACCCGCATGTCTTTATCTGGCTTCTGTACACAGTGAGCAATCTCCGTGAGGGCACGACTAAATAACTCGACGTATCTTCTTTGTTTCTGGGTTGCCACAACAGCAAAGTACGTTTATATTACTTCTGGTCGAATACTTATAGATAATATTTACTGAGCGTTGTAACGTACATGGAGTTACTTCAGATAAAGTAATCTTAAAAGGCAGGCGGCGCTAATCAGACTTAAAGTTCCACTATTTACCTGTTATTTTGTAAAATGATATATGCTTTTAAGTGCAGACACATCCTGGAATTGTGCGTTTTAAGCTACTCATTATCTTTTATTCTGTTGATATACAGTTTACTGACTGTAACATCACCAGTAAGTATTTATTACACATGCATTTGACAACGTTTCTATCATTGCTCCCTCTGGATATAGATAGACTTTAAACAGTATAAGTTTGTAAGCATAGAGACTATCGTTGTGTTTAGTTGTCATCGCTTATAAATATTGTTATTTAATCTCAGTAAAATGACATTTCCCCGTTTGCATTGCCACTTATGTGTCATGTTGCATATAAATGTAAATATTTTTATAAGTTTACAAGGATTCGTAAGCAGCTTTGCCGAGTTTGAATTTTAATATGGCAAGTCGTCATAACACTTACATTAACTATCGACTCAAGTGGGATGTCGGACGACACAACTGTAACATATTTACCAGTACTTCCAAGATATGTAATCAATTATTTGGAATTTTAACATGTGTGTATATTTATGGACAATGTGTTCAAGATTTAATCTCCTTTACTCTTTCCTAAAACATTTATCTCCATTATCAGGAAGCATGCGTGTTGCAGCGCCAAAGAAATTATGCTAATACAAGGGTAGAAAATTTGATTGGTTTTCCAATCATGTTTATAGGCATAGAATTAGAGACAATGCATTTTAATTGAATAATAAGAGTTATCATTAAACACAAACATACATAGTTTATTTTATATTTCGACCACGCATGTTAAAGAACACTTCTGTCCTTAAAATTTGTTTACAAACATCGAGAAACATTTTAAACCCACTGGTTTCTAAATCAATGCAAAAGCCCAACGAAGTAGACATAGACAAAATGTAATTACTATGTAATAAATATAAGACTGATTTTTTTTCGTTTTCTTGTAAAAGGAGATCTATCCTTCGACATCATTTACATACGTCTCAGATGATCCCTATGAGACAGTTTCGACAGATGCGCAGAGCTTCTCAAGTCAAGAGGTAAGTATCACCGCATGATCAAATGTCACAACGAGAATATATATCACCAACGTTATGAAGTCGTTATCTTCCACTGGGGCTTTCTGCAGTTATGATTCTCCCGTGAACTGTTTTTGGAAGTTCTAAACAACAAGAATAAATCACTGCTATGTTGCGTTCGTATAGTCTTGATATGTTAATGCAAACCACGTGAAGCAGTTCAAAACTGACTTTTAAGTTCGTATTGTGTTTGTATGTCTGTATTATAATCTCTGCTATTGAAAGCCGTGAATAGCGCAAACAACGTCCATGCTTACGTTCTTGCAGTTGTTCTGGGCAGGGTCTCAAACGATAAAATTCAATTCCTTTAACCCGCATGTCTTTATCTGGCTTCTGTACACAGTGAGCAATCTCAGTGAGGGCACGACTAAATAACTCGACGTATCTTCTTTGTTTCTGGGTTGCCACAACAGCAAAGTACGTTTATATTACTTCTGGTCGAATACTTATAGATAATATTACTGAGCGTTGTAACGCTCATGGAGTTACTTCAGATAAAGTAATCTTAAAAGGCAGGCGGCGCTAATCAGACTTAAATTTCCACTATTTACCTGTTATTTTGTAAAATGATATATGCTTTTAAGTGCAGACACATCCTGGGATTGTGCGTTTTAAGCTACTCATTATCTTTTATTCTGTTGATATACAGTTTACTGACTGTAACATCACCAGTATGTATTTATTACACATGCATTTGACAACGTTTCTATCATTGCTCCCTCTGGATATAGATAGACTTTAAACAGTATAAGTTTGTAAGCATAGAGACTATCGTTGTGTTTAGTTGTCATCGCTTATAAATATTGTTATTTAATCTCAGTAAAATGACATTTCCCCGTTTGCATTGCCACTTATGTGTCATGTTGCATATAAATGTAAATATTTTTATAAGTTTACAAGGATTCGTAAGCAGCTTTGCCGAGTTTGAATTTTAATATGGCAAGTCGTCATAACACTTACATTAACTATCGACTCAAGTGGGCTGGCGGACGACACAACTGTAACATATTTACCAGTACTTCCAAGATATATAATCAATTTTTTGGAATTTTAACATGTGTGTATATTTATGGACAATGTGTTCAAGATTTAATCTCCTTTACTCTTTCCTAAAACATATATCTCCATTATCAGGAAGCATGCGTGTTGCAGCGCCAAAGAAATTATGCTAATACAAGGGTAGAGACTTTGCTTGGTTTTCCAATCATGTTTATAGGCATAGAATTAGAGACAATGCATTTTAATTGAATAATAAGAGTTATCATAAAACACAAACATACATAGTTCATTTTATATTTCGACCACGCATGTTAAAGAACACTTCTGTCCTTAAAACTTGTTTACAAACATCGAGAAACATTTTAAACCCACTGGTTTTCAAATCAATGCAAAAGCCCAACGAAGTAGACATAGACAAAATGTAATTACTATGTTATAGATATAAGACTTATTGTTTTCGTTTTCTTGTAAAAGGAGATCTATCCTTGGACATCATTTACAGACGTGTCAGATGACCCCCCTGATACAGTTTCGTCAGATGCGCTGAGCTTTTCAAGTCAAGAGGTAAGTATCACCGCATGATCAACTGTCACCACGAGAATATATATCACCAACGTTATGAAGTCGTTATCTTCCACTGGGGCTTTCTGCAGTTATGATTCTCCCGTGAACTGTTTTTTGGAAGTTCTAAACAACAAGAATAAATCACTGCTATGTTGCGTTTCGTATAGTCTTGATATGTTAATGCAAACCACGTGAAGCAGTCCAAAACTGACTTTTAAGTTCGTATTGTGTTTGTATGTCTGTATTATAATCTCTGCTATTGAAAGCCGTGAATAGCGCAAACAACGTCCATGCTTACGTTCTTGCAGTTGTTCTGGGCTGGGTCTCAAACGATAAAATTCAATTCCTTTAACCCGCATGTCTTTATCTGGCTTCTGTACACAGTGAGCAATCTCAGTGAGGGCACGACTAAGTAACTCGACGTATCTTCTTTGTTTCTGGGTTGCCACAACAGCAAAGTACGTTTATATTACTTCTGGTCGAATACTTGTAGATAATATTTACTGAGTGTTGTAACGCTCATGGAGTTATATCAGATAAAGTAATCTTAAAAGGCAGGCGGCGCTAATCAGACTTAAAATTCAACTATTTATCTGTTATTTTGTAAAATGATATATGCTTTTACGTGCAGACACATCCTGGGATTGTGCGTTTTAAGCTACTCATTATCTTTTATTCTGTTGATATACAGTTCACTGACTGTAACATCACCAGTAATTATTTATTACACATGCATTTGACAACGTTTCTATCATTGCTCCCTCTGGATATAGATCTTAAACAGTATAAGTTTGTAAGCATAGAGACTATCGTTGCGTTTAGTTGTCCTCGCTTATAAATGATATTTCCCCGTTTTCATTGCCACTTATGTTTCTTGTTGCATGTAAATGTAAATATTTTTATCAAATTTACAAGGATTCGTAAGCAACTTTGAATTTTAATATGGCAAGTCGTCAAAACACTAACATAGACTCAAATGGCTTGTCGGACGACACAGCTGTAACGTATTTGCCAGTAGTTCTAAAATATGTAATCAATTATTTGGAATTTTAACATGCGTGTATATTTATGGACAATGTGTTTAAACTTTAATCTCCTCTAAGGTTCTCTAAAGCATTAATTTCCATTACCATGAGTCATGCATAGTGCAGTGCCAGAATAAGCTATGCTAAAACAAGGGTAGAGACTTTGATTGGTTTTCTAATGATGTTTATAAGCACAGAATTAGAGTCCCGATATGTTAATTGAATAATAAGAGTTATCATAAAACAGGAACATACCTAGTTTATTTTATATTTCGACCGCGCATGGTAAAGAACATTGCTGCCCTTTAAACTTGCTTACAAACATCAGAAAACATCTTAATGCCACTGGTTTCCAAATCAGTGCAAATGCCCAACAAAGTAGACATACACAAAATGTAACGCGCTATGTAATAAATTTCGTTATCTTGTAAAAGGAGATCTATTCTTGGCAATCCTCCAGAGACGTCTCAGATGATCCATATGATACAATTCAGTCAGATGCGGAGAGCTTCTCAAGTCAAGAGGTAAGTATCACCGTATGATCAAATGTTACCACGAGAATGTATAAGCTACTCTTTACCTTTGACTCTGTTAACATTGAGGTCACTAACAGTAACATCACCAGTAAGTATTTATTACACATGCATTTGACAACGTTTCTATGATATGATTGCCCAGTCTGGATATACATAGACCTTAAACAGTATAAATTTAACTCTTTAAAGTATAGATGACTGGCTTAGCCTTTAGTTGTCATCGTTTATAAATACTGTCAATAAATGTCAGTTTAATTATATGCCTACGTTTTCTATGTCAATAATGTTTTCTACTGCAAGTAAATGTAATTTTTTTGTCACATTAACAAGCAATTCTGACAGTCTTGAGCTAGTAAAAACTTAAAAATGCCTGCTGATTTACAGCTGATATTTCTCACAATTTAGCATCTTGTTTGGCAAAAATTCACAAAATCCGAAACGTTCAACTTCAAGAACAAAATTAGCTAAATTAAGCGAATAATGAAAACAAACATGTAAATTACCTACAGTTACGAACTGCTGTTGTATTCATCTGTGTTAATGACCAATGCAAAAATGAGACGACGAAAGTGTAACACAAATTGTGTAATTCTAGATCGTACATGGTGATTTCAGGGGAGGTCTTGGTATCAAGATATAATTATGTATTTTAGATAAATTATTATTGCTACAAACATGCAAATATTAAAATATTGATTTCATCAGATCATGACAGCCTTCATTACTCCCAACGGAGAAGCTGCACAAACAAGGCAAAATGTCTGAATATGAGTACAATTATCCACCTATATTTGTACAGGAAATAAATCACATATTTATGCAGACCTATTTGTATCACGTGTCTTCACGCAAAATATCATGATATAGGGTAAACAAGGACTACATTTTAGCCATTTTAAGAAATCGCAACAGACAAATGGTTAAATTGAATAAGTCAAATTGCTATAAAGCAAAAGGAAAATTAAGGATAATTTGGACGCTGTGCGTCTATCAGATGAATGTTAGTAAGCACATTGATTAAACAAATGTAAATGTCTAAGACCCAGCGACTTGTAGCAAGATAAATGTTTTGTCTTAGCAGTAGCCATTGTATATCTAACGAAAGATAAAAATTAATGCGGTAAACAACAAGCAAAAAATTGCAAATTGTACATCCCTTCACCAGATACCACCAAGGTCTAATCGCTCAGAAGACGGAATTATCTCAGAAGGTCTGATTTTAAATAAAAGAGCTCAAGACTTGCTCCATACAATATAGGGGTGTGCAATGTTGCAAAGCGGCCATGCGCCTGGTTCCTTACTTTGAGTTCTTAAGCGACGTTTTGAGACTTAAAGCAACGAAAAGCATTGCTTGATTTCCATGGACTTTACCCGGCAATCGAAAGCAAAGACTCGTAATTAATGCAGTTTTATTATTCAAAAAGCTATTTTTAATTATATATCATCATCTGACTTATTATTGCTAAGTACAAATCTTTATACTAATTTAATTGTACTGAATAATTTGGAAGATTCTCAATTTTGATATAATATGACATTAGCTATGAATTTGTTGTAGAGAAATTTATTTGAAGTTTACTAGAAATAATCTACTAGGTCTGTTTTAATGAATGTGTTCAATACAAAATAGGCATAAATTTATTAACGATCATCCATGAGACGGGTACGCGAAAGTGGGTTGGCAAGGAAAAGTCAATATGATAAATGGCGTTTTTAAATTACATTTAGCTCATTGTTAAGAAAAAAATGTCAGGTTGATTTTTATTCCAACTCATAGTAACAAATATTTTACTCGGTGCTATGTGACAATGCAACAACAAATATACTATAAAGAAATGTTGTTGTTTTTTAAATCGATAGAACTGCCATTTTCTTCCTGCACAGTTAAAGAATCGCAGAAAAGATATTGCTTGGTGTACGAAGAACTAATATATTTTCCTTAAAAATTGAAACTTTTTTCGTAGACGAAAGGTTTTGGACTAGGAAAATGTTTTTTGTAATTTTGTGTTAATATTTGTTTTAGCACTTAAAGTGTTCATCTAACGTTGGTTGTCTGCGGCGATCAGCTTATAACTTGTATTGTGTACTGATTTTATTTAAGGAAATAATCATTGATGGTCCGATCAGGCAGTCTTTCCGCACTAAGAGAAGAGTACCGTCTCCACCTGGGCTGTTTAACGCAGAAATTGATCAGGGTGGTGCCATCTTGGAACAGGTATAGGTTAAATACATTCTATCGTGTGAGAGGTTTTCTTTAATTATAATTGTCGTTTAAAATGCTAACTAGGACTGCACAAATACGTTATCCAGAAAGAATGTTTATTAAAGCGATTTTAACATCAAAGCCAGTGTTGAATAAACAATAACGTTGATGTAAATGTCTGGTGCAAGTATGAAACAGTTTATTTAATATTCCATATACCGAGTCATGCGTAGTGCAGCGCCGGGAAATAATATGTTCAAACATTTACAATGATATAAACTTCGACTGGCTTTCTAATCTTGTTTATATCATAGAATTAGAGGCCCGATATTGTAAAAGAAAAATAAGTGTTATCATAAAATACATACATTTCACGAAATAAATTTCGCCTACGCATTTTGAAGGACACTATTACTCTTAAAACTTGCTTACAAACAAATTAACAAAACATGCCAATCCAGAGAACTATGAAAAAAACGAAGGAGATATTGACAAAATGCGTGGCGTTGTGCAATAAATATAAGACTGGGATCTCGTTCGTTTTCTTTTATATAACAGGTATTAGCCATCATTAAAAGACATCTCAGATTATCTAGAGTTCAGATAGATACGAAGAGCTTATCAGATCAGGAGGAACATGCAACCGTATTTTCAAGTTTTACAGCAAAAGTGTATCACTAAAGTTACTCGTAACCTTTCACAGGGAAGTCTGCCGTTATGTTTGTAGAGTGAACTGTTTTTGGAAGTTCTACACAACAAGATCAAGTCGCTGCTATATTGCATTCATATTGTCTATATATGTTAACCATCAAATGAAGCATTCTAAGTATGGCTCGTATATTGTTTATATGATCGCACTATTTTTTTCTGGGTATAAAGGTCGTGTACAGCAAAAACAACATCCATCTACGTACATAACATTCGAACAGTTGCTCTGGACAGCTGTAATAACGGCACAGTTCTAATCTGAGCGCTCTGAAGCGCCGTTTGGGCGATGTAAGTTTTACCCAGTAAGCGATTACATGTGGGCAAACAATGGTCAAACTTATTCTGTAGTAGATCAAATGTACAACGTTCTGGAAATTGGAAAGCAGGCAAGTCTTCATTTGAAAAAAAAACCCACTAAAATCTAGATTATGCATTAGGACAGCAGTTACATCAAAGTCACGAACACCCGATCGAAATCATTTAAATTAACATTCAACACTTTTCTTTATAATTTTGCAATAGTCACTAACACTCGATAGAATTCATTTGAGTAAACATTCAATATTCAATATTGTCTTTATGATTTTGCATTTTAACCTAGGTCTAAAATAAAATAAATGTTCATACATGCTACCAGAGTCGACCAAATAATGCCTTTAGCCCGGAAGCGAGTGATTTTACTATGAATAGCTGTTCTTCCCTGGGCGTAAATACAATATGGTACATGTATTTTCATATTTTGTGTCAATTTTCATATGCAACAATGATTTGTTCAGATCAGGTAATGGCAATATCAGGTGTGAAAATATATTTATTAGACTTTTGTAAGCAGAGTGCAATCCCCAGTGCCGTCACGCCTGAATAACTCCACGTGTCTTTCTGTTATCGTTACTAGCCTGAGCAAAAACGTGATTGCACATTTGATCGTATGCTTATTGATTACATTCTCTGCAAGATTTATCATTTATGTAGTGACTTGCGCTAGCAAGGCTTACCTTAACAAAATGTATCGGGCATTTCTTAAAGAAATTAAGCTCTTAATAGCATACATACTCAGAGTTTATGTGTTTTGTTCTAACATAAACATTAATTTACTCTGATAAGATAACGTTTACTGACAGTTTAATGATATAGAAACATTGTTTTCTAAATCAATATATATTTTATTACACCAACATAATGCGAAAACAATATATGTTTAGATTAATTATTACTTCCTAACACCCAGATTTACTAAATAGCAGTATCCATCTTGAATAATATTAAAATATTGCTGTTCATAATAAGTCTGTTTGATATTTTGAAGTATTTTCAGTCCTATATTGAATGACAAACAACCTTTTACACTTTACAACAATTTTTGTCAAGTTGTATCTTTAATGTCAGTTTAGTGTGGAATTATAAACCACAGTAGCACATAATAAATAACATTGCCTTGTTACATCATTAGTTCCATTGGGATTAAGGGCATACCAGATAGTTCTTATTGTTTTCTCAGTTTGTCCTTATCCATTTCACTTTAAATGTGTGAAGTAGGTTAACTTAAGTAAACATTTTACTTTGTATACATAACCGAGATACAAATATGTTTTCATACAAAACAACGTTGAAAATAAAATATAAGATATCGAAAAAGAAAAATCGTGTCAGAAATATACTATATGAACAATAATAATGTGGGTATTGTGAGGCTTCTGCACATGTGCAATATCTGCTTGTAAACTTTACTTTTATAGTTAATTGTAATAACATTGGCAACTTGTTTTCCCTTCTACACATTGGAAAACCTATTAAATAGTGTTTTAGCTTTGGATTTTGTTTTAAATCACTCTGAGGTCTCAGGAATTAATATTGTACATACTTATTTTTTCTGGAGATTTATAGTATACTGAAAACTTTTAAATAAATACCGTAACTTTTTAAATATGTCTTTCTTACTTTCTCCCATTTTGTTTAAACCTGATTAACTGTCACAGATTTTGTGTTTGTATGTCTGCATTGCTATCTCTGCTTATGAAAGTCGTGCATAGCACAAACAACGTCCATCTACGTACCTCACATTCTAGCAATAGTTCTGGGCAGGGTCTCAAACGATAAAATACAATTCCTTTCACTTGCGTGTCTTCATCTGGATTCTGTACGCAGATAGGAACCTCAGTAAGGGCACAACTAAATAACTCGACGTATCTTCTCTGTTTGTAGGTTGTCACAACAGCAAAGTACGTTTATACCACTTCTGGTCGAATACTTGTAGATAATGTTTACTGAGCGTTTTAACGCTCATGGAGTTACTTCAGATAAAGTAATCTTAAAAGGCAGGTGGCGTTAATCAGACTCAAAGTTCCACTATTTATCTGTTATTTTGTAAAATGATATATGCTTTTAAGTGCAGACACATCCTGGGATTGTGCGTTTTAAGCTACTCATTATCTTTTATTCTGTTAATATACAGTTCACTGATTGTAACATCACCAGTAAGTATTTATTACACGTGCATTTGACAACGTTTCCATCATTGCTCCCTCAGTATAAGATTGTAAGCATAGAGACTGGCGTTGCCTTTAGTTGTCATCGCTTATAAATGACATTCCCTGTTTTCAATGCCACTTATGTTTCTTGTTGCATGTAAATTTAAATATTTTTATCAAATTTACAAGGATTCGTAAGCAACTTTGCCGAGTTTGTATTTTAATATGGCAAGTCGTCAAAACACTAACATAGACGCAAATGGCTTGTCGGACGACACAGCTGTAACGTATTTGCCGTCATGCCTGAATAACTCCACGTGTCTTTCTGTTATCGTTACTAGCCTGAGCAAAAACGTGATTGCACATTTGATCGTATGCTCATTGATTATATTCTCTGCAAGATTTATCGTTTATGTTGTGACTTAAGATAAAGTAATAAAAAAATAAATAAAAGCATGCCGCGCTAGCAAGGCTTACCTTAACAAAATGTATCGGGCATTTGTTAAAGAAATTAAGCTCTTAACAGCATACATACTCAGAGTTTATGTGTTTTGTTCTAACATAAACATTAATTTACTCTGATAAGATAACGTTTACTGACAGTTTAATGATATAGAAACATTGTTTTCTAAATCAATATATATATATATTATTACACGAACATAATGCGAAAACAATATATCGTCGGTTAAAAGCCAAAAGGGCTCAACAGCATTTTTCACATTATGGAGAAAAACAAGGTTTAAAGTTTAGATGCATCTTAAAAATCCACTTTTGGTGATAATGAATTTATATTTTGCACATGTCAGTAGTAATTCATTATATGTTTATTCACACAAAGCAAAATATAAGAAACACACAAACATTGCCAAAAATGGGCATTTTGTTGATGAGTCCTTTTGGCAGAAAGAAATATATAACTTTCAGAGAGAAATTTAATAAAGCCAAAAGGGCTCATCAGATCTAATTCGCACACTAGATAAATGTGTTAAGTCCATTAATACAGTAAGATGTTTATAACTGTTTTTGTTAAGGTACATGTCACTTTCGAAGTCTTTTTGAAACCATTTGTAACCATCTTCTATGTTTTTGGCCTTGTCTAATCACCCACAGACCTGTCTGAGTCTTCATCATTAATGTCTTGTAGTGCTAACTGGTCTTAAGCAGATTTGCTTGTTTGTAAGGATTCATAAAATCCTCTGTATATCGTAGGAATGACAAACGAATCACAAAGATCTAACAAGTCATTCTTTTCTTCGGAAATCAGTAATTTCCCATCATACTTTCGTGAAAGGTCACCGGCAATAGCAGACAGGCGTGCTCGTACTGATCTGGTCACATTTATTTTCTGAACTCTTCGTCATACTCGTATTTAATTTGAATTTCTTCTGGACATTACTTCGTTACTTTCAGCACTTTAACCTTTAGCCATTTAACCCTGTTCCCATGTACGTCAGTTGTGTGTGTTTTTAGGTCATGAAATATTTTCTGCTGTTATGTTTGTAAGTTTGGTATTGTACCTATTGTACCTATTGCTAGTTGGGCGGACATCAATATGCTGGCTTATGAAGTCTCTATCTTTCATAAGTCATTTTTCCGTCATAATATGTATAAAATATTGCTTGTCTCACCTCCTCTGTAAATTTGACTTTGGAGAAATATAACTCTTTCCCATTGTTTTATTTCTTTTCCTTATATTCTTTTTCAACATAGTTACATTTAGCGTTCCTTTTCGCGATAGTTTTGTCTTTTTGGGAGCGATAAAAACCTCTTGCTTCCGAGGTGTTATAGTTAAAGTATTCATGTCTGACTGGCATTTCTGTGTAGTAGAGGGTTTGTCATCATTTGTATTTGATGAAGGTTGCGGTTCGGATAATGTCCTTCTGATCATCATCATGTTCATATGCACTGCAAGGTATGTTAGCCTCACATTTTTTCTGGCACAGTCATCTTCAATATATATCTGGGATAATCTCAATAACTGGATGGTTTAATCTACTAGCGTAGATTGTGATGTTGACGTTGAAATAATTTGCAGTAGCCAGCGGAAGAAAATCTGCCAATCAACATTCAAAATCCCTTTTCTTTTTAATACCTTTTATTTTGCTGTCATACATATTCGAGAATTCATCACAACTCATGCCTTTCCTGTGTTGTACAAAAGCCTTGTAGTGTTTTGTTCCTTTCCAATAGATGACTACTAGTTTATTTCTGAGTTCCTGAACTATGTAGTCTGTGCTTAGTTGTATCCGAACAGCATTGAAATAGCAGTCTCCATCTGCAGTTACTGATATTTGTGTTAAAGAGTTACTTGTTAGTAAATTGGACAATCTCGTCTCGCCACTCCTTTTTAGGATTGTTTGTAGCGTGTGATCAGGCTTGCTCTGTTTCAGGGCTTTCTCCAAATGCTTATTGTATTGTTGTTGTTTAAATTGTGTAGTTTTCTTCCACATATTTTTCCTTGTTATTATTGGTGCCTTGTTATGTAATAGGCCTGAACTCGAATCACTGATTTCTTTCAACATTCTTTTTCTATTTTCCTCCCTCTTCAAGGGTCTTATTCGTTTCTGTACCCAAATTTTCTTTCTTTTGAATGGGAAGAACAGTAGCCTTCACTCAAAGATGCACCAGAAGATGGTGTGTAGCTTTCATCTTCATAACTATCTTCTTCAGAGATATCTTCATACAGATTATGCTTTTGTTGTTCAGGCTCTCTCTCTCTTATTCTTCAGTTTATCTTGAATTATTGAAAGAGGAACATCATCAGAATCAGACATAATTATCTTCAGGTTCATTTACATCAGCGGTGCCTTGAATGTGTGACACATTTGATGATTCCTCAGTAAAAGATTGTTTTGGATCTTCATTCATACAGTTCATCCCTGCAATATATAAGAAAACATATAAGAAAACTGGTATATAGATCCTGCAACAAAATAATAAACTGATATTTTGGTAAGCAACGTATCACTGGTTGTAGCATAATGATAATTTCCTTATATTTTCATTAATAGGATGTTACAAAAGTCATGTTAGAAGTTTTCCCTACATATTTTCAAAAATATGATTTATCTGACATACTTTCAAACACATTTATTGTCTCTTGTGTTGTGTAGAAGTCAGAATCAGACCATTCTTCTTCTTCTGGAACAATATGCGCCTAAAATATAATGGACCGTCATGAATACTTATGCGAAATTCATTTTTGATCCATGCCAGAAGGGCTCATCAGCAATTTATAATGAATCTGAATACTTTTCAATATCTTTAAGTGCATTGTAATGCAGTAAATTATGTAATCTAAGTATTAAACCTGTGACAAAAATTATAGATTTATTTTAGATATTATAAATTTAATAAAAAGTAAACAATTTTATTATAAGAGCCAAAAGGGCTCAAAAGATGAATTCAGTATCCTCGCTTATTGTACTAAATTTTGTAAGTAAATAACTTAAGAAATCTGTTTAAGTTTTAACTTTTTTATTATATTCAAGATATAGAAAACATAAAAGGCACTTACCTGATTCTATTTTCATACACATATTGAAAACTATGCACAATAAAAAGACCAAAATCTTCAACACTCCAATACAAAATCTGGCTTCAGAATGAATATTTATCTGCTGCTGGACCCCACTAATTGCTGTAATATAAACACTTTCACACCACAGTATCTGCCTAATGGGTTTACAAACAAACAGTATCTCATTAATCCAAGAAATCCAAGAAGGGCTTATCAGCACTGATGAGCCCTTATGGCAGAAGGAAATTGTTGATGAGTCCTTTTGGCAGTACACAAAAGTGCAAATACTATATTGTACAAAATTTTCAAGTCATGTATTTTGACCAAATATAGAAACTGATGCTCAATAAGTTTCCAACACAAAGATCATATAAAAAACATGTAAAAAATATAAAAATGTCAAATTTGACCAAAAATGTTGTTGAGCCCTTTTGGCGTTTAACCGACGATATGTTTAGATTAATTATTACTTCCTAACACCCAGATTTACTAAATAGCAGTATCCATCTTGGATAATATTAAAATATTGCTGTTCATAATAAGTCTGTTTGATATTTTGAAGTATTTTCAGTCCTATATTGAATGACATACAACCTTTTACACTTTACAACAATTTTTGTCAAGTTGTATCTTTAATGTCAGTTTAGTGTGGAATTATAAACCACAGTAGCACATAATAAATAACATTGCCTTGTTACATCATTAGTTCCATTGGGATTAAGTGCATACCAGATAGTTCTTATTGTTTTCTCAGTTTGTCCTTATCCATTTCACTTTAAATGTGTGAAGTAGGTTAACTTAAGTAAACATTTTACTTTGTATACATAACCGAGATACAAATATGTTTTCATACAAAACAACGTTGAAAATAAAATATAAGATATCGGAAAAGAAAAATCGTGTCAGAAATATACTATATGAACAATAATAATGTGTGTATTGTGAGGCTTCTGCACATGTGCAATATCTGCTTGTAAACTTTACTTTTATAGTTAATTGTAATAACATTGGCAACTTGTTTTCCCTTCTACACATTGGAAAACCTATTAAATAGTGTTTTAGCTTTGGATTTTGTTTTAAATCAATCTGAGGTCTCAGGAATTAATATTGTACATACTTATTTTTTCTGGAGATTTACAGTATACTGAAAACTTTTAAATAAATACCGTAACTTTTTAAATATGTCTTTCTTACTTTCTCCCATTTTGTTTAAACCTGATTAACTGTCACAGATTTTGTGTTTGTATGTCTGCATTGCTATCTCTGCTTATGAAAGTCGTGCATAGCACAAACAACGTCCATCTACGTACCTCACATTCTAGCAATAGTTCTGGGCAGGGTCTCAAACGATAAAATACAATTCCTTTCACTTGCGTGTCTTCATCTGGATTCTGTACGCAGATAGGAACCTCAGTAAGGGCACAACTAAATAACTCGACGTATCTTCTCTGTTTGTAGGTTGTCACAACAGCAAAGTACGTTTATACCACTTCTGGTCGAATACTTGTAGATAATGTTTACTGAGCGTTTTAACGCTCATGGAGTTACTTCAGATAAAGTAATCTTAAAAGGCAGGTGGCGTTAATCAGACTCAAAGTTCCACTATTTATCTGTTATTTTGTAAAATGATATATGCTTTTAAGTGCAGACACATCCTGGGATTGTGCGTTTTAAGCTACTCATTATCTTTTATTCTGTTAATATACAGTTCACTGATTGTAACATCACCAGTAAGTATTTATTACACGTGCATTTGACAACGCTTCCATCATTGCTCCCTCAGTATAAGATTGTAAGCATAGAGACTGGCGTTGCCTTTAGTTGTCATCGCTTATAAATGACATTCCCTGTTTTCAATGCCACTTATGTTTCTTGTTGCATGTAAATTTAAATATTTTTATCAAATTTACAAGGATTCGTAAGCAACTTTGCCGAGTTTGTATTTTAATATGGCAAGTCGTCAAAACACTAACATAGACGCAAATGGCTTGTCGGACGACACAGCTGTAACGTATTTGCCGTCATGCCTGAATAACTCCACGTGTCTTTCTGTTATCGTTACTAGCCTGAGCAAAAACGTGATTGCACATTTGATCGTATGCTCATTGATTATATTCTCTGCAAGATTTATCGTTTATGTTGTGACTTAAGATAAAGTAATAAAAAAATAAATAAAAGCATGCCGCGCTAGCAAGGCTTACCTTAACAAAATGTATCGGGCATTTGTTAAAGAAATTAAGCTCTTAACAGCATACATACTCAGAGTTTATGTGTTTTGTTCTAACATAAACATTAATTTACTCTGATAAGATAACGTTTACTGACAGTTTAATGATATAGAAACATTGTTTTCTAAATCAATATATATATATATTATTACACGAACATAATGCGAAAACAATATATGTTTAGATTAATTATTACTTCCTAACACCCAGATTTACTAAATAGCAGTATCCATCTTGGATAATATTAAAATATTGCTGTTCATAATAAGTCTGTTTGATATTTTGAAGTATTTTCAGTCCTATATTGAATGACATACAACCTTTTACACTTTACAACAATTTTTGTCAAGTTGTATCTTTAATGTCAGTTTAGTGTGGAATTATAAACCACAGTAGCACATAATAAATAACATTGCCTTGTTACATCATTAGTTCCATTGGGATTAAGTGCATACCAGATAGTTCTTATTGTTTTCTCAGTTTGTCCTTATCCATTTCACTTTAAATGTGTGAAGTAGGTTAACTTAAGTAAACATTTTACTTTGTATACATAACCGAGATACAAATATGTTTTCATACAAAACAACGTTGAAAATAAAATATAAGATATCGGAAAAGAAAAATCGTGTCAGAAATATACTATATGAACAATAATAATGTGTGTATTGTGAGGCTTCTGCACATGTGCAATATCTGCTTGTAAACTTTACTTTTATAGTTAATTGTAATAACATTGGCAACTTGTTTTCCCTTCTACACATTGGAAAACCTATTAAATAGTGTTTTAGCTTTGGATTTTGTTTTAAATCACTCTGAGGTCTCAGGAATTAATATTGTACATACTTATTTTTTCTGGAGATTTATAGTATACTGAAAACTTTTAAATAAATACCGTAACTTTTTAAATATGTCTTTTTTACTTTCTCCCATTTTGTTTAAACCTGATTAACTGTCACAGATTTTGTGTTTGTATGTCTGCATTGCTATCTCTGCTTATGAAAGTCGTGCATAGCACAAACAACGTCCATCTACGTACCTCACATTCTAGCAATAGTTCTGGGCAGGGTCTCAAACGATAAAATACAATTCCTTTCACTTGCGTGTCTTCATCTGGATTCTGTACGCAGATAGGAACCTCAGTAAGGGCACAACTAAATAACTCGACGTATCTTCTCTGTTTGTGGGTTGTCACAACAGCAAAGTACGTTTATACCACTTCTGGTCGAATACTTGTAGATAATGTTTACTGAGCGTTTTAACGCTCATGGAGTTACTTCAGATAAAGTAATCTTAAAAGGCAGGTGGCGTTAATCAGACTCAAAGTTCCACTATTTATCTGTTATTTTGTAAAATGATATATGCTTTTAAGTGCAGACACATCCTGGGATTGTGCGTTTTAAGCTACTCATTATCTTTTATTCTGTTAATATACAGTTCACTGATTGTAACATCACCAGTAAGTATTTATTACACGTGCATTTGACAACGTTTCCATCATTGCTCCCTCAGTATAAGATTGTAAGCATAGAGACTGGCGTTGCCTTTAGTTGTCATCGCTTATAAATGACATTCCCTGTTTTCAATGCCACTTATGTTTCTTGTTGCATGTAAATGTACATATTTTTATCAAATTTACAAGGATTCGTAAGCAACTTTGCCGAGTTTGTATTTTAATATGGCAAGTCGTCAAAACACTAACATAGACGCAAATGGCTTGTCGGACGACACAGCTGTAACGTATTTGCCAGTAGTTCTAAGATATGTAATCAATTATTTGGAATTTTAACATGCGTGTATATTTATGGACAATGTGTATAAGATGGACAATGTGTTTAAGTTTTAATCTCCTCTAATTTTCTCTAAAGCAATAATTTCCATTACTATGAGTCATGCAAAGGGCAGTGCCAGAATAAGCTATGCTAAAACAAGGGTAGAGACTTTGATTGGTTTTCTAATGATGTTTATAAGCACAGAATTAGAGTCCTGATATGTTAATTGAATAATAAGTGTTATCATAAAACAGAAACATACCTAGTTTATTTTATATTTCGACCGCGCATGTTAAAGGACATTGCTGCCCTTAAAACTTGCTTACACACATCAGAAAACATCTTAATGCCACTGGTTTCCAAATCAGTGCAAATGCCCAACGAAGTAGACATACACAAAATGTAACGCGCTATGTAATTAATTTTGTTTTCTTGTAAAAGGAGATCCATTCTTGGCAATCCTCCAGAGACGTCTCAGATGATCCATATGATACAATTCAGTCAGATGCGGAGAGCTTCTCAAGTCAAGAGGTAAGTATCACCGTATGATCAAATGTTACCACGAGAATGTATAAGCTACTCTTTACCTTTGATTCTGTTAACATAGAGTTCACTAACAGTAACATTACCAGTAAGTATTTATTACACATGCATTTGACAACGTTTCTATCATTGCCCCCTCTGGATATACATAGACCTTAAACAGTATAAATTTCTAAGTATAGTGACTGGCTTAGCCTTTAGTTGTCGTCATTTATAAATACTGTCAATAAATGTCAGTAAAATTATATGTCTATGTTTTCTATGTCATTAATGTTTTCTACAGCATGTAAATGTATTTTTTTATCAAATTTACAAGCAATTCTGACAGTCTTGAGCTAGTAAAAGCTTTAAAGTACCTACTGATTTACAGCTGATATTTCTCACAATTTAGCATCTTGTTTGGCACAAATTCATAAAATCCGAAACGTTTCACTTCAAGAACAAAATTGACCAAATTAAGCGAATAATGAAAACAAACATGTAAATTACCTACATTTACGAGCTGTTGTTGTATTCATCTGTGTTAATGACCAATGCAAAAATGAGACGACGAAAGTGTAACCCAAATTGTGTAATTCTAGATCGTACATGGTGATTTCTGGGGAGATCTTGGTATCAAGATATAATTATTTATTTTAGATAAATCATTATGCTACAAACATGCAAATATTAAAATATTGATTTCATCAGATCATGACAGCCTTCATTACTCCCAATTGAGAAGCTGCACAAACAAGGCCAAATATCTGAATATGAGTACAATTATCCACCTATTTATATATTTGTACAGGAAATAAATCACATGTTTATACAGACCTATTTGTATCACGTGTCTTGAGGCTAAATATCATGATATGTGGTAAACAAAGACTACATTTTAGCCATTTTAAGTAAATCGCAACAGACAAATGGTTAAATTGAATAAGTCAAATTGCTATAAAGCAAAAGGAAAACCAAGGATAATTTGGACGCTATGCGTCTATCAGATGTATGTTAGTAAGCACATTGATTAAACAAATGTCAGTGTCTATGACCTAGCGACTTGTAGCAAGATAAATGTTTTGTCTTAGCAGTAGCCATTGTATATCTAACGAAAGATAAAACTTAATGCGGTAAACAACAAGCAAAAATTGCAAATTGTACATCCCTTCAACAGATACCACCAAGGTCTAATCGCTCAGAAGACGGAATTATCTCAGAAGTTCTTATTTTAAATATAAGAGCTCAAGACTTGCTCCATACAATATAGGGGGAGTGCAAGGTTACAAAGCGGCCATGTGCCTGGTTCCTTTCTTTGAGTTCTTAAGCGACGTTTTGAGACTTAAAGCAAAGAAAAGCATTGTTTGATTTCCATGGACTTTACCCGGCAATCGAAAGCAAAGACTCGTAATTAATGCAGTTTTATTATTCAGAAAGCTATTTTTAATTATATATCATCATCTGACCTATAATTGCTAAGCACAAATCTTTATACTAATTTAATTATACTGAATAATTTGGAAGATTCTCAATTTTGATATAATATGACATTAGCTATGAATTTGTTGTAGAGAAATTTATTTGAAGTTTACTAGAAATAATCTACTAGGTCTGTTTTAATGAATGTGTTAAATACAAAATAGACATAAATTTATTAAGGATCATCCATGAGTCGGGTACGCAAAAGGGGGTTGGCAAGGAAAAGTCAATATGATAAATGGCGTTTTTAAATTGCATTTAGCTCATTGTTAAGAAGAAAATGTCAGGTTGATTTTTATTCCAACTCATAGTAACAAATATTTTACTCGGTGCTATGTGACAATACAACATCAAATATACTATTAAGAAATGTTGTTGTTTTTAAATCGATAGAACTGCCATTTTCTTCCTGCACAGCCAAAAAATCACTGGAAATATATTGCTTGGTGTACAAAGAACTAATATGTTTTACTTAAAAATTAAAACTTTTTTCGTAGCCGAAAGGAAAATGTTTCTGTGATTTTGTGTTAATATTTGTTTTAGCGCTTAAAGTGTTCATCTAACGTTGGTTGTCTGCGGCGATCAGCTTATAACTTGTACTGTGTACTGATTTTATTTAAGGAAATAATCATTGATGGTCCGATCAGGCAGTCTTTTCGCACTAAGGGAAGAGTACCGTCTTCACCTGGGCTGTTTAACGCAGAAATTGATCAGGGTGGTGCCATCTTGGAACAGGTATAGGCTAAATACATTCTATCGTGTGAGAGGTTTTCTTTAATTATAATTGTCGTTTAAAAGGCTAACTAGGACGGCACAAATATGTTATCCAGAAAAAAATGTTTATTAAAGCGATTTTAACATCAAAGCCAGTGTTGAATAAACAATAACGTCGATGCAAATGTCTGGTGCAAGTATGAAACCGTTTATTTAATATTCTATATACCGAGTCATGCGTCGTGCAGCGCCGGGAAATAATATGTTCAAACATTTACAATGATAAACTTCGACTGGCTTTCTAATCTTGTTTATATCATAGAATTAGAGGCCCGATATTGTAAAAGAAAAATAAGTGTTATCATAAAATACATACATTTCACGAAATAAATTTCGCCTACGCATTTTGAAGGACACTATTACTCTTAAAACTTGCTTACAATCAAATTAACAAAACATGCCAATCCAGAGAACTATGAAAAAAACGAAGGAGATATTGACAAAATGCGTGGCGTTGTGCAATAAATATAAGACTGGAATCTTGTCCGTTTTCTTTTATATAACAGGTATTAGCCATCAATAAAAGACATCATTTTACAGCAAAAATGTATCAACAAAGTTACTCGTAACCTTTCACAGGGAAGTCTGCCGTTATGTTTGTAGAGTGAACTGTTTTTGGAAGTTCTACACAACAAGATCAAGTCGCTGCTATATTGCATTCATATTGTCTATATATGTTAACCATCAAATGAAGCATTCTAAGAATGGCTCGTATATTGTTTATATGATCGCACTATTTTTTTTCTGGGTATAAAGGTCGTGTACAGCGAAAACAACATCCATCTACGTACATAACATTCGAAAAGTTGCGCTGGACAGCTTTAATAACGGCACAGTTCTAATCTGAGCGCTCTGAAGCGCCGTTTGGGCGATGTAAGTTTTACCCAGTAAGCGATTACATGTGGGCAAACAATGGTCAAACTTATTCTGTAGTATATCAAATGTACAACGTTCTGGAAATTGGAAAGCAGGCCAGTCTTCATTTGAAAATAAACACTAAAATCTAGATTATGCATTATGACAGCAGTTACATCAAGGTCACGAACACCCGATCGAATTCATTTAAGTTAACATTCAACACTTTTCTTTATGATTTTGCAATAGTCACTAACACCCGATAGAATTCATTTGAGTAAACATTCAATATTGTCTATATGATTTTGCATTTTAACCTAGGTCTTAAATAAAATAAATGTTCATACAGGCTACCAGACTCGACCAAATAATGCCTTTAGCCCGGAAGCGAGTGATTTTACTATGAATAGCTATTCTTCCCTGGGTGTAAATACAATATGGTACATGTATTATTTTCATATTTTGTGTCAATTTTCATATGCAACAATGATTTGTTCAGATCAGGTAATGGCAATATCAGGTGTGAAAATATATTTATTAGACTTTTGTAAGCAGAGTGCAATCCCCAGTGCCGTCATGCCTGAATAACTCCACGTGTCTTTCTGTTATCGTTACTAGCCTGAGCAAAAACGTGATTGCACATTTGATCGTATGCTCATTGATTATATTCTCTGCAAGATTTGTCGTTTATGTTGTGACTTAAGATAAAGTAATAAAAAAATAAATAAAAGCATGCCGCGCTAGCAAGGCTTACCTTAACAAAATGTATCGGGCATTTGTTAAAGAAATTAAGCTCTTAACAGCATACATACTCAGAGTTTATGTGTTTTGTTCTAACATAAACATTAATTTACTCTGATAAGATAACGTTTACTGACAGTTTAATGATATAGAAACATTGTTTTCTAAATCAATATATATATTTTATTACACGAACATAATGCGAAAACAATATATGTTTAGATTAATTATTACTTCCTAACACCCAGATTTACTAAATAGCAGTATCCATCTTGGATAATATTAAAATATTGCTGTTCATAATAAGTCTGTTTGATATTTTGAAGTATTTTCAGTCCTATATTGAATGACATACAACCTTTTACACTTTACAACAATTTTTGTCAAGTTGTATCTTTAATGTCAGTTTAGTGTGGAATTATAAACGACAGTAGCTCATAATAAATAGCATTGCCTTGTTACATCATTAGTTCCATTGTGATTAAGGGCATACCAGATAGTTCTTATTGTTTTCTCAGTTTGTCTTCATCCATTTTCACTTTAAATGTGTGAAGTAGGTTAACTTCAGGAAAAAGTAAACATTTTACTTTGTATACATAACCGAGATACAAATATGTTTTCATACAAAACAACGTTGAAAATAAAATATAAGATATCGAAAAAGAAAAATCGTGTCAGAAATATACTATATGAACAATAATAATGTGTGTATTGTGAGGCTTCTGCACATGTGCAATATCTGCTTGTAAACTTTACTTTTATAGTTAATTGTAATAACATTGGCAACTTGTTTTCCCTTCTACACATTGGAAAACCTATTAAATAGTGTTTTAGCTTTGGATTTTGTTTTAAATCACTCTGAGGTCTCAGGAATTAATATTGTACATACTTATTTTTACTGGAGATTTATAGTATACTGAAAACTTTTAAATAAATACCGTAACTTTTTAAATATGTCTTTCTTACTTTCTCCCATTTTGTTTAAACCTGATTAACTGTCACAGATTTTGTGTTTGTATGTCTGCATTGCTATCTCTGCTTATGAAAGTCGTGCATAGCACAAACAACGTCCATCTACGTACCTCACATTCTAGCAATAGTTCTGGGCAGGGTCTCAAACGATAAAATACAATTCCTTTCACTTGCGTGCCTTCATCTGGATTCTGTACGCAGATAGGAACCTCAGTAAGGGCACAACTAAATAACTCGACGTATCTTCTCTGTTTGTGGGTTGTCACAACAGCAAAGTACGTTTATACCACTTCTGGTCGAATACCTGTATATAATGTTTACTGAGCGTTTTAACGCTCATGGAGTTACTTCAGATAAAGTAATCTTAAAAGGCAGGTGGCGTTAATCAGACTCAAAGTTCCACTATTTATCTGTTATTTTGTAAAATGATATATGCTGTTAAGTGCAGACACATCCTGGGATTGTGCGTTTTAAGCTACTCATTATCTTTTATTCTGTTAATATACAGTTCACTGACTGTAACATCACCAGTAAGTATTTATGACACGTGCATTTGACAACGTTTCCATCATTGCTCCCTCAATATAAGATTGTAAGCATAGAGACTGGCGTTGCCTTTAGTTGTCATCGCTTATAAATGACATTCCCTGTTTTCAATGCCACTTATGTTTCTTGTTGCATGTAAATGTAAATATTTTTATCAAATTTACAAGGATTCGTAAGCAACTTTGCCGAGTTTGTATTTTAATATGGCAAGTCGTCAAAACACTAAATTAGACGCAAATGGCTTGTCGGACGACACAGCTGTAACGTATTTGCCAAGAGTTCTAAGACATGTAATCAATTATTTGGAATTTTAACATGCGTGTATATTTATGGACAATGTGTTTAAGATGGACAATGTGTTTAAGTTTTAATCTCCTCTAATTTTCTCTAAAGCATTAATTTCCATTACCATGAGTCATGCAAAGGGCAGTGCCAGAATAAGCTATGCTAAAACAAGGGTAGAGACTTTGATTGGTTTTCTAATGATGTTTATAAGCACAGAATTAGAGTCCTGATATGTTAATTGAATAACAAGTGTTATCATAAAACAGAAACATACCTAGTTTATTTTATATTTCGACCGCGCATGTTAAAGGACATTGCTGCCCTTAAAACTTGCTTACACACATCAGAAAACATCTTAATGCCACTGGTTTCCAAATCAGTGCAAATGCCCAACGAAGTAGACATACACAAAATGTAACGCGCTATGTAATTAATTTTGTTTTCTTGTAAAAGGAGATCCATTCTTGGCAATCCTCCAGAGACGTCTCAGATGATCCATATGATACAATTCAGTCAGATGCGGAGAGCTTCTCAAGTCAAGAGGTAAGTATCACCGTATGATCAAATGTTACCACGAGAATGTATAAGCTACTCTTTACCTTTGATTCTGTTAACATAGAGTTCACTAACAGTAACATTACCAGTAAGTATTTATTACACATGCATTTGACAACGTTTCTATCATTGCCCCCTCTGGATATACATAGACCTTAAACAGTATAAATTTCTAAGTATAGTGACTGGCTTAGCCTTTAGTTGTCGTCATTTATAAATACTGTCAATAAATGTCAGTAAAATTATATGTCTATGTTTTCCATGTCATTAATGTTTTCTACAGCATGTAAATGTATTTTTTATCAAATTTACAAGCAATTCTGACAGTCTTGAGCTAGTAAAAGCTTTAAAGTACCTACTGATTTACAGCTGATATTTCTCACAATTTAGCATCTTGTTTGGCACAAATTCATAAAATCCGAAACGTTTCACTTCAAGAACAAAATTGACTAAATTAAGCGAATAATGAAAACAAACATGTAAATTACCTACATTTACGAGCTGTTGTTGTATTCATCTGTGTTAATGACCAATGCAAAAATGAGACGACGAAAGTGTAACCCAAATTGTGTAATTCTAGATCGTACATGGTGATTTCTGGGGAGATCTTGGTATCAAGATATAATTATTTATTTTAGATAAATCATTATGCTACAAACATGCAAATATTAAAATATTGATTTCATCAGATCATGACAGCCTTCATTACTCCCAATTGAGAAGCTGCACAAACAAGGCCAAATATCTGAATATGAGTACAATTATCCACCTATTTATATATTTGTACAGGAAATAAATCACATGTTTATACAGACCTATTTGTATCACGTGTCTTGAGGCTAAATATCATGATATGTGGTAAACAAAGACTACATTTTAGCCATTTTAAGTAAATCGCAACAGACAAATGGTTAAATTGAATAAGTCAAATTGCTATAAAGCAAAAGGAAAACCAAGGATAATTTGGACGCTATGCGTCTATCAGATGTATGTTAGTAAGCACATTGATTAAACAAATGTCAGTGTCTATGACCTAGCGACTTGTAGCAAGATAAATGTTTTGTCTTAGCAGTAGCCATTGTATATCTAACGAAAGATAAAACTTAATGCGGTAAACAACAAGCAAAAATTGCAAATTGTACATCCCTCCAACAGATACCACCAAGGTCTAATCGCTCAGAAGACGGAATTATCTCAGAAGTTCTTATTTTAAATATAAGAGCTCAAGACTTGCTCCATACAATATAGGGGGAGTGCAAGGTTACAAAGCGGCCATGTGCCTGGTTCCTTTCTTTGAGTTCTTAAGCGACGTTTTGAGACTTAAAGCAAAGAAAAGCATTGTTTGATTTCCATGGACTTTACCCGGCAATCGAAAGCAAAGACTCGTAATTAATGCAGTTTTATTATTCAGAAAGCTATTTTTAATTATATATCATCATCTGACCTATAATTGCTAAGCACAAATCTTTATACTAATTTAATTATACTGAATAATTTGGAAGATTCTCAATTTTGATATAATATGACATTAGCTATGAATTTGTTGTAGAGAAATTTATTTGAAGTTTACTAGAAATAATCTACTAGGTCTGTTTTAATGAATGTGTTAAATACAAAATAGACATAAATTTATTAAGGATCATCCATGAGTCGGGTACGCAAAAGGGGGTTGGCAAGGAAAAGTCAATATGATAAATGGCGTTTTTAAATTGCATTTAGCTCATTGTTAAGAAGAAAATGTCAGGTTGATTTTTATTCCAACTCATAGTAACAAATATTTTACTCGGTGCTATGTGACAATACAACATCAAATATACTATTAAGAAATGTTGTTGTTTTTTAAATCAATAGAACTCCCAATTTCTTACTGCACAGCCAAAAATCGCAGGAAATATATTGCTTGGTGTACGAAGAACTAATATGTTTTACTTAAAAATTAAAACTTTTTTCGTAGCCGAAAGGAAAATGTTTCTGTAATTTTGTTGTAATATTTGTTTTAGTGCTTAAAGTGTTCATCTAACTTTGGTTGTCTGTGGCAATCAGCTTATAACTTGTATTGTGTACTGATTTTATTTAAGGAAATAATCATTAATGGTCCGATCAGGCAGTCTTTCCGCACTAAGAGAAGAGTACCGTCTCCACCTGGGCTGTTTAACGCAGAAATTGATCAGGGTGGTGCGAACTTGGAACAGGTATAGGTTAAATACATTCTATCGTGTGAGAAGTTTTCTTTAATTATAATTGTCGTTTAAAATGCTAACTAGGTACTGCACAAATATGTTATCCAGAAAAAAATGTTTATTAAAGCGATTTTAACATCAAAGCCAGTGTTGAATAAACAATAACGTTGATGCAAATGTCTGGTGCAAGTATGAAACCGTTTATTTAATATTCCATATACCGAGTCATACGTAGTGCAGCGCCGGGAAATAATATGTTCAAACATTTACAATGATATAAACTTCGACTGGCTTTCTAATCTTGTTTATATCATAGAATTAGAGGCCCGATATTGTAAAAGAAAAATAAGTGTTATCATAGAATACATACATTTCACGAAATAAATTTCGCCTACGCATTTTGAAGGACACTATTACTCTTAAAACTTGCTTACAAACAAATTAACAAAACATGCCAATCCAGGGAACTATGAAAAAAACGAAGGAGATATTGACAAAATGCGTGGCGTTGTGCAATAAATATAAGACTGGAATCTCGTTCGTTTCCTTTTATATAACAGGTATTAGCCATCATTAAAAGACATCTCAGATTATCTAGAGTTCAGATAAATACGGAGAGCTTATCAGATCAGGAGGAACATGCAACAGTATTTTCAAGTTTTACAGCAAAAATGTATCACTAAAGTTACTCGTAACCTTTCACAGGTAAGTCTGCCGTTATGTTTGTAGAGCGAACTGTTTTTGGAAGTTCTACACAACAAGATCAAGTCGCTGCTATATTGCATACATATTGTCTATATATGTTAACCATCAAATGAAGCATTCTAAGAATGGCTCGTATATTGTTTATATGATCGCACTATTTTTTATGGGTATAAAGGTCGTGTACAGCAAAAACAACATCCATCTACGTACATAACATTCGAACAGTTGCGCTGGACAGCTGTAATAAAGGTACTGTTCTAATCTGAGCGCTCTGAAGCGCCGTTTGGGCGATGTAAGTTTTACCCAGTAAGCGATTACATGTGGGCAAACAATGGTCAAACTTATTCTGTAGTATATCAAATGTACAACGTTCTGGAAATTGGAAAGCAGGCCAGTCTTCATTTGAAAATAAACACTAAAATCTAGATTATGCATTATGACAGCAGTTACATCAAAGTCACGAACACCCGATCGAAATCATTTAAGTTAACATTCAACACTTTTCTTTATGATTTTGCAATAGTCACTAACACCCGATAGAATTCATTTGAGTAAACATTCAATATTGTCTATATGATTTTGCATTTTAACCTCGGTCTAAAATAAAATAAATGTTCATACATGCTACCAGACTCGACCAAATAATGCCTTTAGCCCGGAAGCGAGTGATTTTACTATGAATAGCTGTTCCTCTCTGGGCGTAAATACAATATTGTACATGTATTTTCATATTTTGTGTCAATTTTCATATGCAACAATGATTTGTTCAGATCAGGTAATGGCAATATCAGGTGTGAAAATATATTTATTAGACTTTTGTAAGCAGAGCTGCAATCCCCAGTGCCGTCACGCCTGAATAACTCCACGTGTCTTTCTGTTATCGTTACTAGCCTGAGCAAAAACGTGATTGCACATTTGATCGTATGCTCATTGATTATTATTCTCTGCAAGATTTACCGTTTATGTAGTGACTTGAGATAAAGTAATAAAAAAATAAATAAACGCATGCCGCGCTAGCAAGGCTTACCTTAACAAAATGTATCGGGCATTTGTTAAAGAAATTAAGCTCTTAATAGCATACATACTCAGAGTTTATGTGTTTTATTCTAACATAAACATTAATTTACTCTGATAAGATGACGTTTACTGACAGTTTAATGATATAGAAACATTGTTTTCTAAATCAATATATGTTTTACTGTATCAACGGGAAAACAAACATTAAAATGGTAGCTCAACCATCTTGTAAACAACAATAAACTGTGCGCCCGTGGCCGAGTGATTAGAGTTGCTGACTTGTAACTTAGCCCTTCACCACTTGGATTCAAATCCCAGTCGGGGCGAGAATTTTCATGTGGCGATGTTTTCCAGCTTACTTGAGGTGCACCGGTAGCTCTATTCAGAAATCATTCAGGAGTCTTCCTCCCTAATTAGCTGGAGGTTGCTAGTTTGACTACAACTGTGTGTATGTGATGTAAATAAAATCTAAATAAACAGACAAGCATTCAACATTTGATATTTTACTTTGGTTTTAAATCTTAGTTATGAATTATTTCAATTTTTCCTTAGGCAAATCTAAAATACAGTTTGTTTGCACAACCATAGACTAGTACAAGTATAACTACAGCTCTAGTAATGAGAATGTTTGTCAGATTTTATTTTTAGAATAAAAATAAGATCTTTTAATGCAGTCGTGTAAGGTTCCTGATGAATCGTAAGGCAAACTAGACCAAGAAGAGGATGGCTATTATGTAAATGCCAACCAGTCTATCTCCCCCTGATTCTAAGGGTTGTTACGGTTTATTTCGTGAAACATAGAGCATGCACAAGCAATTCTTCAAGCGCCTTTTGTTTCATTTAGAAGTTTTGATTTCAATTGAATTAATATTTCTTAAAGATAGAAAAAATGTTTTAAAAGATGCAATTTACATGATACATTGTCCATGAAGAAAAAAAAGAAGAATCCTTCGTTTTCCATTATAGATAAATTCAAAGCAGACTTTGAATGATTATTTTAGCCTAGCGAGAAAAGCACCTGCCGTTTGTGTCCAGTCCATTTTCTGTCTTTACACACGGGTTCTTGTGACTCGAACTGCACTGACAACCACCGAGAGAGAATCATCGAGTACATGGTTGAAGTGTTCAAGCCACTTATCACGAAGAGGATTGACCCATTAGAAGTTGTTCCGTATCTTGACTTTATAGGTAGGCTCACTGAAATAGTTTGAGTAAACTAAACAATTAATTCCAGAACATTTGTCAGAGTCAAGTTGTCCCAGCTACACAGTTAACTTTAGATATGTCGTCACAATATGGCGAACCATTGTACTTTTTGGCATCTTCGATCAAGGATACATTAACGACATACTATGTGGATGAACCAGGTGCTAAAAATAGTTCGAAAAATGTTCTTATAGTTTATACGCTTCCGATAATGTTTGCCTAATGACATCAAACAATTGTTTATGAAGAGCATCGTCAAATGCACACGATGAATTAGCAGTGATATTTTACTTGTAACAAGTTAATGTTAAGTGCTTATTTGCTCTTTTTACCGTATTCATTAGATAGTGGCATGATGTCGTCACTCGAGTGTCCACAAAAATCTGTAGAGCGGCTTATTGGTTTCATCCACAGAAGTAATACTCCAGGAAAATGGACTGCCTTTTCAGACGCCTTACTCCAAGCAGGTATACATGTGATCTAAAACATCATTGATGTTAGTGTATCAGTAGTATCAGTAGAATAATATGGTATTTTTATATTGTTTCTAAGACAAAAATCACAGAAAGTGTAATGTTAAGAGCTCTTAAAACGAATTTAGGCATCCAAGTCGTCCTTATAAAAACTGATCCTTCAAAATAGGGACTGATGGGCTTTCTCGAAATACTGACTTGTGTCACTGTTTGTTACTAGTTTACTTAACATGTTTATACCTATGTATAGAACAAGTTTTTTGTGAGTTCTATTTCTAATCCCTGAAGAAATTACTTTATAATTCTATTAATGTTTTGCAGAAAACCCCCATTTGCATGCACTCGTCAATTCAAAAACAGAAAAAGACAATACTATCCAAGCGAAGTTTGTGAAACTGCGCGCACCGGACATTGCCCAGAACATGTGCGTCGCGGACATCCTAGACAAGCTGGAAGAAGAGGAAGTGATATCGGTAACCGACAAGGAGCGAGTGATGGCGATGAATAAACAAAAGGGGGAAACGCATGCTGCCCTTCTCCTTTTAGATTTAGTGCCGAATAGGATAGAAGATTGGTACAGTAGATTCATTAGAACATTGCGTGCATGTGGCATGGCAGAGTTTGGTGATAGCCTGGAAGAGGCAATGCCGGTAAAGACATCGCATGAAAAAGTGCTGCCAGAGAATCATGCAACTGGTAGGCTTTAGTAGATTAACATAAAATGATCTTGAACGAACATCTCATCTGTTGATTTGTCTGCCATACATAAATAACGTCACATTGCAAAGATAAATATTTTAATTTAGGACGAGTACTATGCTTATTTTGATAGCTTTTTCTAATGATCACGTGTGCTATGTAGACGCGATTTGAAAACCTAAAAAAGCGAGGTCAATAACATTTTGAATTGCCTCCTCTTTTTTTTTGACGATATCTTACAAAAACGTCCTTTAACAGATAAGTTAAAAAAATAGTTCTTGATAGAATGCAAAAACAAGATATAAATAAATAATGCAACATACTGTTCATGGATGTTCACTTCATTTTACGAAATTCACTACCCAAAGGCCCCTGATTACGTTATAAAAATATTGGACTTTGCAGGATGACAATAAAAACAATAGCTTTTTATCATCATGAATACGTTTTTATGTATCATGTTTAATAGTCCTGTTTAAAAATCAAAATGTCCTCCAATGTGATACGCTACCTTTCAAAGTCATGTCTCGACATTGCATCAGAAATTCTCATGTTGCCGAAAAGGTTACACTTAAAATATATCTCTTTTTTAATTATTCCTTTTTATGTCCAAAGAGTTTTCAACGCTGAACTTGTTTTAATTTCATCATTAATTATATTGTATCATCGAAAGAAATTGATATAAAACTTAATTTTAACTAGAGTTTTGAGAAATTCAATTTACTTTACAGAGACGACTGAAATAAAAAAGAAAGCGAATAAACGTACCAGAAATGTGTATACTCTAATGCCTGGAGGACGGTTAAAAGCCCCAACCAAGCAAAGTGCAACTCAAGAAATAGACATTACTCCTCCAGAATTACCTCCCCGTCAGAATGCAATGGAAGACATAAATAGACGCGTATACAGCAGCGACAGAACGACAGTAAATAGGAGGCTCCAAGAGAGGCCCAAACTCCCACAGAGATATCCTGGCACAACGAACTTGGTTTATCAAAATGGTATTCAATTTACTTATAAAAATCAATTTAAATCAGGATTTTCTGCACATTCGTGTTGGTATGAGGCTAGCGTTTTGAACGAATTCAAGTTAACCTATGTCAGCCATAATCTTTGTTTACATCGGACCAATGTCAGCCATAATGTTTGTTTACATTGGACCAAGATAGACCTAGCTTTGATATAAGGGCATTTGCGAAATTGATATGAAACTTCATTTTAACTAGAGTTTTGAGAAATTCAATTTACTTTACAGAGACGACTGAAGTTAAACAGGTAGCAACAAAACATACTAAAATATTATATACTCCAATGACTGTAGGAGGGTTAAAAGCCGCAACCAAGCAAAGTGCAACTCAAGAAATAGACACTACTCCTCCAGAATTACCGCCCCGTCAGTATGCAATGGAAGACATAAATAGACGCGTAAACAGCAGCGATAGAACGAAAGTAAATAGGAGGCTCCAAGAGAGGCCCAAACTCCCACCGAGATATCCTGGCAGAAAGCACTTGGCTTATCAATATGGTATTTAATTTATTTATAAAAATCAATTTAAATCAGGATTTTCTGCACATTCGTGGTAGTATAAGGCTAGCGTTTTGATCGAATTTAACTTAACCTATGTCAGTCATAATCTTTGTTTACATCGGACCAAAGTCAGCCATAATGTTTGTTTACATTGGACCAAGATAGACCTAGCTTTGATATAAGGGCATTTGCGAAATTGATATGAAACTTCATTTTAACTAGAGTTTTGAGAAATTCAATTTACTTTACAGAGACGAATGAAGTTAAACAGGTAGCAACAAAACGTACTAAAAAATTGTATACGCCAATGCCTGGAGGAGGGTTAAAAGCCCCAACCAAGCAAAGTGCAACTCAAGAAATAGACATTACTCCTCCAGAATTACCGCCCCGTCAGTATGCAATGGAAGACATAAATAGACGCGTAAACAGCAGCGATAGAACGAAAGTAAATAGGAGGCTCCAAGAGAGGCCCAAACTCCCACCGAGATATCCTGGCACAACGAACTTGGTTTATCAAAATGGTATTTATATTTTTTTTATTAAAATCAATTTAAATCAGGATTTTCTGCACATTCGTGTTAGTATAAGGCTAGCGTTTTGATCGAATTTAACTTAACCTATGTCAGCCATAATCCTTGTTTACATCGGACCAAAGTCAGCCATAATGTTTGTTTACATTGGACCAAGATAGACCTAGCTTTGATATAAGGGCATTTGCGAAATAATTATGACAAAACGGTAATATTTTAATACATTTTTTCAATTCTGCCTAAAGATTAGTAACAATGTGCATTACAGATGAATATTTTTTTAATCTGATCATTTATGTTTTCTTCATAAGATACCGAGTTAAGGCAGCTGTTCCGAAACACTAACAAAACAATCGCTGTTTATTCATTGTTGTTTTCGGTGATTGAATAAAACTTTATGTGGTTGAAAGCAGTAATGTATCCTTTTAATTACACATATTAAACATTTGGGAGGAGTTTCCATCTTCGCCGTTTAAATCTATGTTTTCTACCTGCTATGTTTTCTACCTGTAGTAAAAGCCGTAGTTCCGAAACAAGAGCATGTGTCCCGGAACATGTCTATATGTCGGCATATTCCTCCTGCTGCAGTAAACAACTTTCTCAAACTTATGTTTAATTGTTAAATGAGCTGTCACTATTCTACTTAAGCGCGCAGCAATGGGTAGTACACGAAAGACAAACCACAGTAAGCATTCAATTTTTAAAGGTGGAATAACAAAACAACCAAAACAGATTTCTGCATACAGCTTTACTAACCCTAAGATGTAGGACATATAAATAAAAAACAACTTAAGTAACAAAAAGAACACAACAAAATGATTGATGTCAAATAATATCATTATTTTTTGACAATAATTTTGCAAAATAAGCAGAACCGATAATACGGATAAGCTTCATATTTTGAAATACTAGTTAGGTTATGCTAGTAATTGTAAAAAACAAATGAGTTTTATAACTTTGGTCAAGTTACAAACCTGTGTGCATCTATGAATTTAATGGCTTTCTTATAACATTCCCTTTTGATCTTGGACGTTTTTACCAAGCAGACAGTGCTGACTCAAATTAGACAACAGTCTGGTCAAGGTCTAATCTATCTGCCAATAGTTGTAGCTCATTATAAAAACTTATTTCTCTGAAGTATGCACCATACAGATTGTATGGCGATTACTATCTATGAGGGCATGATATCATGAAGTAAAATTTAGTAAAGAGTAAATATTTCCTGATTTTAAAAGTATTAAAGGTGTTATCCGACAGTTTGTTGTTGTTTTTCCCTCAAATTAACCAAATAAGTCATTGGCGCTTGCAAAGTCTAGCAAAATGCTCTTCATTGATGCCAAAGATCTGTGAGATCTGTGTGAACAGTCAAGGATAAATCCCCACTCATCATTGCAAACTTGTATTTCCTATCTGAGCCATGCTGCGAAGATAACTATTTTTAAACTTAGAAAAATGGGACCACTTATTTTTATTTAGTCATCCGGACAATTTTCTCTGACGTCGGTATTTATAGCACTATCACACTTGTTATAGAGTTGGAAAGTCAGAATATGTAGACTATTTTTTTCTCTATTAGTAATTCTAAAATTTTCAAAAACAAAGCAATGAGTAACTAAAGATAGAGCAAGAATGTGCCAATGACTGTATATCCCCCGCCAACAGGTGATTTTCCCCCAGAAATGGTAGACTATAAAAATTTTACATCATTATTACAAGTGCAATTTATAAAAAAAAGATATATAAAAAAAATAAATATTGATGTATCATATAATAATGAAAGATGTATCAGCTGTTATTAACAAGTTTACTGCTACACTCATTATATGTGTAACATGCAATAAAGGTACAACAGGACAAATGGTATCCTAACCATATGTATAGTCTCGTACAAACATTCAATTGAAATAGTTGGACCAGGTTCCATTTCTGAAACTGTCTTAACTTGTGCAAGTGTTTGATCAAAATACTTTGCTACTGGCTTGACAAAGTAATTACAAGGCAGATGAACCCCAACACCAATATCATGTTGGTCTGGCCAGGGGTATGAACTTGGTACTGGGTTACCACAGACTTTAGCATACACTATTCCCTCTTCATCTAGCACCTTCCTAAACCAAAATGCCAGTTTTCTTGGAACATGGCCATATAAGAGACCTGCAATATCTGACCAAAAAATATTACGTTGTTCATCTGTTAACAAGGTGTGTAAACTAGGATGAAATGTGGATAGTTCTGGGATCCAGACAAGACATGCACTTTCATCATGAATGTTATTATTTTTGCTATCTACAGGTAATCTAGTTGGAAGATCAGTTCTGGGAGGTTTTATTTTAAAGTGATGGTAACCTTTTACAACACAGTTTTGTACCAAAGTTGAAATCTCTGACAGTCACAGACGCCTCTCTAGCAGGCAGGCTATATGTACTTGTACCTTCACCTGGCTCAGTTTCTTGATACACCTGAAGAGAAATAAAACAAATGCTATTTTATTTTTTAAGTAATGATTGTCTTTATAGTAATGGACAAATAAAAGTGAAATGTTATGCTTGGAAAGATTCAGACATACATGATGTCAAAGCACATCACTTCACTAGATTTTGATAAAGAAACCACTTTAATATATATATATGAATATGGGATACACATTTTTTATTGATATCAAGATATGGATTTGTTTATTTTATTGTAAGTAACAATATATTAATCCAATATAGATATACAGCATAGCTCATCATGACAATTATAACAACTGGCCTTCACTTCGTTGTCCCGGTATACATATTTAAAATGGATGAAGAAGATGTGTTGAACTTGCATTATAACTTCTGAAGTTTTCTTAAACCCATGATTACACTGAGACATTCTAAATGTCACTGGATCTCTTTTTATTTCCCTACTATGCAGGGCTGTCGTTAAATATTTTCAAATATTTTAGTGAAACAAAACTCATTTTGCATGGCACATATATAATTTGGTTATAGCAACCACATGTATATACAATAGTATTCTGAACAGGTGGGAATAAAAACAAATTAAAAGTAAAGAGATTAAAATTCCTATACTTTTCCTTTCTGTCTAGAAAAAGGAAGAAACTCTGTTTTCATTCAGTGAATGCAATCGACTGTAAAAATTGTCAATTTACTTAAGGGAAACTGCTGGAATGTCACATCCAATCACAGCTAATCGTGTATTTTGTAGAAAAGAAAGAGAAAGAGAGAGAAAGAGAGAGAGAGAGAGAGAGAGAGAGAGAGAGAGAGAGAGGGGGGTTAATGAATGGTATAAAACAACTGGCACACAGAATTTATTGAATAAAAGAAGTTTTTACAAAATCGTTCAATATGTTTGAGATTTCCCCCATCTGGGATGTCACCCAGATGTGCTCTCAGCTGTTCCGAAATAGCTGCTCACACAAACATAAATCATAGTATATTTTGTTTTTCACAATCATAAAACAAAAGTTTGCATTAAATTAAGTTAACCAAGAATAGGTATAGGTTATACATTTTGATGCATAAGTTTGATTGCTTACCTTAGAACTGTGTTTTTTTCTGACCACAATGTTTTTTTTTTTCTCAAGTTTCATTAAACGGTGTTGAATTACAAACAATAATTAAATTGTTTCGCAGGTAATATTTTCATCGACTATTGTTGTTTTTTCGCCCTTATAACGCGTCGAAAATCTTTGGAAAAAACTTGGGAAAATGAGAAAAATACAGTGATCGATATAAACGAAGCAATATTTTGAGTACTTTACGAGCAAACATAGAGAAATCAAGTGGATGTTTCGGAACAACTGCTGTTTCGAAACTACTGTCTTAGCTGTATTACCAGATCACGCGTCTTTATACTTTGGAGATTTACCTAAATTTGAGGTTTTATAAATATCCACTTATTACTTTCATATAACCTAGCATTGTTTTTACATACGGACTACTTAAAAGCTATTTTCGCTCAGACTTGAACATAATAACATAAAGATAGAAATTAAATCAGTAAATAAATAAATAAATATTTACAATTTTGCATTTATATTTATCATTATATTTATTCATTTATATTATATTTTATTTTATTATCAGCTTGGATCGGGTCGGATTGAAACTTTGTTTTTGATGTTGGAGTATTGCATTTCATTGCGTTTTTTTGTTTTGTTTTGTGTTTTGTTCTACTCTACTCTACCCTACCAACACCCCACCCCTACCCCCTACCCTCCCCTACCCTACCAACACCCCACCCCCTACCCCCCACACCTCCCCCCTTAACCCTACCACACCCCTACTCTATTCTACTAAAGAAACTGCCACAAATCAAAAATAATCGCAAAACCGATTGTCTTTCTTGTACCCTTTGCTCGGGTATGCTGTTTATTTAAATCAGGACCTTACATATTAATAAATATAATTAAGTCTATTTTATCTGATATTTTCGTTTCTACAGAAAATGCCACAGAAGCAAGCACCGTAGGACCGTCGGTTTTTGAGTCAACACATGATAATGAACAGCAGTTATATGATAACACTATAGCTATAAGGAGGTTTGAAGATCAAAAGGAAGACAGTATAGATAGCACTAGTCTTCGAGGTTTTCGCAAATTACTTCAAGAGGCAAATGAAAGTACAAATGGAAAACTGAATTACATTGAGAAGTTAATACATCTCCTTCAGGAAGGTAATTGGATAATCAAATAAAATATGTTATTTTGTAAACTTGCTTATTATAGCTTACATTCTTAATAATTTTGATAAAGGTAAGTTATTGGTAATTAATTAAATTTTTAAAAGTAAGTTTTCTGCAGAATTCAGCTTTGATATATTCCGTACCTACAAAAAAATACTATTTTGATGAATATCCAAAAGGTGAAGATGCGCATGCTCAGGTAATGGTGTAGGTTGAGGTAGTCTACATATTTTAGGACAACTGTTAAATCTAGTTTGTTACCTAAGCAACCATTAATGTGGTGTTCTCGCCATTTTCTTTTTGGTCAGAAGAACCAGCTGGCAGAAATTATCTTTAAGGCCAGAAGTCAAATGGTGTTCCTATGTTCATCTCAAGACACAAGTTCCCGTATAACTGATTGCATTAGTGTCCTTTCTTAAATAGCATTAAGTATCAAATGAATATGTTAACAACTTGTTTTTCCTTTGGAAAAAAGGACGCCCCTTGTCTAATAGTAATTTTCGCCGACTGGTAACGCCACTTACTTTTCACTTGCATGTGGGGAGGTCTTCTTGCTGACCTGCTGTGCAACGGTTTCTACCCAAACGATTGCTTGTCGTCTTTCATTTATTAAAACTGGACAATGCTTAAGGAGCATTATTGCGACTCTGCGATGATCTTCAAAATGAACTAAAAAAGAAACCACCTTTATTTTCGTTACATTTCAGAAAGGTGTAATTTGGCCAGTTCTAGTGAATACATGCCTTTGATTTTCCCAGATTTAAATGCAAGAACTCTGGAAGAGGTGTGTTCACAAGATACTTCAGGTAAACAATGCTATGTTTTATTTATTGTTTTAATCGTTATGTTGTAATTTAACTTCGTTCTTCATTTGTGAAATGTTACCTTCTTTTGGTATTGTGTCATTGTTTCACTATTTAATATAAATTACTGTTTTAGCTGATACTTTTTGTGGCCTGACATACACGAATCATGTGCTTCGTTAAAAATTAGAATCATGTTTATCCCAGTTGAGGATTATATAAAATAATTTGATGCATGTTTACCTTTGAAGGCGACTTTCAACATGAAGATAAAATATTACGGGAAAGGAAACCTTATTCTCAGTCATGTAAATCAGGCCATAAGCAAGAAGTTTTTACCAAGTTCCAACTTGCTGAAGGAACTGATACACAGCTAACTTTCTTCCTCTAGGTTCATCGGAACAACTTGACAATGGAAATGGTGATCCTGCTACAACTGGTTATTGTAACAATACGTCAGAAACCGTGCGAGCAGAGATACCCACCACAACACATGAATATCATAACATTAATTTTGGTGCAGAGAGAAGGCATGTCTTCCAATCAGACGGCAATTTTGATGATCAACCAAGCCCTATGTCTGCTTAAGGTGCAAGACAAGTTTAAACTGCACATAAATTAACACAGTTGCCAACGTCTTGTTAAACACCACTGGATGACAAACATTTGAACAGGTGTACAGGAACAGATCCTCTTTCTGATGCTAAAAATGCCCACAGTTTGTCAATGAGCAATTTATTAATACAGCAGCTAGTGCATAAATTAGACCAATTAGAAGCAAGTCTAAAAGAAACCAAGAAGCAGAATTACGTAACAATAGAAGGACCTCGCATGTGTGGACACACAAGTCAATGTCAGAGTCAAGCTCAGTTGCCTCTTGTGCGTGGCCCAGAACAACAATACGGTTACCATCTGTTTGCACCGCACACAAACACACACAGTTCTTATTTACATGGAAACAGGTTTCCAAACATCCAGCAATGTCCACACATTAGAGTCGATCAGATAACACCGCAAGGTAATATACAGATTCCGTTCTTTAGTAATAACGCTTTCAGATATACCGGTCAAGAATATCATAATCAACAGTTTGTACCGCAAACCTATATGCCTGTGATTAGGCAATTCTCGAATCCTACGGTAACAGTACTCCATTCTCGGGTCAAGATCCACAAAACAGCAATTATCCGTTCATACCGGAAAGCAATATGCATGGAAATATGCAATTCTCAAATACTTACGGTAACAGTACTCCACGCTCTGGTCAGAATCCAGGACGCAGAAATCAATTTATACCTCAAAATACATACAACCCAAGTTTCAACTATCCTCAATCTTTTGGTATGCCTCAAAATCCAGAATATATATTCAATAGTTAGATTACCAGAAAACAAACAATAAATTATTGACGTATTTTAAGATATTGTTCAGGACAATCATTTGACTTGTGAGTTCAAAGCAATTGTTTGTTTTGCCAACAACCATATGTTTTATTGGTTATTGTACATATTCGCAACAATGTTTAATGTTTCGGCAGAGGTTTGTTGGTGTAGTGTGTAACATAAAACCAAAAAGCCGTATTAACCGAGCGTGACTTCTATTTGCCTAATTAAAAAACAAGACTGACTATATTGTAAAGTATTACCCTACTTTGTCGCACAATCAGATGCCTCAACGCCGCAATTCCGGGCTCTTCGAGATATAAGCAGCCGGGGTTAACGGTAATTTAAGCCAGGTTAAAATGAAAATACTGTATTTGATTACTTCTAAATTTCTCTGTTAACCAAACAGGAACTTTTCATATATAATTATAGCAAGCCAAATTTAAATTCACGGAGTGAAAGTACAATTTTGCCTACCACAGACTGAAAATAAACATTTAACTTACACTGACAAAAGATAGATTAACAGCCAAAAGTTCCTGATTAAGCAGTATCTTTACACATTTTGAAATGCAATGTCATCGAAAAAATAAAAGCAGTACCCACACAATTAAGAGCCATCAGAAACAGATTTGCTAACAAGTAATTAGTCTTAGTCAAATTATACATAAAATAATAGAATTTATTTGTTACTTTAACAAACTAAAGAGATGTATGAATGTAGTGTTTGTGGCATTCTTATACATTTTCTGCCAATAATAAATTAAACATTGTTTCCACTTTATTCAATCTAAAATTTTGTGTTGTGTTTCTAACCTTAAGATAATACATATAAGAAAGAAAAAAAAGGTTACTTATATAGAGGGTCTTATTTAAAATAAAACATGAATTTAGCTTCAGAATGGTAAATACGATTATATAAATGACGATGAATGTTTTTTTTATAAACGATGTCTTATGGAAATGTAAGTAAACTATGCTCTGACTATCGTGCACATGCATGTGCGTTTTACTTGAAGTTGCAAGATTGTTTTATTGCAGCTTTTGTATGATAGAACGATGTATGCAACGATGTATATGGCTCAACAATACAATACTTTCATGTGGGTACTTGTGAGAACAGTATATGTGGGACTTCATCGCCATTTTAGTTAGAATATTTTATTGTCTGTTATTATACTTAATTATTTACATTTTATATGTTATAATTTACATGTTTCAGGATAGGTTATCAAAAGTGTTAATTTAAAAACTATAAAATTATTTTAAATATATAAAGGGTTTATGGTAATTCAACAGGGTCACATTGTCATTGATTAGTACCTCTTACCACAATAATGCTATGCTGAACAGGTATTCCCCCAACTGACTGTTTAAAGGCAGTAAATGTTGGGTTTGCTGTTTTTTGTATTATGTCTCGTCACAGATATGTGGTAACTTTTACATCTTTTACAACTGACTGGTATGTGAATGTCACGTGCCTTTTTCATATTTTTAAATGTATGTTGCACTACTTATAGGTTTTGGAAATATTTTCTTATTGTTGATATTTTCGTTTATATAGGCTTTCATGGAATCAACCGTTTTAGATGTCTATTATTTCTTTTCAACAGGGTTCACTTGTGACCTTAGTTGTTTCTGTTTATTGTTCTATTATTTTTTTCTTACGTTTTGCATTTTTGAAAATATATTGCTCAAAATATACACCGCTTAATTGTTGAATGTATAAAAGTATGCTTATATTTTATCCAGAAATATTTTAGCTTAGCATATATATATGCATAGAAATGGCGGTCCACTGAGCCTTTAAAATAGTAATGAACTTTTTCATTGAGCGACAATGAATCTTAAGTTGTGTTTTCCCCATTATGGGCATACAGCCATAAAGCTGCACATCTAGATAAGGCCATCAGCTGGGCACCGTCCGTCTACGAGTGTTTCATACCTTTAAACTTTGAGACGATGCAAAGGTAGTGCTGATCTAGGATCGTGCATCTACCATTCGGTGGATGGCTTCAAGCTTTCTTGTGAAAGCATGCACCATAGCCAACTCGACGTTTTTTCATCAGTCTTTTCTAGCTCTTTCACAGCAGCTCTTCGTCCCTTTTCTACAATGCCCATATAGTTGTTCATAGAGTGCTTGCAGGGACGCCTGTGCTTCCAGCTTAAGCATAGCCATGTCCGCACGTTCTTTGCACACTCGTTGCCGGTCTGAGCAGTTTGGCGTCTCTCCTCCCGGCAAAAGGTTATACACTGACCGCAGCAAAAAACTGTAAGCGGAGTTGTTCACAGTTACAGGTGTCTAACCAAATTCACTTATTCTATGTGAAAACCTATCGTGTCCATGGCCCCTGGGTTCCTAACAGTACAGTTTCAGCGGTCTTGATCTTTTGCTGGATCATAGGTCTTTGCTGTTGCCCTCCTGCTGGACCCCACTGACTGCGTTATGTCATTCCTAGCCCCTGTCTTCCACTGCAGGTAGTCCCAATAATGTCCTTTTGCCTAAACGATTCCGCCAGGTCCACTTTTTGGCTGGTTGACCATTTCCTGTCTGTTCCAAATACAATCCCAGCCTTCCGCACTAGTTAATCACTGGAGTCTCTCAAAGTCACAACTTGTCTTTGCAATTTAAAATCTTCTAGCAGAGAAGAAAATAGTAGTTGCAACAGTGTGGGAAACTTGGGGCACTCATAGCCGCCAACGTGGGAGATACAAGTTCCTCTTATGAGTTTGTTGAAATTTCATATATGGGCAATGGCCAGTTGAGTCTTGGAAGAAGGCAGTGTTGATACATCCATGCCTTATATTATCCAGGTAGACATGTCCTGTAAAAGGGATTCGGCACTCCCTGACTTGCTGTTGAAGTATCTAAATGTTTTATAGTCTTTGAGATTATCGTCAAACCACTTCCCAATGCAGTTAATGGGATTGTTAATTATGAATGGGATGACTTCTTTGAGGGCAATGGTGCCTGATAGCGTACCTTTCCTGATGACCAAGCATCATAATTTTCTTTGGTTGGAACTTCATCCTTGCTCAGGAGACTGTGTCCTCTAGGGCCTAGATCATCCATCGTGCTTGGATGTAGCTTTCAGTACCGATGGTCAAGTCGTCCATGAACCGTCTGTTTGATGGATGTCGAATCTCACTTTTTGTTTTCGGCCCTGTGGTTTCCCTTTCTGCTGCGTTGATGATAAGGTCCATGTCCATGATGCAGAGGATGACCGAAATCCTGCACCAAATATCTTATCTATATTGATTAAGTATTTACCCTAACACATACAAATTATTCAAGATGCCATTTGTCTATTTTTCATTCTTACAAAACAAAATGATACTCTCCGTAGGCCGTCCATTTTGTATAAAAGATTATTATGTTTAGATATTTGTTATACATCTTTACCTTTAAATCGTAATAAATAAAATACATGTCATATGCTCTTCGCGTATCCATCAAACACCATCCTAACTGACTTTTTAATTAAAAGATTCGTTTTGGAATAAATCAGGACAAGAATAAAAGCCAAACACTCAGCTAATATGTTGATGCTTTGTTGATTCTTTTACCTGGAATAACTGCAACGGTAAATATTTTGGGTTTATGAATACATCAACTTTTTTGTTATACGTAAATTTTCATATATTGAAGAAAACAGTTCTTTATACATGATGCTGTGATAACAACACCGAGGAATAAATAAAACTCGACAGAAGTGCACAGAAAAGTAAAAGTGTTTTTCAATAAAAATTTAATATTACATAAAAATCAATCATATACGGCCAAACCTCAGCCCTCGCACTCAAGATTCAATTAAGTAAGTGAACATGAAGTCGGCGAATTTAATCATGTGCAAACAAATAAAAATACATTGAGCAAGACTTTCAAAGATTTAAAACTGTTAAAGGCATTTTTCTCCGAAATAACTGTGCCACGAGAAATTCATACAATTCCACCCGCTGAGCTGCAAACACTTCTGAGTCGCTTTATTCTAAGCGTTACAAAACAAGATGGTTGTGACTTTCAACCTAGTTGCCAAGTTGGCTAGTTTCGATCCTCAACTTCGCCGGCATAATTACGGGGAAAGTATTGTATCTGGGGCACGTTTTGAAAAACACTGACCATGGAGCAAAAGCAACTTAAGTTGGGAAAAGGGAATATGCTAAACAAAAGCGAGGCCCTTACTAATGATGAGGTAGAACAACTTTGGCAGAAGTGTCAGCTAGGCGTGTCAACGCCCGACAGCATTCTACAAAGCTTGTGGTTTTTCAACACAGTCCACTTTGGTCTAAGGAGATGTCCGGGCAGTAAAACCAAAATTATGGGCTAATCTACAAAATCCTGATTGTTGTTTTATTAAAATTTTATAAGGAATATGCCCGTCTATTCTGGTTATTCTACACCGGACAGCCCATTTTTATATCGCATTAACAACTCTATACCTACCTTGTCATATTTCACGAAGGATTAGTAATTTTGCTGTTTGTTTAATGACGAATCACAAATGTGTTCTCACTTTTACATTTGGCTTGCAAATAAATACCTTTGTCCTGTAGGACTTTGTCATATTTCCTAATATTGTTAAACGAGTATGAAAACAAAACACCAACACTCGAACGTGAATTCTATTTAAAAAAAAAACGAAATATATAGATCTCAAACATTAAACAACAGTTTTGTTGATAAAACAGATGGTATGATTAATAGAGTACAAGGTTATTGCTTAACTAAGAAAATGTTATCAAACAAGGCACGACAATATTAAATCGCTCGACAAGCTTCGCAATTTTCTCAGTCTTTTAGTGTGATAAGTTTTTTTTATTAAACACTAACCTAGTATTCTCTATATATTACACTAGCGTACAACAGTTTTCGTGCAATTTGATTGATTGCGAGCACCATCGCGTGAGCATTTCATTTTTCAACGTTGTGTTTGTTAATACGCTGTGTTTGTAACTATTTGATGACAGGTAATTTTCAAAGGATCAAAGCCTGGGAAAATGTGGTTAAAACAAGCTATTGGAGTAAGCAAACTTGCCACCATCATGAAGGAATGGATCAAGTTGCTGGGCTCTCAACCGAAAGACGCCTAGCGGACCACATCACCTGAATACATTTGTTAAAACAAACAAATACAGAAAACAACATTTTTGCGAATCAAATTATGCAGAAAACTGGACACGTAATATTCAATTCCTCAACAACTACTCTCACATCAGTGATGCTCAACACAAATTTTATCCATCATCCTCAAAACACCTAACAGCCCTCACCAGCATGCTAATGAAGCAAATCACGACTTTAATATTTAAAGCCCGCTGAATTCCATTTCAAAGAAATAAAATCTAACGGCCCACAGTGGTTTCAACATGTTTCCAGAGAATATACTTGCTGGAACTTTCCACATCAATATTCGGCATCCAACACAAAAAGCAAGTGTTAAGTCCACTGCAGAATAGTCAAACCCGCCACACAAAAAGCGCAAATGATACAGCCAGCGATGAAAACTAGGATTTTAATAGTGACCTTCACACACTTAATAAACTTTTCTGGGTCACTCGTTCTGACGTGTTTACCGTTTATTAGTTACAGAACGAGTTATTTTTACATCATTGATGATATTTTCCATGTTACCAAAAGAAGAATAATGTTTAAACTGGTAAAAGTTTAAGAAAATAAAATAGAACTATTTTTCATAGCTAAACAATGCACTTTTAAAAAAATATCCAGTCGAATCACCTCGGCCATTTCCCTAAATAGGGCTGCTTTTTGGACAGACGTCAAACCAACGATGGCAGCTCGGATGACAGCTCACTACTGTATGAAGCCTGTAAACTTTAATTTGTGGCGGCTTCAATTTAAAATAATCCAAGTTCAATTTTCCCAGCGCAGCAGATATGCAGCTGCCAAACGATGCCACTGTTCATTTTTTTGCGATCTACATTTTAGGCATATTCTTTTCCGACTTTCGGAGAACGAAACGATCGTGATTTCTGTATCATTGCACCAGATAAATCCGAGTGTTCAAAAAAAAAGAGGAAACCATGCCGCGTGTTCAAAACAAGGTAATAAAAAATACTATGACACTCATTTTTTTTATAACAAACCCTACCTGACTCGTTCATAGGCCTCATATCATTTGCTATATTCTTTTCTGAACTCATTTAATAAATGTTTGGTTTAATAGATCTTATATGTCAAATCCTCTATGTCCACTATTTCATATATAACCCTGTACTTAAGTCTGCTCTCCTGTTAAGTATCAAATAATGACGATTCTTAATCTCCATATCTCTCGCACATATCAAAATACAAAATATATTGCTCTGGCGGCATTTTCTTGTACGTTATCAAAAACAAGCTTGAAATTATTTGTGGTTTCAAATCTGAATGAAAAATAAACATATACATCATATAATTACGTTTCGTTGGAAAACATTAGACTTCATCATTTTTTACTATTCAAATATTCTTTGACAAAAACAGCAAATCAATGTTCTATTATAATTTAGCAGTCATAATTTTTTGTTACATTTAAGCATCTCATCAAACCTACTCTGTATGAATAGAATCACCATTTTATTTTGGCAAAAATTACATCATTACATAGATGTACACAGTTTTTTTAGACTTTTTAAATTTAGCCGCTCTACCTTCTGTCATTCTTCTTTGAAATTCTTCTTCTTCCATCTGCTGTTCCTTTAAAGCCTTCTGTCTATCCTTTTCTTCCTCTTCCATCTGTTTTTGGAGGTCTTTCCTCCACTTAAAATTGAAAAAAAAAACAATCACTTAGGCAACAGCTTATTTACAAGAAAACAAATTCTAAATATGATCAGAGTACAGTAAGATAACAATTTATTTTTTTATTGGAACTTTTGATCCTTGAAACTTTTAATATATCTGGTAGTAACTGTTTGATAATCATTGATTTGTGTATAATTTCATTTCAGAGTGTTTGTCACTTTCACATTAAACTGAAATGGACACTATTGTTTAGCGCTGGTTCACATTGTAGTATATTTTGTTGTTCATAAAGGACTTTGTCATAGTTTTATATATATTAAAGTTAAAAATTAGTTAACCCCATGTACATGACACAATGTATGCTTCATATCTATATAAATATTGCGTCACTATCAAGCCAATGCTTGAACTGTCATTAATAAACATTGTTTTGAAGAATACTAGGTTAATGACCTTTGAATGGCTCAATTATTTATGAAAACTACTGCAAGGTTTTCAATCCTCCCAACATAATGACAAACAATTCTTTTAAAGGATGGCATGCATTCAACTCAATTAGTTTTAGTGATAAATATGTGGTTTAATTTCAATTTTTTAACAGGAGCATACAGGGAAGCATATACACATATCACTATCTCGATGTGGTTGTAAATATCCGATAGTTCAGGGATTTTGGCTAGGGTTAAATGTATTGCCTTACAATTGTTGTATACATACATAAATGCATTCTATCATTGTTGAAGTAAAGTGTTCAAGATTTGCAGGCGTTGTACGTTTTATAAGGAACATAATGTCTATCTAAATTGTAACTAATGATTTACATGTGTAATTAATGTCTTACAAATAAGCCAACATTTTATTTATTAATTATTTTTCTTACTTGATTTAAACTCACTATCCATCCGACACAATGACATAATCTGCTATTTATTTATCAGGGTATCATGGTATCATGGTATTTATAAGGACCTGCACTATCTGCAGCTAAGTCTATCAATACATGGTGTAACCTTTGCAAGAGGTTGCTAGAAAAGAAGTCAGAACAATATTAGCTATTAACAAATGTAACACGTTACTGAAGTATGTATATTTCACCTGATCCTCAACAATCCTCCTTAGATCAAAGCTTGTCCGTGTATTGTAGGTGACTGGAGGTTCATAGAGGGCAGATGCCAGTTGGATCTCCTCCCTGGAAATATATATTAACATATAATGTTGGGGCTGATAGTCTTGCAGTTATAGTCACCAAAGTAATTCCCCCTTGCCCTTTTCTGTTCATAACATCATTCAGATTAAAATCTTTCACAGGAGAAGGTCTTCCAGCTGACCTGCTATATGGTAGTGCTTTTAATCTATTTTTTTGGACATATCTGTAACCATCCATTAAAGACAGCTGAATAGAGTAACTAATATAGCATGATAAAGACAGAACACATGAGTAGCAAGTTCAGCATGATCTTCATTTTTAACCTGCAAAGCATAAATAGACCTGGCTTTGGCATATATTGGTTTTATCCCTATAAGCCCACTAGGAGCTGTCTGATCAGCAGCTACACTATATGCACTATATACTGTCCTGTCTCTACCAAAATGTCATCTTATCATTATCTGTTATGATGTCATTTCAGTTTATCAATTTATAACTATAAGCAAACAGAATCATTTCTAAATGACATGCTGGACATACAAGTAGATAAGTTCATATGGTCCATTAGAGTGGTTCTTACTTCAGACTTGTCCTCGCCTTGTAGTGTTGTTTGTGTTTGGGCTGTGGCATGGATCCTTCCGAAGCTGAAAGGACTTTGTTGGGTGATGGAGTGGTCTCCCTCCTTCTGGGGGAATGTACGGGTCAACAGGGGGTGGTAAAGGGGGAGGTAGATCTGGGACAGACCGCCCGCCACCTTGGATCCAAGAGTGTACGGCTCAGCACCAGGCGCTTGTTCAGGAACCCCTCCAAGTCAGTATGCACCTATAGAAATAATGTCAGAGTGGTTTGTAGTTGGGAGTTTTATCGCACAGCTTATAAATATTATAAAGCATTTTTCATGACAGTATATCACAAACAAATTTATTTTGCACTATTAAATAATATGTAAAGATTTTATGTTTAGATGTTAGATGTTATATGGTGCAAGAAAATTATGTAAATTTTTTTTAAGGAACACCAGTAATTAATACATAATGTTTTTTATGTTACACCATTTTTTCCTCTGTAAATGTTTTGTCAGATATTTTGTTACAACACCAGCTACTAAGTGAATCAGTCCAGCTATAATTGGTTGAGGGCAATCTATGTCTGGGTAGAAACACCGACATACTACAAGCCAACTGCAGTACTCTGTTACTTGAACTACTTTTGCTGAGATTGGACTTCAGTTCACAACAATAGAAGATGACTTACATTTTATTTCTTTCCCTTTATGTGTAACTTAGCAAAAGTTACTGATAGATTTTAATATTTTTAATTAAATATAATTGTTTTCCTATCTATCAAAAGAGATGGTCTTCACATTTAAAACATATTATAAAAGCATAATTTTCCTTTTAAAGAAGAGTATTATTGGTTTACATGTAATACTTATTGTTGACAAATACTACAACTATACTATCTATTTAAAACCACTGCAACATAAACAATAGACTAAAACAGCACAAAAACATAATTAATTGCAAACTTATTTAACATTTATTAATAACTATTCAGAAGAAACTACCAATAAAAACTTTCAAATATCTGTAATTACAGAAACTAACATTTTTCCAGCTTAAATCAGATTAATAGCAGTTTAGTATAGTTCAGAAACAAAAGCCAACTGTGTGTTCAAAGAATAATTATTTTCTGCATATTTATTATTTTGCTTCAGGTAACTGCAGGTTTTAAACATGTTAATAACATCAATCTATTTACCGAAAAAAATCAAGTAAAGGCAAGTTAATGTTGGCATGAAAAGCACAAGAAGCACGAGTTAGAAGCACATCTTTGGCTCATTAATATTTGTTTAAATTTGAAAGGATAAACATGTAAACACACACACAATAAAATATAAAAACACATCAACAAAAAACAACAACAGAAAATCCTTAAACTAACAAACACACTGTGTATTTCCAGGGCAGGTAGCATAAGAATTCAACTTTGAACTTTATATATAAATAAATGGTCATACATCCGGCTTTTTATTGGTGGAAGAAGACCCCAGACTTATATCTGGGTAGAACCACCGACACACCGCAGGTTAGCTGTAAAACCTCCCCACACTTTAAAGTTCTCACCCCAACATAAATTTGCAAACAAAGAAGAACATTCGCAGTTTTTTATAGCTGAACCTACTGATTATTAACAGGGTTAAATTTAAAAGAATTATTCTGGGATTTATTCAAGTTCTCTGCTATATCCACCTTAGAATTTATTAGTAATTCTTGCACTTTTATATAAATATTCAAATCTAATAATTTATACCATGATCTTAGAAATATTGATGGTCTGAACCCAAGACATAACACAGTAAATAAAAACACGTAGTAAATTTTTATCCATGTGCTTACAACTTTATACTAAAGTTACTAGACATAATAATGAAAACTAACAGGTACAGCAGATCATGCTTAAATTGCTTCAAGGTGAGATGGATGATTAGGATCTACACTATTTTATTCAGCCTAATCATTTTGTAATCTTTCATAATTCAATAATAAATCTCTTAGCCGTTTAAACATGGAAGACGTTTAAACAGGATCTGCACTATTTTCTTCTTAGTCTTATGCAATCTATCCAGTTTATTATATATTAGATAGCAAAAATGGGGTAAAAAACAGTTTACCTTCCAGAAAAACATGAGGGACTATGTTTCCAGAACCCCTCCTACCACAGAAACACCCTCCTGCTTTTTATAGAGGGCCTGATGAAAACTTATTTGTATTTTGTCTTACCCAAAAACAAAACACCTCCCATTGTTTTTCCAACCTGGACAAAAGCTCAACACTTTTTCTTCCTGTCAAAATGCTTCCCTGATTTTTCAGACAAAGGATCTAGGAGGTAAAAATTGAGTTTTCCCATCAGAAACATATGAGGGTGGTTAAAAATTATTTTTACCTTCAGACATAGATAGAGGGACCTCATGTCCTCAAGTGAGGTGTTTATGATTTTTGTTAGCAGTATTTATTTGGAGATGATTCTATTATCCTTTCACTTTCTTTCGCAGACGACGGCGTGAAGTTAGTAAGGTGTTTTTCTAAACTCAGCATTCCAATGTAATGCCATTCTAAAGACGGTTCAGACTGGTTTTGCGCTTTTATATCAGATCTTATAATTTCAATTTTGCTAATAAAAAATTACTAAAACTATGAGCTAGTTCTGAGGTAGGTGATAAGGCAGAAAGGGGAGAAGAATTCGTTCCGCCAAATAAACGTTTATTTAATTTAATCATGGCTTTTGATCTTGGCTACATGCTTGACTTAATTCAAATAATCTTCAAATAATTTCTTTTAGGACTCAGGTATGATTTTCACATTTGTAGGTAGATACTTTATGGGTATATGAAGATTGTGCTACTGTTACAAAACAAATTTTAATATTTAAGATTAAATAACGATAAACCATTTTGTAATATATCTTATGCAAAGAGAAATATTGGGATTGTATTGTGATCAATAGGGCAGATGTTAATGTCACTGTTACATCACATAATTTATTTCACCACCATATATGAAAAAAACTGAATTCTTATGTTTTCGTGATGTAATCAAGCATAAACTGATGTCACGAACTCTATCTTTCGTTGTTGATGAACCTCAACGATCCTTCTCTAAACAAAGCTCGTCCTTGTTTTGTATGTCACTTAGTATTTTATTTGCATATCCGTTTGGCATGTCGTTCTCTTTATATATGCTGTCAAAACAATGGTAGATTTTATTTGTAGGTTATAAACATGTGATTGGATCACTGCTATCTGCCTCAACATATACCTGTAGATATCATTTATGTGTTTTCTTTTAAATAATTTAATGACAATACATTATTTTAGGAATTATATTTTTATAAGACCCAGCTATTTCATTTTAGAACAAGTCTTTAACCATGCTGACTGTCAAATACGCATGGCCGGTAAACACTGCCTAACGTTGAAATCTTTTAATAGCAACGACAAAATATATAAAAACAACATTATTTGCAACATCACCTATAATAATAATAAGAAGAAATACGAAGGGGTAGTTGTAAGAGGAATAAAGATGGGTGATGGGGAGTTTTTAGGTATTTTTTATAGGTGCAGTACACGTATCTAACCTTCTTGCTATAATTAAGGTCGAAAAGTTGCATTAAACAATTTCAATTGTGATAATTGAAATACTTTAAACATGTATGGTAGAAGAAAAATGCCATATAGATTATCAATGTTTTTAGATATAAACAACATTACGATAAAACGAGACAAGTTTTAAACGTTGCTTTTCAATTAATCAAGCAAAAACGGATACATAACCACCCTGAACATACAACAAAAGGAATAACGTCCGCTTTTACGGAAAAATTTGAATTATTATTTCAGGGAGGCTTTTGGTATGTTTTACCTTTCCCATTTCGGTTAATGTAAATTAACGCTAAGTGACCCTATATTACCCCAGCACTGTTGCCATCTATTGTCTTAATGGAGGCACTGTGTTAACAAAGGATTATCCAACAAAAAGGATTTTTGTTCAGCTGGTAAGTAATAAACAATTTAAAAGTTTTAAGCGTTAATCGTATGTTATAGGTGTCAATGTCATCATTTTTTTACATTATTAAGAGCAAAGCATTACGTAATTGAAGTTTTGAGATTGTTGTATGTACCCAGTTAGACTGTGACTTGCTAGAAAGTCGTACTATTTATCAGAATTTTGGACTGAAGGACCAAAAACAAAAACAGAGTCAGATGACATGTTTATCAAAGAAATGTGTGCTGTCCTGAATGCAAACAATGAAAGATATAGTTTTAGAGTTTCTAAGTGCGACAGCCAAACAGAAGAAACATATATACAGTAAATAAACTTTATTTTGTTAAAAAAACTCCCCATTTGTAGGTTAAAAGCAAGAAAATATGAAACAAACACGGAAACAACCATTAAAAATGCTGATCATTTTCGTATTATGTGTTCAATATAGCATTTTTACTACATCTAGTTAGATAAGGACTTACGTTTGAGTAACGTCTGTTTTTACATTCATTGCAACGACCATTCATGATCAATATAGCAACGTCCAGCTTTTTGGTTGAGGAAGACCCCAGACACATGGGGTAGAACCACTGGCGCACCGCAAGCCAGCTGGAAGACGTTCTCACATTAAGCCCTTCGCACTGAACAGGACTCGAACCCATGTGGTGACAGGCTAAACAGAGGAGTTACAAATCGGTGACTCAACCACTACGCCACTGGTTTAAGTAATGCTTAAAACAAATTGTGTTTGCTTAAGATTGCACATTCTGATAACTCTAATGAAAATACGTTGGTTTCAATTATATTTTATACGTTACATGCAAAAGTCTAGACTCACCGCTACCCGAGCATTGATTTCTGTTGATTTACTCCCGCTATTTACATACACCGCCAAGTAACTATCAAATTAACTTAAGATACATGCCTTCAATTGTTTTCACAGTTCTACTTTGGTTGTCATCTGGCTTTTGATAGTATTTGCGTTGTATGTTATGTACCGCGTTATATTTCTATTTTGAATGAAAAGGAAGGGATTTTAGGCATTTTTTGTTTGATTATGATAAAACCTATATCTTATATATTATGTAAAACAGACCTACTGACAAAATAGTAAGTTCAGTTGGTGTGGTTTTAGAAATGCTCTACAGTAAAGGTAAAGCGTTTGGGAAGATATGAACGTTACGAGTACACCTGTGTACACCTGTGTAAATTATTGCGGTTCATATCACATGTTACCTGTGCCTACCCCTATTGAGTATCTCGTGTATTTGCGATCACAGAGGGTGAGTAAACCCATAATAATACCAAATGACATAATAAAATATGCTGTTTTATTTCACATACACAATATCCACCAATAAACATTCAGACAACATGTGTGTTATCAGCAGCTCTAAGTAGGCAAAATATTAGGTCACAAACAGGAAAAGAGCGATCTAAGTTGGTAAAAGATTAGGTTAGAAATCTGAAAGAAGAAATTGTATGTAAATGGCAGATGCCGCAGGAAATCCGATTATAGTTCTCTCTGTCGAGGACCTGCGGCGTCAGTGTGTATACACCAGACAGAACGACCACTCAATGTGTAAGCACCAGACTGAACGACCACTCAGTATGTAAACACCAGACTGAACGACCACTCAGTGTGAAAACACCAGACTGAACGACCACTAAGTATGTAAACACCAGACTGAACGACCACTCAGTGTGAAAACACCAGACTGAACGACCACTCAGTGTGAAAACACCAGACTGAACGACCATTCAGTGTGAAAACGACGACTCAATGTGTAAACACCAGACTGAACGATCACTCAATGTGAAAACACCAGGCTAAACAACCACTTAGTGTGAAAACATCAGACTGAACGACCACTCAGAATGTAAACACCAGACTGAACGACCACTCAGTATGTAAACACCAGACCGAACGATCACTGAATGTAAAAACACCAGACTGAATTATCACTCAATGTAATAACACCAGATTGAACGACCACTCAGTGTGAAAACACCAGACTGAACGACCACTCAATGTGAAAACACCAGACTGAATGACCACTCAATGTGAAAACACCAGACTGAATGACCACTCATTATGTAAACACCAGAATGAACGATCACTCAATTGAAAAGAGCTGAATGGACCACTAAGTAATTAACAGTTATATTTAATCGCTGATTTAATAGCTGAATGATTGCATTTGTGTTATATTGCATCGATGGTTTAAATAGAGTGTGATTTTACACCAGGGTTTGTTTGTGTGACGTTGCTTCTTACATTCTTGCGATTTTTTAAAATCTATTTTTGTTTCAATGTGGATATAATCGAGGTTAAGTATCACTTTTGTTTTGTTCAGTCGATGCAAGGTTATTAATTGACAGTTTGTTTATTTTGCTTTCGAGTAATGTTTAATTTTTCATTATTTTTTTTCAGGCGAAATTGTAATTTAGTTGCTTAGGTGTTATTAACTTTTGTTTATTAAATATTTTGTTTGCCGAATCTTTCGTGTCGCTTTTGAGTTCATTTAAAGAAATGCCTAAACCTAAACGGGCCCGTCGTGCGTCCAGGACCTGGGATGGTGAGGAGGCTGAGACGTCTGGACAGGGTAGAGTTGGTGCAAGAAGAGGCAGGACAGTGGCAAGGGGATCTAGTGCACGTGCGACAAGCAGGAGCAAGCCGTTGTCAGAAGTTGGTGTGGGGAGCGAGCCAGTGTAAAAAGTTGATGCTTTTTTTCCCAACCTACCAGTAGCTTTAGTAAGTGTGCATGCGGATATTGGTTTCAATGTTTCACAGGCCATAAAAAAATTGTAAATGGGCAATACAAAGAGCTGGCCCAGCTTCTAGAAAACCAGCCGGCTGTTGATGGCAGCAGACGCTTGGAGCTGTCCAGTTCTGGTGAATCATTATTAAGGCCTGTACATGCTAGCAGAACTATCCACACAATAGAAGTTTGGACCGATGCATTTTTTATTTATGCTTTTATTTTTATGTCGGTGCATTCGCATAGAACAAATACAATTTTAAAGTACATGACAAACATAAGATTGGCTGCTAGTCGCCACCCAGGGCCTGGCTGGAAGCAGTATGGCCAGCAGTTTAGATTAAGTGTGACCGCTAATCCAGATTGCATATCTTTTGGGCAGATTGACCTAGAGCTTTGGTTTGTTTATGTTGGGGCCTCTACAAATTCGGATATTGTTTATTCTTACAGTTAAGAAGTGTTTTGACCTTAATGCGTGAGGTCACAGTGCCCATTTAGACATGTGTGCATAACTTGTAATACTGCTCATACAGGCGGTGCACAGTTAGCGCCGGGGTTCAGGTCGAGTCAATGTAAAAGTTCTGAGTCATTTTTTAGGTTTGTATCCAAATAGAGTGGGTGCGGCTTTATTAGATGGGGGTTTAAAAATGGTTTTCCCCTTCGTTTTGAGGGTAACAGAGGTAGTCATGTAGCAAGAAATTTGAGATCTGCACGTTGAAACCTTGTATTGTTGAAGGATAAAATTTGTAAAGAAGTGCGTAGGTTTGCAGGACACTATGTTAATTCACCAATTTCTAATTTCAGAATTTCTCCAGTCGGCTTAGTCCCTAAATCTGATGGATCTTACAGGATTATAACTCATTTGTCGTATCCTGTAGGTGACGGTGTTAATGATGGGATAAGTAATGAACTAAGGTCTGTGACATTTATTTCATTTGATTCAGTGGTTGGTATGATTTTTAACCTGGGTAGAGGCGCATATTTGGCAAAAAGAGATATTAAATCCGCTTTTCGTATATTGCCTATTTCGCCACTTGACTATTGCTTGCTGAGAATTAAGGATGAAGAGGGTTTGATATATAAAGACAAGTCTTTGCCTATGGGATGTAAAATTTCTTGCTCTTTATTTGAGAAGTTTGCGACATTCCTACACTGGTTGGTCAGTTACATATCTGGGCAATTTACTATGGATCATTATTTAGATGACTTCATTTTTTGTGGAATTAAGAATATGCTGGATAGCAAGTCTCTTGTTGACACTTTGCTTTGGTTTGTGGTTGGCTCGCGGTCTCTCTGGCAGAAGAGAAGTCGATCGGCCCAGTTAAAAAATGATATTTTAGGGTATGAGGGAGATTCTGTTTCAATGTCGGTAAGAATTCCTTTGCACAAAGTCAAGGAATTAAATGCTATGTTATTGGGAATTCTGGTTCGAAAGAAAGTAACATTAAAAGAATTTCAAACTTTAATTGGAAAGCTTGCATTTTTCAGTAAAGCTGTTCGGGCTAGTAGAGCCTTTCTGCGTAGATTTTATGATGCAAAGAGTGGTATTAAAAGACCACATCATAGGATACGGCTATCAGGTGACATAAGGCAGGACATGCTAGTGTAGGTAGTATTTTTAGAGGAATGTAATGGGTCGACATACATTTCAGATGAGAGTTGGTCTAGTAATGATAGCTTTACAGACAGTGCAGGGTCAGCTGGTCTAGGTTGCGGTTGTTTGCTAGGTAAGGAGTGGGCATATTTTCAGTGGCCAGAGTCGTGGTTCGGAAATGAGACTTTGAGGGGCATAACATTTCTGGAAATGGTGCCTGTTTTGCTTGCACTGGTGTTGTGTGGTCATAAATTAAGCAATCGACAGATTGTGCTTTATATTGACAACGAGGCTCTGGTAACCGTCATTAATAAACAGACTGCAAAATCAAAACGGCTTATGCAATTGGTAAGGCCATTTGTGCTTTTGGCTATGGAACAAGGTATCGTATTTAAAGCCAAACATATTCCAACATATGCTAATAACATTTCTGATTCAATTTCTCGCAAACAGTGGGTGAGGTGTCGGAATGTGGCGCCGGAGGAAGCAGACTCGGGACCACAGGTCATGCCGGAACGCTTTCGATCATGGATTTGCGATCCGAGTCTTCAAGGTTGACAAATGTTGCCCTGCCTTACAAACACGGCTAATGCTTACAACACAGGGCTGAAGAGCTCTAAAAAATTTCGAACTGAAAAAAGTATACTGAAAGATTGGCCCCCATCAATAGACACAGTTGCCTTGTTTATTGCCTGCTTTTCTTTGCAAGGATTAAAAGATAGCACAGTCCGTTTGTATGTAAATGCTATTAGGTTTCAATGTAAAGTGAGAGGTTGTCATGATATTTAAAGAAATTTTGTTTTGCAAAAGGCACTTGGGGGGATTAAAGCGCTCAGTCAGATGGAATAGTTTACGTTTACCAATTACACAAGTCTTGTTAAAGGAGGTTCTTGGGGCTTTGCAGAATGTTTGCAGAAACGAGTACGAGACACGTTTGTTTACTGCAGCACATTGCTTGGCTTTCTTTGGTTTTCTGAGGGTCAGTGAAATTGTTGCCACTTATAAGAGTAACACAGAATTTGTCATTATGACGTCGGATATTAGCATTGATGGAAGTAGCAAGTCATTATCACTAGTAATTAGACATTCTAAGAGTGACCAGCATGAGCATGGCGCTCGATTAAAGCTGTGCTATACAAGTACACAAATTTGTCCAGTGCTTAGTGCTCAACGGTTCTTGCTGCAATGTCCGTTTATTAAGGGTCTGTTGTTGTTACTGCAGCTGCTGTTGCAGGTTATTCTCCAGTCGTCATCGAGCGGGCAGGCAGATGGCGGTCGGATGCTTACCGCGTTTATATTAGGTCAGATTCGGTGTTCACCCTCCCTAAGTTGCATTGTAGTAGGCGTTGGATTGTTGTAAAGACAATAGTACATTAATATACATTGGCATATAGTATTTTCAGTTTTGAATAAGCATGTCGTAGGTTTTATTGCATCTGGTGTCTGGGTTCGTCAATAGTGAAGCACGCTTTCACGGTAGCCAAGTCTCGTCCAGATGGCATTTCCTTGGGTCTTGATTGGGCCGAAATATGGTGGCAATGATACAGTGGGCTGTCGCTTCTGGATAAGCTACGGTTGTTGAAGCAGGTTGGTGTCTAGCCGTCTGTGATTCTGCTCCACTGTGGGGACAATGACGTGGGTAGAGTCTGCTTGCGGAGGATGAGGTTTTGTTGGATGCTATTTTGTTGTTTATGCGTAGTAACTTTAATGTGAAAGTGATTTGGTCCGAAGTGCTGCCTAGGAACTGTTGGTCATAATCTAACAATTGTGCTGCAATGGAATCGGGCAGGTAACGCTTCAACGATTACGCAGCACATAAGATAGTGCAAGGTGGGGTGTTTTACATTAAGCAGGTTGCAAGAGTGAAATCTAGTGATGTATTCCGGCATTGAACAGGAATGATGGTGTACATCTTACATTTCTAGGTAATTGCATTTTCTTGAATCAGTGGGCATCGGCACTGGGGGATTTCCATAAAGGCAATTTGGCATGCTTTCAGTAAACTAATAGAGTCAAATGTAAATGTTGTTGGTGAGTGTTAAGATGCATTAATTTTTAGGATTCAACTGGCAACATGTGGTTCTTGTCTCCATCCGGCCATTCGTTTGTAGACCCTATTATGGTATTCTGTTTTATTGTGCTGTTTTGAAAGCGATAAAGTTCTGTTTACTATTTGTTTCGCTTTGGCGGTGGCACTGTCATTTAGCAGACAGCACGTTCCGAACAGAAAAGTAATTATTATCAATTTAGTTAATAAGTAGGTTAAAACAGGCATTTACTATGTCTGTGTCTGCAC
>CM017558.1:42161064-42276464 GCA_007844125.1 Sinonovacula constricta
ATCTGTTATAAGCTTTTCTTTCCCTACTATGCAGGACTGTCTCTGGATATTTTTAAATGTTGTTTTAGTGAAACGAAACTCATTCTGCATGGCATATATTTAATTTGGTTATAGCAGCCACATGTAAATCCAATAGTATTCTGAACAGGTGGGAATAAAACAATTAAAAGTAAAGAGATTAACAATCCTATACTTTTCCTTTCTGTCTAGAAACAGGAAGAAGCTCTGGTTTCATTCAGTGAATGAAATCGACTGTCAAAATTGTCAATTTACTTAAGGGAAACTGCTAGAATTTCACATCCAATCATAGCTAATCATGTAATTTTGTAGAAGAAAGAGAGAGAGAGAGAGAGAGAGAGGAGAGAGAGAGAGAGAGAGAGTGGGGGGGGGGGGGGGGTAAAGAGTGGTATAAAACAACTGACACACAGAATTTATCGAATAAATTAAGTTTTTTATAAAATCATTCAATATGTTTGAGATTTCCCCAATCTGGGATGTAACCCCAATGTGCTCTCAGCTGTTCCGGAATAGCTGCTCACACAAACATAAATATGGTTTGTTTTGTTTTTCACAATAATAAAACAAAAGTTTGCATTAAGTTAACCAAGAATAGGTATAGGTTATACATTTTGATGCATAAGTTTGATTGCTTACCTTAGGACTGTGTTTTTTCTGACCACAATGTTTTTTCCGCAAGTTTCGTTAAACGGTGTTGAATAAATTGTTACGCAGGTGATATTTTCAATCGACTGTTGTTGATTTTTTCGCACTTAAAACGGAAAAAATGGGAAAATGTGAAAAAAACCGTATTCGATATAAAAGAACCAATATTTCGAGTACTTCACGAGCAAACATACAGAAATCAAGTGGATGTTTCGGAACAACTGCTCTTTCGAAACTACTGTCTTAGCTGTATTACCAGATCACGCGTCTTTATACTTTGGAGATTTACTAAAATGTGAGTTTTTATGAATATCCACTTATTACTTTCATATAACCTAGCATTGTTTTTATATACTTAAAAGCTATTTTCGCTCAGACTTGAACAGAAAAACATAAAGATAGAAATAAATTCAGTAAATAAATAAATATATATTTATAATTTTATATTTATTTTTATCATACTATTTATTTATTTATATTTTATTTTATTATCAGCTTGGATCGGATCGGATTGGATCTTTTTTGTTGCTGTTGTTGTGTTGTGTTGCATTACATTGCGTTTTTGTTTTTTGTTTTGTGTTTTGTTCTACTTTCCTCTACCGTTCCAACACCCAACCCCTACCCCCATACCCTCCCCTACCCTACCAACACCCCACCGCCTACTACCTACCCCTAGCCCCTAAACCCTACCACACCCCTACCCCTACCCCCTACCCCTAACCCCTAAACCCTACCACACCCCTACCCCCTACCCTCCCCTTCCCTACAAACACCCCTACCCCCTACCCGCAACCCTACCCCCTAAACCCTACCACACCCCTACCCCCTATCCTCCCCTACCCTACCAACACCCCCAACCCTAGCCCCTAAACCCTACCACACCCCGATCCCCTACCCTACCCTCCCCTATCCTACCAGCACCACACCCCCTACCACCTACCCCCTACCCCATAAACCCTACCACACCCCTACCCTACCTACAAAAGAAACTGTCACAAGTCAAAAATAATCGCAAAACCGATTGTCTTTCTTGTACCCTTTGCTCGGGTATGCTGTTTATTTAAATCAGGACCTTACATATTAATAAATATAATGAAGTTATTTTATCTGATATTTTCGTTTCTACAGAAAATGCCACAGTAGCAAGCACCGTAGGACCGTCGGGTTCTGATTCAACACAGGATAATGAAAAAAGGAGGTTTGAAGATCAAAAGGAAGACAGCGTAGATAGCACTAGTCTTCGAGGTTTTCGCAAATTAAATCAAGAGGCAAATGAAAGTATAAATGGAAAAATGAATTACATTGAGAAGTTAATACATCTCCTTCAGAAAGGTAATTGGGTATTTAAATAATCTATGTTATTTTGTAAAGTTATTATAGCTTACTTTCTTATGAATTTTGATAAAGGTAAGTTATTGGTAATTAATTAAATTTTTAAAAGTAAGTAATCTGCAGAATTTAGCTTTGATATATTCCGTACCTACAAAAAAATACTATTTTGCTGAATATCCAAAGTGTGAAGATGCGCATGCTCGGGTAATGGTGTAGGTTGAGGTAGTCTACACATGTTGGGACAACTGTTAAATCTGTTTCGTTACCTAAGCAACCATTAATGTGGTGTTCTTGCCATTTTCCTTTTTGGTCAGAAGAACCAACTGGCAGAATTTACCTTTAAGACCAGAAGTCAAATAGTGTTCCTATGTACATCTCAAGACACAAGTTCCCGTATAACTGATTGCATTAGTGTCCTTTCTTAATTAGCATTAAGTATCAATTTAACATGTTAACAACTTGTTTTTCCTTTGGAAAAAGAAAGGACGCCCCTTGTCGAATAGTAATTTTCGCCGATTGGTAACGCCTTTTTCTTTTCACTTGCATGTAGGGAGGTCTTCTTGTTGACATGCTGTGCAACGGTTTCTACCCAATCGATTGCTTGTCGACTGTCATTAATTAAAACTAGACAATGCTAAAGGAGCATTATTGCGACACTGCGATGATTTTCAAAACGAAATAAAAAAGAAACCACCTTTATTTTCGTTACATTTCAGAAATGTGTAATTTGGTCAGTTCTTCGGAATACCTGCCATTGATTTTCCCAGATTCAAATGCAAGAACTGTGGAAGAGTTGTGTTCACAAGATAGTCCAGGTAAACAATGATATGTTTCAATTATTGCTTAGATCGTTATGTTGTTATTTAATTTCGTTCTTCATGTGTGACATGTTATCGCCTTTAGGTATTGTTTCATTGTTTCACTATTTAATATAAATTACTGTTTTAGCTGAGACTTTTTTTTTGCCTGACATACACGAATCATGTGCTTCGTTAAGAATTAGAATCATTGTTATCCCAGTTGAGGATTATATAAAATAATTTAATGCATGTTTACATTTGAAGGCGACTTTCAACCTGAAGATAACTTTCTTTCTCTAGATTCATCGGAGCAACTTGACGAAGAAAATAAAAATGGTGATCCTGCTACAACTGGTAACTGTAAAAATGCTTCCGAAACCGTGCAAGCAGCGATACCCACCACAACATATGAAGACCAAAACATTAATCTCGCTGCAGAGAGAAGGGATGTCTTCCAAACAGACGGCAATTTTCAAAATCAACCAAGCCCTATGTCTGCTGAAGGTGCAAGACAAGTTGAAACTGCACATCAGTTAACACAGTTGCCAACGTCTTGTTTAACAGCACTGGATGACAAACATTTCAACAGGTGTACAGGCACAGATCCTCTTTCGGATGCTAAAAATGCCCAAAGTCTGTCAATGAGCAATTTATTAATACAGCAGCTAGTGCATAAAATAGACCAATTAGAAGCAAATCTAAAAGAAACCAAGAAGCAGAATTACGTAAAAATAGAAGGACCTCGCATGTGTGGACACACAAGTCAATGTCAGAGTCAAGCTCAGTTGCCTCTTGTGCGTGGTCCAGAACAGCAATACGGATACCATCTGTTTGCATCGCACACAAACCCACAAAGTCCTTATTTCCATGGAAACTGGTTTCCAAATATCCAGCACGATCCACACATTAGAGTCGATGAGATAACACCGCAAGGTAATACACAGATTCCGCCCTTCAGTAATAACGGTTTTAGATATACCGATCAAGAATATCATAATCAACAGTTTGTACCTCACACAAACACACAAAATTCTTATTTCCATGGAAACAGGTTTCCAAATATCCAGCACGATGCACACATTAGAGTCGATCAGATTACACCGCAAGGTAATACACAGATTCCGTTCTTTAGTAATAACGGTTTCAGATATACCGGTCAAGACTATCATAATCGACAGTTTGTACCGCAAATCTATATGCCCGGGATTAGGCAATTCTCGAATCCTTACGGTAACAGTACTCTATTCTCGGGTCAAGATCCACAAAACAGCAATATGCATGGAAATATACAATTCTCAAATACTTACGGTAACAGTACTCCACGCTCTGGTCAGAATCCAGGACTCAGAAATCATCCATTTATACCTCCCACAAGAACTCAAAATACATACATCCCACGTTTCAACTATCCTCAATCTTTTGGTATGCCTCAAAATCCAGAATATCTAATCAGTCGTTAGATTACCAGAAAACAAACAATAAAATATTTACGTATTTTCAGATACTGTTCAGGACACTCATTTGACTGATGAGTTCAAAGCAATTGTATGTTTTGCCAACAACCATCTATTGTATTGGTTATTGTACATATTCGCAACCATGTTTAATGTTTCGGTAGAGGTTTGTTGGTGTAGTGTGTAACATAGAAGCCAAAAAGCCGTTTTAAGCGAGCGTGATTTCTTTATGCCTAATTAAAAAAAACAGACTGACTATATTGTAAAGTATTGTCCTACTTTGTCGCACAATCAGATGCCTTATCGCCGCAATTCCGGGTTCTTCGAGCTATAAGTAGCCGGGGTTACCAGTAATTTAAACCGGGTTGAAATGAAAACACTGTATTTGATTACTTCTAAATATCTCTGTCAACCAAACATGAACTTTTCATCTGTTCCTTTATATAATTATAGCAAGCCAAATTTAAATTCACGGAGTAAAAATACAATTTTGCCTACCACAGAAGGACTGAACCTAAGCATTTAACTTACATAAAAAAACAGATAGATTAACAGCCAGCAGTTCCTGACTAAGTAGTATCTTTACACAACTTTTGAAATGCAATGTCATCGAAAGTAAAAGCAGTTTCTACACAATTAAGAGCCATCAGAAACAGATTTGCTTACAAGTAATCTATTTCTAATTAATCTTAGTCAAATTATACATAAAATAATAGAATTTATTTGTTACTTTAACAAACTAAAGAGATGTATGAATGTAGTATTTGTGGCATGCTTATACATGTTAATAATAAATTAAACATTGTTTCCACTTTATTCAATCTAAAATTTTGTGTTGTGTTTCTAACCTTAGATAATACATATTAGAAAGAAAAAGGTAACATTATAGAGGGTCTTATTTAAAATAAAACATGTATTTAGCTTCAGAATGGTCAATACGATTATATAAATGACGATAAATGTTTTTTATAAAAGATGTCATATGGAAATGTAAGTAAACTATGCGCTGACTATCGTGCACATACATGTGCGTTTTACTTGAAGTTGCAAGATTGATTTATCTTAGCTTTTGTATGACAGAACGATGTATGCAACGATGTATATGGCTCAACAATACAATACTTTCACGTTGGTTCTTGTGAGAACAGTATATGTGGGACTTCATCGCCATTTTAGTTAGAATATTGTCTGTTATTATGCTTAATTATTTACATGTTCTATGTTATAATTTACATGTTTCAGGATAGGTTATCAAAAGTGTTAATTAAAAACCATAAAATTATTTTAAATATATAAAGGGTTGATGGTTATTTAACAGGGTCACATTGTCATTGATTAGTACCTCTTACCTCAATAATGCTATGATGAACAGGTATTCCTCCAACTGACAGTTTAAAGGCAGTAAATGTTGGGTTTGCTGCATTTTGTATTATGTCTCGTCACAGATATGTGGTAACTTTTACAACTTTTACAACTGACTGGTATGTGAATGTCACGTGCCTTTGTCATATTTTTAAATGTGTGTTGCAGTACTTATAGGTCTTGGTAATATTTGCTTATTGTTGATATTTTCGTTTAAATAGGCTTTCATGGAATCAACCGTTTCAGATGTCTATTATTGTATTTCAACAGGGTTCACGTGTGACCTTAGAATTTTATAATCATGAACCACTGTTTTGTATACTTTTGTTTCTGTTTATTGTTCTATTATTTTATTTCTTAGGTTTTGCGTTTTTGAAAATATATTGCTCAAAATACACCGCTTAATTGTTGAATGTATAAAAGTATGTTTATATTTTATCCAGAAATATTTTAACCTTAGCTTAGCATACATATATGCATAGAAATGGCGGTCCACTGAGCATTTAAAATAGTTATGAACTTTTTCATTGAGCGACAATGAATCTTAAGTTGTGTTTTCCCCATTATGATCATACAGCCATAAAGCTGCACATCTACATAAGGCCATCAGCTGTGCACCGTCCGTCTACGAGTGTTTCATTCCTTTAAACCTTGAGACGATGCAAAGGTAGTGCTGATCTAGGATCGTGCATCTACCATTCGGTGAATGGCTTCAAGCCTTCTTGTGAACGCATTCACCATAGCCAACTCGACGCTTTTTCATCAGTCTTTCCTAGCTCTTTCATAGCAGCTCTTCGTCCCTTTTTACAATGCCCAAAGAGGTAATTATAGAGTGCTTGCAGGGACGCCTGTGCATCCAGCTTCAGCATAGCCATGTCCGCACGTTCTTTGCACACTCGCTGCCGGTCTGAGCAGTTTGGTGTCTCTCCTCCCGGCAAAGGCTTATACACTGACCGCAGCAAAAACTGTAAGCGGAGTGGTTCACAGTTACAGCTGTCTGACCAAATTCACTTATTCTATGTGAAAACCCATCGTGTCTATGGCCCCTGGGTTCCTAACAGTACAGCTTCAGCGTTCTTGATCTTTTGCTGGATCACAAATCTTTGCTGTTGCCGTCCTGCTGGACCCCACTGACTGCGTAATGTCATTCCTAGCCCCTGTCTACCACTGCAGGTAGTCCCAATAATGTCATTTTGCCTAAATGATTCCGCCATGTCCACTTTTTGGCTGGCTGACCATTTCCTGTCTGTTCCAAATACAATCCCAGCCTTCCGCACTAGTTAATCACTGGAGTCTCTCAAAGTCACAACTAGTCTTTGCAATTTAAAATCTTCTAGCAGAGAAGAAAATAGTAGTTGCAATAGTGTTGGGAACTTGGGGCACTCATAGCCAACGTGGGAGATACAAGTTCCTCTTATGAGTTTGTTGAAATTTCATACATGGGCAATGGCCAGTTGAGTCTTGGAAGAAGGCAGTGTTGATACACCCATGCCTTATATTATCCAGGTAGACATGTCCTGTGAAAGGCTTTCGGCCACTCGTAGACTTGCTGTTGAAGGATCTAAATGTTTTTTATATTCTTTGAGGCTATCGTCAAACCACTTTCCAAGGCATTTAATGTGATTGTTAATTATGGATGGGATGACTTCTTTCAGGGCAATGGTACCTGATAGCGTACCTTTCCTGATGACCAATCATCTTAATTTTCTTGGGTTGTAACTTCATCCTTGCCCACGAGACTGTGTCCTCTTGGGCCTAGAGTATCCATCGTGCTTGGATGTAGCTTTCAGTACCGATGGTCAAGTCGTCTATGAACCCTCTGTTTGATGGAAGTCGAATCCCACTTTTTATTTTCGGCCCTGTGGTTTCCCGTTCTGCTGCGTTAATGATAAGGTCCATGTCCATGATGAAGAGTAGGACCAAAATCCTGCACCAAATATCTTATCTATATTGATTAAGTATTTACCCTAACACATACAAATTATTCAAGATGCCATTTGTCTATTTTTCATTCTTACGAAACAAAATGATATTCTACGTAGGCCGTCCATTTTGTATAAAAGATATTTGTTATACATTTTTACCTTTAAATCGTAATAAATAAAATACATGTCATATGCTCTTTGAGTATCCATCAAACACCATCCTAACTGACTTTTTAAATAAAAGATTCGTTTTGGGGTAAATCAGGACAAGAATAAAAGCCAAACACTCAGCTAATATGTTGATGCTTTGTTATTTTTTTTTTTACCTGGAATAACTGCAACGGTAAATATTTTGGGTTTATGAATGCATTTTTTATTATACGTAAATTTCCATATATTGAAGAAAACAGTTGTTTATACATGAGGCTGTGATAACAACGCCGAGGAATAAATAAAACCCGACAGAAGTGCACAGAAAAGTAAAAATGTTTTTCAATAAAAATTTAACTTAAAAATCAAACTACCAGTCCTTAATTTAGAGCAATCATAAGCAAAATTCTTCGTTGTTTTGGTTTTCTTTAATAAATATAACTTAATAATTACCATTATTAGTGAAAGTATTAATAATATATTTTCACCTGTATATTAACTTTAGAAGAAAATATCAATTTGATAGATTGGCGAAAGTCGGTGGATGGAAAGACTTTGCCTTTTTTTCTTCATAACTGATGTTTTCAATGCAATCTGGTCACGACTTCACAGCGTTGATATCATCAAGATGCCATTTGAATATTGTCGTGTTGTTTAGGGAATTTTGTTTGTATAGTTACTGTCACTCGATCATTTCCTTCAAATAACGTGACTGTTTAAATTTAAATAAATAATAATATTTAGTAGATAGCTTGTGGAAAGATGACGAACGAATGGCATTGGATTTCATGTCAGTATTGCCACTGTTACTATATAAGTAAAATATTTTTACACAGTACAATGTCCCAACGCAATCGCAATTGCCAAGTACATCACAGGACTATTATTTCCCGTACCCTAGCTCATACAACATCGGAATACTGTGACAGTCAATGTCAAGGTTACTATAAATTAAGGCTATTTCGTTTTCTTCAAATAATTACTTTTAGGATTCCGGTATGTTGATCAGATTGGTAGGTAGTTATTTTATAGGTATACAAAGAGTAGGTTTGCTCTTGGCGTTGATATGGTCAATGTCACTGTTACTAAACACATTTTATAATTAAAATTAAATTATGGGATAACCCATTTTGCTCGTTATATATCTTATGTAAAGAGACATATTGGGAATGACATTGTGATCAATAGGACAGATGTTTATGTCACCGTTACATCAATTTTACTTTACTTTAACAAGGGACATACTTAAAGGCAACTTAAGTTGGGAAGAGAAAATATGCTAAACAAAAGGGAGGCCCTTATTTATGATGAGGTAGAACAACTTTGGCAGAAGCCTCAGCTTGGCGTGTCAACGCCCGACAGCATTCTACAAAGCTTGTGGTTTTTCAACACAGTCCACTTTCGTTTAAGGAGATGTCCGGGCAGTTAAACCAAAATTATGGGCTAATCTACAAAATCTTGATCGTTGTTCTGTTAAAATTTATTAAGAATATACCCGTCTACGCCCTTCTGGGATTGGGATGGGATTAGCCGGCATTTTTGCCGATACTGCGCAGCGACATTTCTTTCATTATAGCACAGGGGCACTTATGAGGTGCCCAGGGACTGAACCCGGCCGGTCCATTATACTGACACCAACGAGTCAGGCGTAATGCTGTCACCTTAGCCCCGAGCGTTAGGAGGGAAGCCATTACTACCAACTTTAAAGTCATTGCTTTGACCCGGCCTGGGTTCGAACCCAAGACCTCCCGATTAGCAAGTCGACGCTCTACCACCTGAGCTATTGCGACCGGTACGCCCTTCTGGTTATTCTACACCGGACAGCACATTATATATCGCTTTAAACAACTGTACACCTACCTAGTCGTATTTTATGAAGGATTAGTATTTTGCATTTTGCTTAATGACGCGTCACAAATGTGTTCTCACTTTTACATTTGGCTTCCAAATGAATACGTTTGTCCTGTAATATTGTTAAACGAGTATAAAAACAAACCACCAACACTCGAACGTGAATTCCATTTTTAAAAAACGAAATATATAGATCTTAAACAATAAACAACAGTTTTGTTGATAAAACAGATTGTATGATTAATATAATACAAGGTTATTGCTGAAGAAAGAAAATGTTATCATACACGGCACGACAAAACTAAATCGCTCGACAAGCTTCGCGATGTTCTCAGTTTTTTATTGTGATAAGTATTTTATTAAACACTAACCTAGTATGCTCTATATATTACACTAGCATACAACAGTTGTCGTGCAATTTGATTCATTGCGAGCACCATCGCGTGAGCATTTGACTTTCATACGTTGTGTTTGTAAATACGCTGTGGTTGTAAATATTTGATGACAGGTAATTTTCAAAGGATCAAAGCCTGGGAAAATGTGGTTAAAACAAGCTATTGGAGTAAACAAACTTGTCACCATCATGATGCAATGGGTCAAGTTGTTGGGCTCTCAACCGAAAGACGCCTGGCGGACCACATCACCTGGATGCATTTGGTAAAACAAACACCGAAAACATTTTCGCGAATCAATTATGCAGAAAACTGAACACATAATATTTAATTCATCAACATCTACTCTCACATCAGTGATGCTCAAGACAAAATATATCCATCATCCTCACAACACCTAACAGCCCTCACCAGCATGATACTGAAGCAAATCACGACTTTAATACTTAAAGCAAGCTGAAATACATAACAAAGAAATAAAATCTAACGGCCCACAGTGGTTTCAACATGTTTCCAGAAAATATACTTGGTGGAACTTTTCACATCAATATTCGGCATCCAACACAAAAAAGCAAATTTATTCCACTGCAGAATAGTCAAACCCGCCACACAAAAAGCGCAAATGATACAGCCAGCGATGAAAACTTGGATTTTAATAGTGACCTTCACACACTTAATAAACTTTTCTGGGTCACTCGTTCTAACGTGTTTTCTGTTCATAAGTTACAGAACAAGTTATTTTTACATGCCATTGATGATATTTTTTATGTTACCAAAAGAAGAATAATGTTTAAACTGGTACATTTTTTGTTTCTGCTAAAAGTTTAAGAAAATAAAATGGAATATTTTTCATAGCTAAACAATACACTTTTTTAAAAAAAATATCCAGTCGAATCACCTCGGCCATTTCCCTAAATGGGACTGCTTTTTAGACAGACGTCAAAACAAAGATGGCAGCTCGGATGACAGTTCACTACTGTATGAAGTCTGTAAACTTTAATTTGTGGCGGCTTCAATTTAAAATAATCCAAGTTCAATTTTCCCAGCGCAGCAGACATGCAGCTGACAAACGATGCCACTATTCATTTGTTGTGCGATCTACATTTTAGGCATATTCTTTTCCGACTTTCGGAGAACAAAACGATCGTGATTTCTGTATCATTGCACCAGATACATCCGAGTGCTCAAAATAAAAGAGGAAACACATGCGCGTTCAAAATCAGGTGATAAAAATACTCTGACACTCATTTTTATTTATAACAACACATACCTGACTCGTTCAGAAGCTCATTTACTATCATTCTTTTCTGGACTCATTTAATAAATGTTTGGTTTAAATAGATCTTATATGTCAAATCCTCTATAGTCACTATATTCATATATAACCCTGACTTAATTCTTCTCTCCCTGGAATGTGATCAATAATAAATTGATGTCACAATCTCCCATATATATAAAAAAATACAAAAAATATATTGCTGGCAGGCATGTTCTTGTACCTCATCAAAAACAGCTTGAAATTATTTGTGGTTTCAAATCTGAATGAAAAATAAACATATACATCAATTAATTACGGAAATATGAGTCTTAAAAGTAGAAAAAAGTGTTAATTGTAATAAAAACAAATACAAATGCTTGGTTGTTTGGACTACATGTATTTGAACAAAAGTCATCTTGGATGGCAGTCCAGTGCTCTGCTGACTGCACCACTGTATCTTGGTAAATGATTATTGTTTATGTAATCCTACTACATGTATACATTGTGAGTTGATTATTGTTTGCATTAAACATTTCTAAATAACGTATGCAATGATTTTAAGAACTCGTGCCTTTATTTTAACCTGCTTTTATCAGTACTTTTGGATTAAAGTCAGGTCCAATGATGGGTCCTAGCTTATGTGCATGTTCTGTTGCATATCCTAGTCTTAAATTGTATTGTGCCTAAAACATAGTTTTTTCTGGAAATATTCACAAAATTTATATTAGAATGTGCTCATAATAAAATGTAGAATTGCAATATATAGAGGATTAAATGGTGTCTTGAAAAACACACACAACCTAAACAGATATTTAAAATAAAATATTAATAAAAAAATAAAGAACAATATCACAGCAATAACATCTATATACATATACAGTACAAAACAATCATTTTTGTAATGATATAAAGAAGCTAAATGAATAGTGAATATAGTTATAAAATTTTGACATTTTGTGTATAGCGACTAATTTTTTTTATATTTCTTTAACAAGATCAACAGTTCTTTATCTCTTAAATGTTTGTCTTTAGAATCAAATGAGAAAACAAAGATATGTGTCAACGTGCCCAAATAAGAACACTGCATGCATGAACTTATATTTCTAGAAGATTTCTCATTTCACCAAGTAGATACAGAAATGTAACCATATTTTTCAATGAGATTTAGTACTAGTTAAAAAAGGAATAAAATCTAATATTCACTAAAACAAAGAAATAAAATTCTTTTTTTTTCTTCCACAAACTAAGAAATTCAAATCTTGCATTTCCTAAAACATAGAAATAAATTGTTTAAAACGTTAAAACAGGTGCCTCAATGAGATATTAAGATGACAAGTTAACTAATTTGCTCTGGTCAAGCTCAAAACATTAAAGCAAAAAATAGGATGTAAAAATTTACATTATGAATGCATTCTTCTGCAACAATTCTTATCAACAAAATAATAAATAATATAAACGATACATACATATTAAAAATAGCTTATAGTGACAAACCCTACCTACAGTTTTCTCTTTCCATTGGAAAACTTTAGACTTCATCATTTTTTACTATTCAAATATTCTTTGACAAAAACAGCAAATCAATGCTCTAATATAATTTAGCAGTCTTAATTTTTTGTTACATTTAAGCATCTCATCAAACCTACACTGTATGAATAGAATCACCATTTTATTTTGGCAAAAATTACATCATTACATAAATTTACACAGTTTTTTTAGACTTTTTAAATTTAGCCCCTCTACCTTCTGTCATTTTTCTTTGAAATTCTTCTTCTTCCATCTGCTGTTCCTTTAAAGCCTTCTGTCTATCCTTTTCTTCCTCTTCCATCTGTTTTTGGAGGTCTTTCCTCTACTTAAAATGAAAAAAAACACAATCATTTAGGCAACAGTTTATTTACAAAGAAACAAATTCTAAGTACAGTAAGATAACAATTTAATTTTTTATTGGAACTTTTGATCCTTGAAACTTTTAACATATCTGGTAGTAACTGTTTAATTATCATTGATTTGTGTATAATTTCATTTCAGAGTTTTTGTTACTTTCACATTAAACTTGAAATGGATACTTTTGTTTAGCGCTGGTTCACATTGTTATATATTTTGTTGTTCATAAAGGACTTTGTCATAGGTTTATATATATTAAAGTTAAAAATTAGTAAACCCCATGTACATGGCACAATGTATGCTTCATATCTATATAAATATTGCGTCCCTATCAAGCCAATGCTTGAACTGTCATTAATAAACATTGTTTTGAAGAATACTAGGTTAATGACCTTTGAATGACTCAATTATTTATGAAAACTACTGCAAGGTTTTCAATTCTCCCAACATAATGACAAACAATTCTTCTAAAGGATGGCATGCATTCAACTCAATTAATTTTAGAGATAAATATGTGGTTTAATTTCAATTTTTAACAGGAGCATACAGGGAAGCATATACACATATCACTATCTCGATGTGGTTGTAAATATCCGATAGTTCAGGGATTTTGGCTAGGGTTAAATGTATTGCCTTACAATTGTTGTATACATACATAAATGCATTCTATCATTGTTGAAGTAAAGTGTTCAAGATTTGCAGGCGTTGTACGTTTTATAAGGAACATAATGTCTATCTAAATTGTAACTAATGATTTACATGTGTAATTAATGTCTTACAAATAAGCCAACATTTTATTTATTAATTATTTTTCTTACTTGATTTAAACTCACTATCCATCCGACACAATGACATAATCTGCTATTTATTTATCATGGTATCATGGTATCATGGTATTTATAAGGACCTGCACTATCTGCAGCTAAGTCTATCAATACATGGTGTGACCTTTGCAAGAGGTTGCTAGAAAAGAAGTCAGAACAACATGAACTATTAACAAATGTAACAAGTTACTGAAGTATGTATATTTCACCTGATCCTCAACGATCCTTCTTAGATCAAAGCTTGTCCTTGTATTATAGGTCACTGGAGGTTCATAGAGGGCAGATGCCAGTTGGATCTCCTCCCTGGAAATATATATTAACAGATAATGTTGGGGCTGATAGTCTTGCAGTTATAGTCACAAAAGTAATTCCCCCTTGCCCTTTTCTGTTCATAACATCATTCAGATTAAAATCTTTCACAGGAGAAGGTCTTCCAGCTGACCTGCTATATGGTAGTGCTTTTAATCTATTTTTTTGGACATATCTGTAACCATCCATTAAAGACAGCTGAATAGAGTAACTAATATAGCATGATAAAGACAGAACACATGAGTAGCAAGTTCAGCATGATCTTCATTTTTAACCTGCAAAGCATTAATAGACCTGGCTTTGGCATATATTGGCTTTATCCCTATAAGCCCACTAGGAGCTGTCTGATCAGCAGCTACACTATATGCACTTTATGCTGCCCTGTCTCTCTACCAATATGTCATCTTAACATTATTGGCTATGATGACATCTCAGTTTATAAGCAAACAAAATCATTTCCAAATGACATGCTGGACCTACAAGTAGATAAGTTCATATGGTCCATTAGAGTGGTTCTTACTTCAGACTTGTCCTCGCCTTGTAGTCTTGTTTGTGTTTGGGCTGTGGCATGGATCCTTCCGAAGCTGAAAGGACTTTGTTGGGTGATGGAGTGGTCTCCCTCCTTCTGGGGGGGGGAGGTATGGGTCAACAGGGGGTGGTAAAGGGGGGAGGTATATCTGGGACAGACCGCCCGCCACCTTGGATCCCAGAGTGTACGGGCTCATCACCAGGCGCTTGTTCAGGAACCCCTCCAAGTCGGTGTGCACCTATAGAAATAGTGTCAGAGTGGTTTGTAGTTGGGGTTTTATGTCGCACAGCTTATTAATATTATAAAGCATTTTTCATGACAGTATATCACAAACAAATTTATTTTGCACCATTAAATAATATGTAAAGATTTTATGTTTAGATGTTAAATGTTATATGGTGCAAGAAAATTATGTAAATTATTTTTAACGAACACCAGTAATTAATACATAATGTTTTTTTATGTTACACCATTTTTTCCTCTGTAAAAGTTTTGTCAGATATTTTGTTACAACACCAGCTACTAAGTGAATCAATCCAGCTATAATTGATTGAGGGCAATCTATGTCTGGGTAGAAACACAGACATACTAAAAGCCAACTGCAGTGCTGTGTTACTTGAACTGCTTTTGCTGAGATTGGAATTCAGTTCACAACAATAGAAGATGACTTACATTTTGTTTCTTTCCCTTTTTGTGTAACTTAGCAAAAGTTACTGACAGATTTTAATATTTTTAATTGAATATAATTGTTTTCCTATCTGTCACATTTAAAACATATTATAAAAACATAATTTTCCTTTTAAAGAAGTGTATTATTGGTTTACATGTAATACTTACTGTCTGAAAAATACTACAACTATACTATCTATTTAAAACCACTGCAACATAAACAATAGACTAAAACATCACAAAAACATAATTAATTACAAACTTATTTAACATTTATAAATAAACATTCAGAAAAAACTGCCAATAAAAACAATAATTAACTTTCAAATATCTATAATTACAGAAACTAACTATTTTCAGCTTAAATCAGATTAATAGCAGTTTTAGTATAGTTCAGAAACAAAAGCCAAATGTGCGTTCAAAGAATAATTATTTTCTGCATATATACTATTTTGCTTCAAATTTTTCGCAGGTTTTAAACATGTTAATAACATCAATCTATTTACAGAAAAAAAATCAAGTAAAGGCAAGTTAATGTTGGCATGAAAAGCACAAGAAGCATGGGTTAGAAGCATATCTTTGGCTCATTAATATTTGTTTAAATTTGAAAGGATAAACATGTAAACACACACACACAAAATATAAAAACACAACAATAAACAACAACAACAGAAGAACCTTAAACTAACAAACACACTGTATTTCCAGGGCAGGTAGCATAAGAATTCAACGTTGAACTATATATATGATTCTTTGTTTTGATGTTTGTTATATCGCACCAACACAATTATGGTCAAATTGGTGACATCCGGCTAATTATAGGTGGAAGAAGAAGACCTCAGACTGATATCTGGGTATAACCACAGACACACCGCAGGCTAGCTGGAAAACCTCCCCACATTAAAGTTCTCACCCTGATAGGGACTTGAACCCACGTGGTGAGGGTTTGGGCAATACTTTTACAACCCTTACAGAATAGCCATGATAATTTTTAATTATCTTTTAGGTTTGTGCTTACAAATACATCCAAATGTAACTAGAAATATTGTTAGTCTATGCATCAGATGGTGCAGACACAAGGTTACAAACCTTGGAGCTTAAGGTTATATCGATCTTAAGTATTTGATTGGTCCAGTTATAACCTTGGGTAGAAAAATTGACCAATGAGATGCTTGAAGTTGTACTCAGACAGAAGCTTAAAGAATTATAATCTTGGCTCCAGACACTCGAAAGATGCTAAACACACAGTTGATGATAACTGAGGAATAGTGTGAGCAAATATTTAAGTTACTCAAAACCACAAGCCAATATTCCCCATATTTAAGCATGAGATGAAGCTGTCACATTAATAGAGTCCCACATAAATTTTGCAAACAAGGAAGAACATACTCAGTTTCTTTTTTATAGCTTAACCTACTGATTATTAACAGGGTAAAAGTTAAAAGAATTATTCTGCGATTTAATCAATCTCTCTGCTATATCCACCTTAGAATTTATTAGTAATTTTATATTAATATTCAAATCTAATAATTTATACCATGATCTTAGAAGTATTGATGGTCTGAACCCAAGACATGACACAGTAAATAGAAACACATAGTAAATTTTTATCCATGTGCTTACAACTTTATACTAAAGTAACTAGACATAATAATGATAACTAACAGATACAGCAGATCATGCTTAAACTGCTTCAAGTGAGAGATGGATGATCAGGATCTACACTATTTTATTCAGCCTAATCATTTTGTTCTCTTTCATAATTCAATAATTAAACTCTTAGCCTGTTAAACATGGAAGACGTTTAAACAGGATCTGCACTATTTGCTTCTTAGTCTTATGCAATCTTTCCAGTTACTTATACAAGTAGATAGCAAGTATGGGGTTAAAAAGCAGTTTTTCCTTCAGAAACACATGAGGGACTATGTTTCCAGAACCCCACCTCCCAGAGACACACCCTAATGCTTTTTATCGAGGGCCTGATGAAAACTTATTTGTATTTTGTCCTACCCCAAACAAAATCCCTCCCATTGTTTTTCCAACCTGGACAAAAGCTCAACACTTTTTCTCCCTGTCAAAAAGCTTCACTGATCTCTCAGACAAAGGACCTAGCGGGTAAAGATTGAGTTTCCCCTTCAGAAACAGATGAGGGTGGTAAAATAATAGTTTTCCTTCAGACATAGATAGAGGGGCCTCATGTCCTCATCAATTGCAAGGATTAGCATGATTTTGCTTAAAACTGACTTATCTTCAATAAAGTAATTTATAACTTAAAGTTGAACAAAACTATCAGAAAATGTCTTCTAAAAAACAGAATATTTAAACATCTTATAGCAATACACAAGTTGTTATCTATGAGGACTTTTCATAAAAAAACAAGTAAAAAAATCAAACAATGACAATAAAAATAGCAACCAGCCAATCAGAAAAATTGAAATTTGTTTTAACCTTGACCTTAGAACTTGTGCTCTATACTCACCTGTCCCACTTTCAAAGCTTCCAGCACCCTTTCGTCCTTCTAAATAGAGTGGGCGCGCAACAGAACATTCCATGCAGCTGTGCGCAGACCCTCCCGGTTAGTATCATTGGCCAGACATCGACAGATCTTTACCATAGATTGGATGGCACCAAACCTTATGCGCCAGCTCCAGTCATTTGGGCCTTTAGGAAAATAAACTTGAAGGTCTTTGACTTTCTTAATGGAATTTTAAATCAAATAGTAATTACAATACATTATGTCTATGCCTGGTAAAAGAGATGTTCGTGTCACCCACGTGTCCTGCAGAGCATCAGTGATTCCAACCTCATATAATCCTGAGTGTTTTTCATCAGTAGCAGCAGAGCTGGGTGCTGTTGCAGTGTGACATTTGTAAGTAATTTTTGTGTTGGTACAATGTTAGTTTATAAATAGAAAGTGACTGCAGCAATAATTTAAAATTTAGAAATAACATTTATTATGTTTACTTAAAAAAAAAAAAAAAAAAATATTAAGTTATTAACACCCAATTTACACTAGTTGACAAGTAGTTGATCCATACCACCATCTTGCTGTTCATTTAGAGCATGGAAGAAAGCCAGGTCCAGGAGTCCTGCACTGGAGAGAGGCCGAGACAAAATGCCACGTTTGAATAGGTCTGCAACATCCTGATTGGTGCCCATGAGTGCCAACTTTTGAATGTCTGCATTGGCACCATGGATACAGATGTCAGCCATGATGTCTGTGTATGTGATGGCCACCTCCCAGTGCCAACCATTTATACCTGGCATGTCTGGGTTCTGGGTGGATAAGGAATGAATGACATGCATTATGAGTATGAAATATGTGGGCAAGCTAAAACTTACATTCTTGTCTAATGGGAATACTTGTTGTTTAATAATTCAGTATGAAATGTTTTCATTACAATCAAATTCTATAAAACTAAATTTAAAAAAATAATAATAAAAACTTTCACTTATATCTCATGACCCGTTAAAAGACAAGATAAAAAAGTTAAAGGGACCTTGCCACTTTATTGTGACAATTTAAAGAATAACAAATAAACAGGCAAAATAAATAAGCTGGCCAAGTATACAAAGCAACACACTAATAAAAGAAATGCTAGCTTGAAATATTACTCCTTAAGCACGTTCATTAGAAACTTTAAATTATCAGTTTGCAAACTATTAAGCAGCTTATCAAGTCACTACAATGATTGTTTTAAGCGAACTTCCCAAGATTTTTATTATCATTATAGTTGAATCCTGGTAGTTTAAAGTCACAACAGAACACACAAAGTATACATTAAGTGATTTATATGTAACATGGCATATCAGATCTTACCCTGCCATATATGAGATATTATTGCAGTAAATCGGAAATATCAGTACAATACTGTTTTTATACATACTACTGGAGTAAACAGTCAATTGTAAATAAACACAGTTTTAATCTTGATTGTTAATATATTATGCCATGCGCATACAACTTGGGTAAATAATAAATACGCACAGCTTTTTAAAACTTGTTCTATCCATTTAAGTATATATCTATAGACAAACAAACATAACGCACACTGCTGTACACATATAACTGGGAAATATATTCAATAAGCATCCATTCTAAACCATATTTACAAATTGTATTACTACGGGAGACCCCGGGTTCGATCACGAGCCGCGACATACCAAAGTCGTTTAAATGATAGTGGTAACGCTCAAGCAAATATATGGGCAGTTCCATGACTGGTTGACTGGCTGGCCCGGTGTCAGGATAATGTGACTGGCTGTGGTATCATGCCAGGTGTTCATGGCATGCTATTTACAGTGAAGGCAGCACTTTATCTGCTTCAAGTGGTCACCGTCTCCAGATAACTGAAATATTGTTGGTGGGACGATAAACCCAATAAACAAACAAAAAAAACATTGTATAACATCACTCCTTAAATTTAAACATAATTCACAATGAAAGCTCTTGTAATTTATAATATAATAAAATCTATTTACAGTGGACAGAATGCATGATAAAAGCAGTACATTATCATCTGGTCAAGTAAATTTACACATTAATTCTCGCACATATTTTTCAGTGTGTGGCTACAGTTTTTTTTTCAGCAAGCAAACCAGCTTTGACACCTAACATTACACTATCTAATGACTGCTACAAACAAACAAGCACTTAGCAGTAAGACATTAGTGAGATGTTGGTCAATAAATTGGACCACACAATCGATGCAACCAATGAGAGACACATGTCACTTAAGAAGCTGTGAAATCCAAATGGTCACTTGTGTGAATCCTTAAACTAACCTGGAGGATGTTTGAACATTCTTACAGTGAATAAAGAACAAATTCAACCAGGACTTTTGGCTTTATTAGAACTACCCAATCATTTTGTAAGGTCAAGCTTGGCCAAATGAAGATTTGACTGCATGGTATTTTTGACAAATGGGTGTACTTAGCTGTTTGGGTTGCAGTCTTAATATACCTCAGTGTCTCACTGAACTTAGTAGGATACCCAAACTGGCAGGATATTCAGGGAATGCCAGATCATCCTTTACCAATTAAAGCGTAAAATTGTCAAATGATGTAAGGTAGTGTGATTACATCACAAAATACAATAAACTTAAGACAAAAACTTTTCTTTCATCAACTGACCACATTATTGGTGAAAGTCTGCACAGTGCTGGCCTCAGATGCCCTCCCACTGGGCAGTGTGGTGCCCACCTCAGCTTGGTATCCTGTACCTGGAGGGTAATAGCTGCCATTGGTGGCATTTGTGACACGTGAACGCCCTGTTGGGGCCGGAGGCCTGTGGAAGAGAACAGATGGAATATTGAATTAAATCGATATTGTCATCAACAATGCATAAACTAAGGCAGTAATTCGAAAGAAGTACCGAGATGAAGATATAGATATTTATTGTCACAGCCTCTAATTTAACATGATACATGTTACAACTATTTGAAATATAAATGTAACAATAAAAATCATAACCAGTCGCTTTAATCAGTTAATATGTTTATGTTTTGTTATACTTGTCTGTTTTTTTCTTCACCCTTTTGCTCAGTATACAAAGTTTGACAAGTGATTGCAACATAAATATTATTTTAACTTGTTGAATCATCACACTTATTCTAAGCAGCAGAAACAGTGTTGAATAAATATATGCATCGGAGGTTTCAGTAAACAACATACAGATTGTAATATAAAACATATGTGTATGTGTATGCAATAAACATATATACATACACAGTGGACTTGGATGCTGATCTGGTCTGTGGGGGAGACTTTTGCCTCAGAAGTTCTGCCTCAAATGACACCTCTCGCTTCATACTCGCTCCAGAAAATGGCTGAATGCTTGGCTCTTCTCTGTTGAGGGTGAAAAAGACGTATCAGTAACTATAAATGACTGACAGAAGTGTTGCTTATCTTTCTAACGTGTTTATAATAATAGTTTACAAGCACTCCACCATGTATTATAGAGATGTTGATTTATAACCACTTAATATCTCTGGGGTAAGTGAGAGTCAGACGAAAAATTTCAGATAAGAAAGTGTTCCAGCTTACCTGAAGTGTGTAGATGGTTTTACATAGATTTTCTTAGACAAATAGTGTCAGATGTTGCTATAACGACAATTTTCGTGTTGGGGTAAGTTTTAAGAAGCAAAGGAACTACCTTTGCCTGCCAGTATCATGACTGTCCACCTGCCCGGTGTGACCATCACTGGCTGGAGTCTCCTTGGCTGACCCACTACTAGTATCATCACCACTTGCTTCCATCTTTGTGGAACCTTAAATTTAGTCGACATACAATAGTTACATATAGAATGTTGATAGTAATTTTCTATAGCTATAAGGTAGACATACTGTTTAGCCTTCATTAGCTATGTTATTTAGACTAGATTTTAATCTTTAGAACTGATGACATTTACTAAATTAATTATATAACAAGTTTAGTTTTGTTTCTTAATTATTCTGACAAAAATACAAAAAAATCCTTTAAGAATACATGCTGAAATACTTTTTGGCTGATTTAAAGGGTATAAAGAGAATTTTTAGGTGAATTATTATTGTAGTCTCATAAAAAAAGCCTTAATAGTTTTTATTACAAGCTTTTTAAAAGGAACCTGTAATTTATTTACAGTTTGTGCCAATCAAGACCAGCCCTAATTAAATACTCTACTTTATTGTCTTGTTTGAGCGCCAATAATTACAACTAATAATCTCTCACCTACATTTAGAAATCTTAACTAAATACTGTTGAGTTTCTACTTATACCTCTTGTCACCTTTGCATTTAGATGGTAGCAAACAACTTACATTAAAGAAATTGTGTTGATTTACTGGTATACTGGTTCTTCTCAAAGCTTAGCATTTATTATGACAAAATCCAAAGAATTTTTGTCATAATCAATGTAATGAAAAAAACATGACACATTTATCTGCTCTCCATACATGTGAACTCTCCCACTTTTGGAGGAAAACTCCCTTTTTAAAGGTACAAAACTATTTGAAAATGTGGGGTGTTTTACACATTTTCAGAAATCTACTTGAAACCGATAACTTAGTTCTTTGTTTATATGAAAATAACAAATCTCACACTCTGCAAGTGAAAATCTCCCACTTTGGCCTCAGGAAAAGTTTACATGTATGGCTCTCCTCACACAAGGGGATCATTTGAATAAGTAACCCATCAATATTTCTACCTCAACTTTTTTCATAGCTTTTCAATTAGATTTTAATATGTATGGGGGTTTTTTAAGTATAAAAAAACTTAATTATTATTATATATCTGGCTGTAATCAATAGATGTGAAGGCAGTAGAAGATTTCTGATATTTCTCTAATAGGCTTCAGTATGCAACAAGTAGATCATAGTTAAGTCATGCACTAACAATATTTATGGAGTTAATCCAGATAAATTGTGTATCATGCTTAAGTAAATTGCATATAAGTAAACCATTTTAGATATATTAAGACAAAATTTTTAAGAAGTGGTTTTAATAAATGTAGTATGATATAAGTTGAGTGTTGGAAAAACAGAAGTTGAACCAGTACAAGTATTTACTTTGTCCAGTGCCTTTTTAAATTCTTTTACATGTTGCAATGCTCATAGGACTTTGTTGTATATATTCTTATTAAGTGATTTCTAAAGGGGGCCTTAGCCCAACAGATGAACAATCTACGCACCTGAGGGACCCGTGCTTACATTAGAGGTGCCATCCCGTTTGTCAGAGTCTCCCTCCTCACTGCGCTCGTAAATATCACTAAGGGTGGGTTTGGAGCTGATAATGCTGGCAGGAACATCATCCTCTTTTGGACTTGTCTCATCTTTTAATAGACTGAGGTCCTCTATGACGGAAATATTATTGAAAAAGACACAATAATTAAATGAAAAAAAAAATAAAAAAAAATACAGTGGTTCTCATAAAACAGATATATAAAAGAAACGCTATACAGAAGACCAAATCTACTTGACTGCAACAATAATTTTGTTTTGAATTTAAATTTTGGACAATGAGATCACAATAACATGAATTAAAAAAAAACAGAAATGTGGTTTAACACTACAAAATGGTTACAGTAGTGTAACTTACCTGGTAATACAGTGTTCTACATAAAAACAAGTTGTTTGTGAAAGCACTGTGTTGTTACCAAAAAATAAAGGATATGCAAAGTTTCTCATACAGAAATAAAGATCATAAAACAAAAATACTCAAAAAGAATCCTAAAAAATATAATTAATTATTTTCAAGATTAATTACCCTGATGTTCACTTCTAAAAATAAAACAGCTGTGAGTTGTCTTTTGTTATTACTAATACATATATTAAATAAATTTTAAAACAATAGATGACTTTGTATTAAAAATCATCATCATAAATACATGTACTTTTGAATGTATTTAAGTGAAAGAAAAAAATAATTGATGTCAAAAAATGTAAGGCTTCCCATCACCATATTGTTATAGAAAGACAAACATATTATAATAAATGTATTTTTTTTAGTAAATCAATTTTCCAGTTAAAATTAAAATCCACATTTGTAACTCAAAGCACTGTTGAATACGATAACAATATTACCAATCATTTATGTCGGAATGTATATATTGTAACATTTTATTGGACAGAACAATAAGTAGACTAAAAATTAAATATAAAAGTGGTCTCACCAAAAAAAAGGCCATAATACAAAGTGGAGTGTCCTAATGAGCAATGTTGTGTTGCACATGTAAACATATACATTTCCTAAGTAGTTATGATATAATTGTATAATTTCTAAAAGGAAATATTTTTTATATTGGCCAAATCATTATTGATGTTAACAGGAAACATTTGACATGTGTTAAAATGAAATCTTTGACATTTATTATGAACTTGATAATGGTGTCTACAAAAAGAGGGCTGTTTTCAAAGTTTCTGATACATGTATGTAAATGTCTGTGCTCAGCATTCCAAATATTCATGATCCTGTATACATATATTACATATTTATGATATTACTATCTATTTTAATACAGATGTACTTTTGAATGAAATCATTTATATGCATCGCGCATTTGAATGTATGTATGCCTTAACAAATAATAATGCAATATTTGTATAATGTATTTTGTGTTCTAAAACAATCCTCTTTAAAGTGGGACTTCCTCACTGTTTCTTGTTCCATTCAGTTATATGTGTATTAAGAGTTAACTTTATGCTACTAAGTACCAAAAGAAAGACATGGATAGTGATAAAGGTAACAGATTTTAAACTCATGTAACATTTAATATAAATATTTACCGATGTGCATTTAAAAATTTCAAAATATGTGTGTTTTGAATTTTACATAACAAGACCATATAAATCAAACATAATGTTAATATTATATATAAAATATTCAAATAAATGTTCAATATCTATAGTTATAACACTCAATTGTTATTGACGGGATACATGTATCTTTCAAATATATTTTTCGATGTTATGTAAATATAATCACCTCAGTTTTATCTGTATTTAGTTTTAACATGTTATGGTTTATCCAAGACATTTTATCAATAAGGCATGTTTCAATGCGATTAAAAGCCTCTGTCAAAGCAGATAAATCGTTAGTTTTAAAAGAAATATACAGTTGTGTGCCATCTGCATATGACTGTTGTTCAATTCCATGTCTTTTGCTTAATATACTTATAGGCTTTTTGTACAGATTATAAAAAGTTCGGTCCTAAAACAGATCCTTGAGTGACACTTTAACCCATCTTTACTGCATTAGAAAGATGACCTTCGACGGACACAGTTTTATAGCGATCGGTTAAGTATGAATTTATCCATTCCAAAGATTTGCCTTCAATTCCAGAATTGGTTGTAAGTCGTTCCAAACGAATGCTATGGTCAATTGTATCAAAAGCTGAAGAAAAATCAAGTAACACGAATATAGTGGCTTTATTTTGATTACAGATTTTAAATTTTCATTTTGTACCTTAACCGCCGCTGTTTTATTAGAATGTTGTTTTTCCTGTAAACAGAATGAAATGGATCGTGAATTTTTTTTTTTAAGTCAAATGCTCAAGTTTCATATCCACCACCTTTTCCAATACTTTTTCTAAAAAAGGAGATTTGAAAGATGTCTATAGATTTTTAGAATTTCATTATCAAGATTTTGCTTTTTAAGAAGAGGTTTACCGCGGGACTGTTTATATACCTGTGGTACAGTTCCATTTTCAAGTGAGGTGTTTATGATTTTTGTTAGCAGTATTTATTTGGAGATGATTCTATGATCCTTTCAGCTTCCTTCTCAGACGACGGCGTGAAGTTAGTAAAAATGTTTTTCTAAACTCAGCATTCCAATGTTATGCCATTTTAAAGACGGTTCACACTGGTTTTGCGCTTTTATGTCAGATCTTATAATTTTAATTTTGCTAATAAAAAATTACTAAATTTATGAGCTAGTTCAGAGGTAGGTGATAAGGCATGAAGGTGAGAAGAATTCGTTTCGCCAAGTAAACATTTAATCAATTTAATCATGGTTTTTTATCTTGGCTACATGCTTGACTTAATTAAAATAATCTTCAAATAATTTCTTTTAGGATTCAGGTATGATTTGATTTTCACATTTGGTAGGTAGATACTTTATGGGTATATGAAGATTGTGCTACTGTTACAAAACAAATTTTATATTTAAGATTAAATTACGATAATCCATTTTGTAATATATCTTATGCAGAGAGAAATATTTGGATTGTCTTGTGATCAATAGGGCAGATGTTAATGTCACTGTTACATCACATAATTAATTTCACCACCATATCTGAAAAAAAAACTGAATTCTTATGTTTTCGTGATGTAATCAAGCATAAACTGATGTCACGAACTCTATCTTTCGTTGTTGATGAACCTCAACGATCCTTCTCTGAACAAAGCTCATCCTTGCTTTGTATGTCACTTAGTATTTTATTTGCATATCCGTTTGGCATGTCGTTCTCTTTATATATGCTGTCAAAACAATGGTAGATTTTATTTGTAGGTTATAAACATGTGATTGGATCACTGCTTTCTGCCTCAACATATACCTGTAGATATCATTTATGTGTTTTCTTTTAAATAATTTAATGACAATACATTATTTTAGGAATTTTATTTTTATAAGACCCAGCTATTTCATTTTAGAACAAGTATTTAACCATGCTGACTGTCAAATACGCATGGCCGGTAAACACTGCCTAACGTTGAAATCTTTTAATAGCAACGACAAAATATATAAAAACAACATTATTTGCAACATCACCTATAATAATAATAATAAGAAGAAATACGAAGGGGTAGTTGTAAGAGGAATAAAGATGAGTGATGGGGAGTTTTTAGTTATTTTTATAGGTGCAGTACACGTATTTAACCTTCTTGCTATAATTAGGGTCGAAAAGTTGCATTAAACAATTTCAATTGTGATAATTGAAATACTTTAAACATGTATGGTAGAAGAAAAATGCCATATAGATTATCTATGCTTTTAGATATAAACAACTTTACGATAAAATGAGACAAGTTTTAAACGTTGCTTTTCAATTAATCAAGCAATAACGGAACATACAACAAAAGGAATAACGTCCGCTTTTACGGAAAAAATTGAATTATTATTTCAGGGAGGCTTTTGGTATGTTTTACCTTTCCCATTTCGGTTAATGTAAATTAACGCTAAGTGACCCTATATTACCCCAGCACTGTTGCCATATATTGTCTTAATGGAGGCACTGTGTTAACAAAGGATTATCCAACAAAAAGGATTTTTGTTCAGCTGGTAAGTAATAAACAATTTAAAAGTTTTAAGCGTTAATCGTATGTTATAGGTGTCAATGTCATCATTTTTTTACATTATTAAGAGCAAAGCATTACGTGATTGAAGTTTTGAGACTGTTGTATGTACCCAGTTAGACTGTGACTTGCTAGAAAGTCGTACTATTTATCAGAATTTTGGACTGAAGGACCAAAAACAAAAACAGAGTCAGGTGACATGTTTATCAAAGAAATGTGTGTTGTCCTGAATGCAAACAATGAAAGATATAGTTTTAGGGTTTCTAAGTGCGAGAGCCAAACAGAAGAAACACATATACAGTAAATAAACTTTATTTTGTTAAAATAAACTCCCCATTTGTAGGTTAAAAGCAAGAAAATATGAAACAAACACGGAAACAACCAATAAAAATGCTGATCATTTTCGTATTATGTGTTCAATATAGCATTTTTACTACATTTAGTTAGATAAGGACTTACGTTTGAGTAACGTCTGTTTTTACATTCATTGCAACGACCATTCATGATCAATATAGCAACGTCCAGCTTTTTGGTTGAGGAAGACCTCAGACACATGGGGTAGAACCACTGGCGCACCGCAAGCCAGCTGGAAGACGTTCTCACATTAAGCCCTTCGCCCTGAACAGGACTCGAACCCATGTGGTGAAAGGCTAAACAGAGGAGTTACAAATCGGTGACTCAACCACTACGCCACGGGTTTGAGTAATGCTTAAAACAAATTGTGTTTGCTTAAAATTGCACATTCTGATAACTCTAATGAAAATACGTTGGTTTCAATTATTTATACGTTACCTGCAAAAGTCTAGACTCACCGCTACCCGAGCATTGATTTCTGTTGATTTAGCCCTTACCAACCGTGCTTTCTGATCGTGTGGTGGGGCGGGTATTTACTCCCGCTATTTTCATACACCGCCAAGTAACTATCAAATTAACTTAAGATACATGCCTTCAATTGTTTTCACAGTTCTACTTTGGTTGTCATCTGGCTTTTGATAGTATTTGCGTTCCATGTTATGTACCGCGTTATATTTCTATTTTGAATGAAAAGGAGAGGATTTTAGGCATTTTTTGTTTGATTATGATAAAACCTATATCTTATATATTATGGTAAAACAGACCTACTGACAAAATAGTATGTTCAGTTGGTGTGGTTTAAGAAATGCTCTTCAGTAAAGGTAAAGCGTTCGGGAAGATATGAACGTTACGAGTACACCTGTGTACACCTGTCTCAATTATTGCGGTTCATATCACATGTTACCTGTACTGCCTACCCCTATTGAGTATCTCGTGTATTTGCGATTACAGAGGGTGAGTAAACCCATAATAATACCAAATGACATAATAAAATATGCTGTTTTATTTCACATACACAATATCCACCAATAAACATTCAGACAACATGTGTGTTATCAGCAGCTCTAAGTAGGCAAAATATTAGGTCACAAACAGGAAAAGAGCGATCTAAGTTGGTAAAAGATTAGGTTAGAAATCTGAAAGAAGAAATTGTATGTAAATGGCAGATGCCGCAGGAAATCCGATTATAGTTCTCTCTGTCGAGGACCTGCAGCGTCAGTGTGTATACACCAGCCTTAACGACCACTCAATGTGTAAACACCAGACTGAACGACCACTCAATGTGTAAAACCCAGACTGAACGACCACTCAGTATGTAAACGCCAGACTGAACGACCACTCAGTATGTAAACACCAGACTGAACGACCACTCAGTGTGAAAACACCAGACTGAACGACCACTCAGTGTGAAAACACCAGACTGAACGACCACTCAGTGTGAAAACACCAGACTGAACGACCATTCAGTGTGAAAACGACGACTCAATGTGTAAACACCAGACTGAACGATCACTCAATGTGAAAACACCAGGCTAAACGACCACTTAGTGTGAAAACACCAGACTGAACGACCACTCAGAATGTAAACACCAGACTGAACGACCACTCAGTATGTAAACACCAGACCGAACGATCACTGAATGTATAAACACCAGACTGAATTATCACTCAATGTAATAACACCAGATAGAACGACCACTCAGTGTGAAAACTCCAGACTGAACGACCACTCAATGTGAAAACACCAGACTGAATGACCACTCAGTATGTAAACACCAGAATGAACGATCACTCAATTGGAAAGAGCTGAATGGACCACTAAGTAATTAACAGTTATATTTAATCGCTGATTTAATAGCTGAATGATTGCATTTGTGTTAAATTGCATCGATGGTTTAAATAGAGTATGATTTTACACCAGGTTTTTTTTTGTGTAAAGTTGCTTCTTACATTCTTGGGATTTTTTTAAAATCTATTTTTGTTTCAATGTGGATATAATCGAGGTTAAGTATCACTTTTGTTTTGTTCAGTCGATGCAAGGTTATTAATTGACAGTTTGTTTATTTTGCTTTTGAGTAATTTTTAATTTTTCATTATTTTTTTTTCAGGCGAAATTGTAATTTAGTTGCTTAGGTGTTATTAACTTTTGTTTATTAAATATTTTGTTTGCCGAATCTTTCGTGTCGCTTTTGAGTTCATTTAAAGAAATGCCTAAACCTAAACGGGCCCGTCGTGCGTCCAGGGCCTGGGATGGTGAGGAGGCTGAGACGTCTGGACAGGGTAGAATTGGTGCAAGAAGAGGCAGGACAGTGGCAAGGGGATCTAGTGCACGTGCGACAAGCAGGAGCGTGCCGTTGTCAGAAGCTGGTGTGGAGAGCGAGCCGGTGTCAGAAGTTGATGCTTTTATTTCCTAACCAACCAGTAGCTTTAGTAAGTGTGCATGCAGATATTGGTTTCAATGTTTCACAGGCCATAAAAACAAAATTGTAAATGGGCAATACAAAGAGCTGGCTTCTAGAAAACAAGCCGGCTGTTGATGGCAGCAGACGCTTGGAGCTGTCCAGTTCTCGTGAATTATTATTAAGGCCAGTACATGCTAGCAGAACTATCCACACAATAGAAGTTTGGACTGATGCATTTTTTATTTATGCTTTTATTTTTCTGTCGTCGATTCGCATAGAACAAATACAATTTTAAAGTACATGACAAACATAAGATTGGCTGCTAGTCGCCACCCAGGGCCTGGCTGGAAGCAGTATGGCCAGCAGTTTAGATTAAGTGTGACCGCTAATCCAGATTGCATATCTTTTGGGCAGATTGACCTAGAGCTTTGGTTGGTTTATGTTGGGGCCTCTACAAATTCGGGTATTGTTTACTCTTACAGTTAAGAAGTGTTTTGACCTTAATGCGTGAGGTCACAGTGCCCATTTAGACATGTGTGCATAACTTGTAATACTGCTTATACAGGCGGTGCACAGTTAGCCGGGGTTCAGGTCGAGTCAATGTAAAAGTTCTGAGTCATTTTTAAGGTTTGTATCCAAATAGAGTGGGTGCGGCTTTATTAGATGGGGGTTTAAAAATGGTTTTCCCCTTCGTTTTGAGGGTAACAGAGGTAGTAATGTAGCAAAGAGTTTGAGATCTGCACGTTTTAACCTTGTATTGTTGAAGGATAAAATTTGTAAAGAAGTGCGTAGGTTTGCAGGACCCTATGTTAATTCACCAATTTCTAATTTCAGAATTTCTCCAGTCGGCTTAGTCCCTAAATCTGATGGATCTTACAGGATTATAACTCATTTGTCGTATCCTGTAGGTGACAGTGTTAATAATGGGATAAGTAATGAACTAAGGTCTGTGACATTTATTTCATTTGATTCAGTGGTTGGTATGATTTTTAACCTGGGTAGAGGGGCATATTTGGCAAAAAGAGATATTAAATCCGCTTTTCGTATATTGCCTATTTCGCCACTTGACTATTGCTTGCTGAGAATTAGGATGAAGAGGGTTTGATATATAAAGACAAGTCTTTGCATATGGGATGTAAAATTTCTTGCTCTTTATTTGAGAACTTTGCGACATTCCTACACTGGTTGGTCAGTTACATATCTGGGCAATTTACCATGGATCATTATTTAGATGACTTCATTTTTTGTGGAACTAAGAATATGCTGAACAGCAAGTCTCTTGTTGACACGTTTGCTTTGGTTTGTGTTTGGCTCGCGGTCTCTCTGGCAGAAGAGAAGTCGATCGGCCCAGTTCAAAAAAATGATATTTTAGGGTATGAGGGAGATTCTGTTTCAATGTCGGTAAGAATTCCTTTGCACAAAGTCAAGGAATTAAATGCAATGTTATTGGGAATTCTGGTTCGAAAGAAAGTAACATTAAAAGAATTTCAAACTTTGATTGGAAAGCTTGCATTTTTCAGTAAAACTGTTTGGGCTAGTAGAGCCTTTCTGCGTAGATTTTATGATGCAAAGAGTGGTATTAAAAGACCACATCATAGGATACGGCTATCAGGTGACATAAGGCAGGACATGCTAGTGTAGGTAGTATTTTTAGAGGAATGTAATGGGTTGACATACATTTCAGATGAGAGTTGGTCTAGTAATGATAGCTTTAATATGTTTACAGACAGTGCAGGGTCAGCTGGCCTAGGTTGCGGTTGTTTGCTAGGTAAGGAGTGGGCATATTTTCAGTGGCCAGAGTCGTGGTTCGGAAATGAGATTTTGAGGGACATAACATTTCTGGAAATGGTGCCTGTTTTGCTTGCATTGGTGTTGTGTGGTCATTATTTAAGCAATGGACAGATTGTGCTTTATATTGACAACGAGGCTCTGGTAACCGTCATTAATAAACAGACTGCTAAATCAAAACGGCTTATGCAATTGGTAAGGCCATTTGTGCTTTTGGCTATGGAACAAGGTATCGTATTTAAAGCCAAACATATTCCAACATATGCTAATACCATTTCTGATGCAATTTCTCGCAAACAGTGGGTGAGGTGTCGGAAAGTGGCGCCGGAAGCAGACTCGGGACCACAGGTCATACCGGAACGCTTTCGATCATGGATTTGCGATCCGAGTCTTCAAGGTTGACAAATGTTGCCCTGCCTACAAACACGGCTAATGCTTACAACACAGGACTGAAGAGCTTTGAAAAATTTCGAACTGAATAAAGTATACTGTAAGATTGGCCCCCATCAATAGACACAGTTGCCTTGTTTATTGCCTGCTTTTCTTTGCAAGGATTAAAAGATAGCACAGTCCGTTTGTATGTAAATGCTATTGGGTTTCAATGTAAAGTGAGAGGTTGTCATGATATTTCAAGAAATTTTGTTTTGCAAAAGGCACTTGGGGGGATTAAAGCGCTCAGTCAGATGGAATAGTTTACGTTTACCAATTACACAAGTTTTGTTAAAGGAGGTTCTTGGGGCTTTGCAGAATGTTTGCAGAAACGGGTACGAGACACGTTTGTTTACTGCAGCACATTGCTTGGCTTTCTTTGGTTTTCTGAGGGTCAGTGAAATTGTTGCCACTTATAAGAGTAACACAGAATTTGTCATTATGACGTCGGATATTAGCATTGATGGAAGTAGCAAGTCATTATCACTAGTAATTAGACATTCTAAGAGTGACCAGCATGAGCATGGCGCTCGATTAATGCTGTGCCATACAAGTACACAAATTTGTCCAGTGCTTAGTGCTCAACGGTTCTTGCAGCAATGTCCGTTTATTAAGGGTCTGTTGTTGTTACTGCAGCTGCTGTTGCAGGTTATTCTCCAGTCGTCATCCAGCGGGCAGGCAGATGGCGGTCGGATGCTTACCGCGTTTATATTAGGTCAGATTCGGTGTTCACCCTCCCTAAGTTGCATTGTAGTAGGCGTTGGATTGTTGTAAAGACAATAGTACATTAATATACATTGGCATATAGTATTTCCAGTGTTGAATAAGCATGTCGTAGGTTTTATTGCACAATTCCAGCTTTTAATAATGGGAACAAAGTTATTTTAGTAACTGTACGGATCTGGTGTCTGGGTTCGTCAATAGTGAAGCACGCTTTCACGGTAGCCAAGTCTCGTCCAGATGGCATTTCCTTGGGTTTGATTGGGCCGAAATATGGTGGCAATGATACAGTGGGCTGTCGCTTCTGGATAAGCTACGGTTGTTGAAGCAGGTTGGTGACTAGCCGTCTGTGATTCTGCTCCACTGTGGGGGCAATGACGTGGGTAGAGTCTGCTTGCCGAGGATGAGGTTTTGTTGGATGCTATTTTGTTGTTTATGGGTAGTAACTTTAATGTGAAAGTGATTTGGTCCGAAGTGCTGCCTAGGAACTGTTGGTCATAATCTAACAATTGTGCTGCAATGTAATCGGGCAGGAAACGCTTCAACGATTACGCAGCACATAAGATAGTGCAAGGTGGGGTGTTTTACATTAAGCAGGTTGCAAGAGTGTATTCCGGCATTGAACAGGAATGATGGTGTACATCTTACATTTCTAGGTAATTGCATTTTCTTGAATCAGTGGGCATCGGCACTGGGGGATTTCCATTAAGGCAATTTGGCATGCTTTCAGTAAGTATAGTCAAATGTAAATGTTGTGGGTGAGTGTTAAGATGTATTAATTTATAGGATTCAACTGGCAACATGTGGTTCTTGTCTCCATCCGGCCATTCGTTTGTAGACCCTATTATGGTATTCTGTTTGATTGTGCTGTTTTGAAAGCGATAAAGTTCTGTTTACTATTTGTTTCGCTTTGGCGGTGGCACTGCCATTTAGCAGACAGCACGTTCCGAACAGAAAAGTAATTATTATCAATTTAGTTAATAAGTAGGTTAAAACAGGCATTTACTATGTCTGTGTCTGCACATCTGACATAGACCTAGGATTTCGTCATTAAGCAACCTGGCACAATTTCTGTTTTCCAGGATTAGCCATAGTTGCAGTTGGCGGATCCCTGTGAAAGTTGCAACTTGATTATTTTATAAATGTGGGGCCTATTAAATTATATGGCTGACACCTTATGGGGCAAGAATTTCAGCCTATTGGGGCATATATTTTTGAGCCTATTGGGGCATACAGTTTCAGACTATTAGAGCAGATAGTTTCGGTCTAGTGGGGCATACAGTTTTAGCCTAGTTGGGCCATACAGTTTCAGCCTTTTGGTGCATACAGTTTCAGCCTTTTAGGGCATATAGTTTCAGCCTTTAGGGGCATACAATTTCAGCCTTTTGGAGCATAACGAATCGTAAGTTTCAGCCTAGTTGGGCATGTGATTGAATATTGGTGTCTATATTACGGATGGCTGTCTTCGGTCGCCCTAAACGACTATTTGTCCGGTGTACCTGCTTTGACAGTGGCTTAGCACGATCTAGACAGGAACCATGCCCATAAACTCCATTCCCGAAGTGTCTTTAAATGTATTATGTTGTTTACCTAAAGAATTGAAATAAATGTTTGTTAATTTTAAGTTGCCTTGTCATATATGAGCTGTCTGAACGGGGACGCGGCATCGGTGAACAAGCGTTATGTCTGCCTTTATTTCTCTGAAGTGAAAGCCTACTGTTTAATTAAATATGAAAGAGTGGAAGCTATTCACCCGTGGGGCGTTGTTGTTCCTTCAGACTCAAATCTCCCAATAATTAAAAATCTAGTGATGTATATGTCAATGTAAACAGGTACTTACAACTTACATTTAGCAATCCGAACGGCTTGCCAACGATACCAATTCTAAACAAAAATCTCCACCATGATGTTTACATCGGATGTATCTTGCGTAAAGATTTCTTCGCCGGACGAAGAATACGCAAGGAAGGTGGGGTGGGGGCGGTGTTAGAATCACTGTCTTTCCGAAGCCTCACACAGTTAAGCTAGATATGGCCACATGTAAACCAAATTACGCTTCAGAGGCATGATAGTTACTGCATGTTACTGTATTTGAGTAGGGATTGACTAACTGGACATTGTACATGTATGCTTGTTGCTTTCATGACATAATAGGCACCAGCATGTAAACTTACTTTCGCGTATATATCTTTATTCCTCCATTTAAGAAGATACAAGAAATACATACATATAAGTTAACAAACTGAACAAAACATGCAACTTTACCGAGACAAACAAATGAAAAACAAGTTTATGCATGTAAAAATAAGAAATGACAGAGAGAACAACATATGAAGACAAGAAATAGGGTTACACTTCAAAAGATCAATAAAACAGTCGAACAAATGCGCAATAAATAGGCGATACAATCTTTTATATAATGCGGTTAAATATAAGGATACATGAAAAAACAGCAGAAAAAAAGTCCTGAAAAGAAAAGGCGCAATAATCGATATACACAGTGAAAAACACGCGGACAGACAGACAATCAGACAGACACACAGACAGACACACAGACAGACCGACAAACAGAGTGATAGACAGAAAGACAGATAGACAAACAAACAGACACCCCGACAGACCCACAGGCAGTCATTCCTTCAGACAGACACTCTGACAAAACAGACAGGCATCTTTTGTAAATTTGATAGATAATTCGTGAAATGTCAACTGTGCTCTTGTTAACGTGGTCATACATTGTATCTATGTTGAGTAAACTCTAGCACACGTAAACAGTTTATTGGACGACATTGTCCTATAGACCACACCTACAGCTTTTTAACTACTATTTTTCTTGCTAATTTTCCTGCTAGCAAACAGCGAGTTGCAAATCTGTCCATATCATTGCACTAGATTCATCCTAGGGATGATCATATGGATAAGGACATAACCCGGGTAGTTCCGATTGATGTGTACTAAAAAGGACAAGCGCGTAGCTGTCTGTACGCAGAATACGCAGCTGCGTACACATTGTCCGCAAAGAATGGAAACATAAAATATTAAAATAGTCTTACCCTAGTTGCGGTAAGGTCTGTGTTTGTTGTGACCAACTAGCATCGCTATTTGCATCATGAAAAAATTGCTTCGTCGATTAAGCCCCTGGTATGGGACAAGTCTTGTTCGTTGTTCTCTCAGATTTCCAATCAAAACTTCTAAGATAATTACGTTCTTAGGACCATGACACCTTAGTAGTATTTGGTGGAGGGATAAGTACAAAAGCAACTTTTAGTTCGTCGTTTACCACTTTACTTTTCATGTTTTGTAAAATATATATAGTTACGGAGTTTAATTGACAGACAACTTTTTTAATTAAGATGACGTACTTGCCGCTACGTCATAGACGCTTACATTTGTTAAGTCACGGAACTATCTAAAATAAATCCGAGAGACGATTCGTGACTAAATGGTCATAACCAGAAAGTTGGTGCTTATGTCTGATTGGCAATAAAGAAGTATTAAGTAAAATACACTGTTTGTTGTTATATGTAAATATCTGTATGTAGCCCTTCAACTAATTTATTTTAATTATTTAATTTAAAATACTGTTTAACTATTATTACTTCTCCAATCGGCTACATTGACGGCCTTTGCGCATAATCGTATAGTGGTTAAATTTTTGTACGTCTTCAATTAGTTCTCAATGTTTTATTTTTAATTTTCCGAGACTTCATTTTTTTTCTGGGTCGTAACTTAAGCGATTCGTTAAAGCTTATAATTGATAAATTACGAAGGTAGAAATAAAGACCTAAAACAACGTTCGGTTACAGAATTTTATTGTAGTCATTAATATTAAATATGTGATAAATACGTTACAATGTATCAAATTAAAAATCTATATTAAGCATCAATTCTTAGTTAATTAGCAAACATAATACAATATACAGAGCGTACCTTTCGTTCTAATGTCAGTTACAGCCGTGTAATTATTTATAATTTTATATTGTAAGTTCGTAGCAAACAACCTTTCATTAGGTCATAAGATTCTATGATAATTAACAACGTAAATATGTATCTTAATTAACAATCAAGTATTATTTAGCTATTTTCAGAACTCTACGTAGAATCAATACAAAGTTACTATGTTCTTATAATAACAAATATTATAATGTATGTAACAGATTTGTTAAATACAGAAGTACAATAATACAAAGTAACTTATCTATTATTTCTCTGTGTCCAACAATTTGTCCCCAACACAAAACGTGCGCGGATTCTTGGCCAGTTGAATCTTGCGAATGGGATAGGCGTTCGACCATTCGTTCGGTCCTAGTATATATACTCAGAGGTGGAATGAGGGGTTGGGAGCAGTGAAAACTGTGTTGTAAGCACCATCGGTCATTGTTGTCAACTAACTGGGAGCAATAACTTTTTTCCCTTTCAAGTTAGACCGTTTATATCATTTTGACTACCGTGTGACATCCCATACATGAAGTTCCCGTTTATCTTGAATATCCTGATCTATTGTCGTGACTGAGCGGTTATTGTATGCATAGTTTGTGTATTGTAAGTTTAAGTACTTGACCTCTTGTTAGTCGTAGTGTTACATACGCCCCTTATTTAAAAGAAAATTAAATAAATTTTAATTTTCCCAAAGTCTATCAAGTATAAGTGTAAACCGCTACTTAAAGTCAATTGACTGATTTCCCCTTTAAGTATGTCACCTTGAAATCGACATACTATGAAGTGGCTAAGTCATCAATAATGCCGTCCATCTATAAGTCTTTTTAACTGGTCATAAATGTATCTGGACAGTCGTAGTATTCTAAGTGTCGACGAGTGCGGGCTCTAACTTGTCATCCCAACGTCGTCCCCTAGCAATAAAACTATCACCTATAACTACCGACTAATTAGTATTAACACGTCGTCCCCAGCCGTAACGATTAGATATTGGCATACATACATCGCATAAAATCATGATATGAATACAATAATAAGGCAATCGCATAAAAAACATGATATGACTACCATAACAATGCAATAAAAGTAATAGCAGTGTTGTAAGTCTCTGGCGTCGTATACAAGCACACATCACTTGTTCGTTATAATGTCAATGTCAATACAGGTACACATCCGTCATGGTCGGTGGAGGTGTTGATCTGTTTCCGCGTCGTCCGTTCGATGGAGGTCGGTCGGTTGTCCTCGTTGATCGGTCGTCTTGTTGGCTCGTCGTGATGTGATGATTAACGACTATGTTAACTTTTATGTACACTTAAAACACTAATTATCTTAATTATAGAAGGAGTCCTTCCGCGATAACCGTCTTTAACAACTGATGTGACACTCAACACGTATCGTCCCGTCATTGCACGTGTTTTACATCATTGGTCACTTCGCGAGGCTCCACATCGGCATATGAAAAACAAATAGTATAAATATACGGCAGTAAAATTCCCAAAATAAAACATATATAAACCTTCACCCTTTTATATGATCATAGTAAATGTGCACTTCTAAAATAAACTAACACAAGAATTCTCTACAATATTCCCTACAATACTCCCACGCTATGTTGCGTTTACAATTACGTATTCGGGGAGGTATTCTTCTCATTATACATATCAATATACATAAAATTGCCTCTATAAACATGTAGTGAGGCGTTTATCCGATCAACCTATGCAACTGGTTTTGTGAGTTTCGGATACAACGCAATATACTCAATCTCCTCCTTTTGTGGTCCCACGTTACTGGCGGGTGAACCCAAATTAGGCGCCGTGCCATTCAAGCCTACCACAGGTAAATCAGTTGTCTTCTCGAACCCAGGCCTCTTTAAGCAACACAGCCGACCGACCAATCTGTACCTTATTCTTAAGCAGTAAATATAGATAACGATTATCATTGCAATGTAAACTGACCAGTGATTTGCGTATGTTTCGGTGTGATTTTCGTTCATCATTTCCTCTATTATTGAGTTCTTGTGTATGTTTGTTTGTTTGTTTATTGGGTTTATCGTCCCACCAACAATATTTCAGTTATCTGGAGACGGTGTCCACTTGAAGCAGATATAGTGCTGCCTTCACTGTGTATGCCTTGAACACCTGACATAATACCACACCCAGTCACATTATCCTGACACCGGGCCAACCAATCGTGGAACTACCCTTATATTTGCTTGAGCGTTAGCAAGGGAGCTATACCACTACCATTTTTAACGACTTTGGTATGTCGCGGCCCGGGATCGAACCCGGGGCCTCCCGTACCTAGAGCAGACGCTCTACCGATTGCGCTACCAGGTCCGGTTCATGGATATGTACTTTAATTCCTTAAGTTTCCGCGGGATAAGGGTCTTGGTATACTTTTTAGTCTTAGTGGAAAAGTCTTCCCACATTGTTAAGCTTGTCATATTTATGAAGATCCTAACCTCAGTGAGTAAATCGTCCGTGACATCGCTTTTCATGTACTGTTCGTATGATGCTGGCAGAGAAATGTATTCGTTTTCAGCACTACACGCTGTTTGTAAACGTACTCTGTCAAAAGGTATTTTGGTGATGATAGATTTTGTTTTCAACCCGCTAGCTTCCTTACATTTAATTGACAGTCGTAGAGGTTGTGCAAAGGTTACGACCCAAATACCAACTGAAATGTGTACTGCAAACGGCAGCTTAAGGTTTGTTGAGACGATTTTACGGCATTTAGACGGTATCTTAGCCTTATTGTTAACGAATAATTGTGCTATACATAAATCGATCAATTCGGTGGAGAATAACTGTTTCGATACATGACGAAATGGAGTTTGCGAGCAAAATTGAATTTCAGCGTCATCGAGTAATACATACTTAGTATTTTCTTTATTTATGGCTATTCCAGATGATTCTAAATTGTGCAATTGTGCGTAGAGTTAGCGATAATTTGTTGTTGATTTACCGGAATATTGAATACCTTGTAAACGGTGTATGTTTCTTATCGTTCGTTAAGAGGACTTTTAACGAGCATTAATATGTAATATGATTGATTTTTTTAGACTGATGTCTCAAGGTATAGGAGCCTCTTTACATCTTGCCCATCGTGCCTAACGCATCCGATATCCATGCCTTGTGGATTGTTATCACGGGCGTCATCAGTCGGCGGTTCGAGTTGATCGCGATGTCGTCGGTACTTTCGCTTTAACTCGGCTAATGGGGTGGCATCGTCACTGTCCGAGGAGTCACTGCGTTCATTAATATGTCTATTGCGAATCTGTCTCCTTAGTTCTGCTAACGGTATATCGTTATCATTTCCGGATCATCCTGATTGTTAGCATGCAGTGGGCGCATCTGCTCCATCAAGTCATCATCATCATCGCTATACGACGAGTTACTATCTTCGGGCGGCACTACGTACTTGGCCTTCCTCCGCCTATCGTTGGGTGGAAGCCTGTCCTTGGGAAGTTCCCAATGCTCAATATCAATAATCTTGATATTACGGACATGCGCAGTTTGCGTGCTGCAATCAACTACATTCTTTATCTTAAACGTTACTGGTGATTTCTGTTCGATTATCCTAAAATATGCTTTATAATGGCTATCTAATTTACCTGTACGCGCGTTATTCTTTAACATTACTGCTTGTCCTACCTCTAAGTATGGTTCGCGTGCATCTTGATTCGCATACCTATTTCACGTGCCTTTCGCTTAACGCATGTTACGCTGAGCATACATCATTGCGCGGTGTAAGTTTATTATATATATATCTTAGATAGATCTTCCCCCACGTATTTGCGCCTCGGGGCGAGTAATGAATCTAAAGGTAATACCGGGTCGCGTCCGTACATTAAATAAAATGGACTGTAACCTGTAGATTCAGATGGCGTACTGCGTATTGCGGTCAGACATGCATTTATTTGTAAATCCCAGTTATGGTCCCCATCAATAATGCGTTTGGCAATCATATTATTGAGTGGGCGGTCAACCTGTCCGTTAGCGCGCGGATTATATGGACTTGTAGTAATATGTATAATATTAAATTCCTTACAGATATGATTTATGATAGAATTGCAAAATTCCGTTCCGTTGTCGGATCGTATCTGGTATGGTACTGAAATTCTTGGGATTATCTCATCTAAAAATAGGTTTGCTACAATTTCGGCGGTTTTATTTTTAACCGGAAAAGATTCACACCATTTTGTACTTTCGTCCACGAACGTCCACGAACGTGATAAGATACCGATGTCCTGAGATACTTGGTCTATAGGGTCCCGAAGTGTCTACAGACCATGTAATTCCTCTAGAGTGCGATATTCTAGTGTCTTGGACTGGGTTTTTTTTGTATTTGAACTGGCGCGTCGCGCGCACACTATGCAACGACTTATGTCTTTGTAAATGCGCCTATCCATGTTTGGGAAGATGTACTTGCGTCTTAGCGTATCACAGCATTTGTCTACTCCTACATGTGATTGTCATGGTACTCAGTTATAAGTCGGTCACTCGAATGGTCAGGTATGTAAAGTCTGAGGATCGGGTCTTCGTCCTTGTCGCTTAAATAATACAGCATGTCGTTAACAAGAATGCAAGCGGTTTTGTCATAAAGAACGGCGTGCCACACTCCCATACTCAAACCGGACCCGATCGACCAATGGGAACGTGCAACGACGACAACACCCAGGAGTGCATTCAAACCAAACCTGCCCAGGCACACATCTCTGGTAGTGGATTCGAGAAGAATACAACTAACTCGAACCAAAATGTATCATCTCAACTCCAAAACCAATATTCATGCCAAAAAACAAACAGAAGCGAAAAGAACGCAACAGAGATCGAGCAAAACGTAAGTGAATCAAGACACATCAACGTCCGCATATCGAACAGAGAAACCCTACAACCGACTAAACAGCAAAGACTCGATCCTGACCAAAAACAAACCGATAACGCCAGAAATAAACATACTAAGTGTAACAAAACTAAACCTGTGTTTGAAAGCATACGTTCACGTCGCACACGTAGGTATTACATCGGTGGCATAGGTTCACACTCAAAGAGAGCAGGGATACTTGAATATCTTCAAGTAAGGGGGATCGAACCCGCCTCTTTTAAACTGATAGAGACAAATCGAGGATGTTATGCGGCCAAGCTAACAGTCTATCAGTCCGACTGTGAAAAGGTTGAGGAATATGACTTCTGGCCGAGGCGCGTTTACTGCCGACGCTGGTACTCCGTGTCCAACTGGAACGCAAAACGCGAAGAGAGACATGCAAGACAGGATACGCACAGCTATATAGACATTGATTAATGGAAGGAAACCCCACATTTATTACACTCAAACTCGTCTGTGTTATTAGCTCAATAGTTTTTATTACAAACATGGCAGAGTCACACACACACAAGACATGCAATATAATGACCTGGAATGTACGCGGAGCAATGTCATCCGCAGGATCAAAAAGTATACTTTTAGACAAATATGATATCAGCATCGCATGTTTAACCGAACACAAACTAAAGCCGCAATGCGCTTTGTTTTTGGATACAATACATACAAAGTTTTCTGCGCGTACCGTCTGTGAGCCACCCATCACTGGTTACGTTAAAGGGGCGTTAGTATTCTATACAAAAAGATATTGTTTTCTCTGTATCAACACTTACAACACATAGCCAAAGAATAGTCGGAATAAAACTTACCACAAAGAACAGTGCCGTCCCCATCTATATTTTTGCACATACATGCCCCCGTCTAATTATTCCACACAAGACTATGTCGAATGCGTGGACGCGCTACAGGGACTATACTCGATTTACTCTGATGGAATAATAATCACATGCGGTGGTTATAGAAAATGTCATCATTGACGATGATTGTTGTTCAGTTTCTGATTACTTGCCGATCATAACCACTTATAAGTTACCTATCCAAGCGTACAACATACCAGTTTATGAACACATAGCTTGGCATAAATGCTCACAAGAGCACACGCACAGTTATTCAGAAACCCTCTCGATTAAGCTAAAACACCTAGACATCTCTACTACCCATCCTTGTGCTGAGAACATCGACCTGATATTCGATCACATTGTACGATGTATTCAATACTGCGCTGACAAATATCTTCCCAACTTGAATGCAAAACCATATTGGACCAACGATGTCAAGAAAGCATACAAACAGCAGAAAATAGATCGCATTAAATGGATACAGGAAGGAAAACCACGGGGAGGACGCATAAAAGTTTTGTCGATTATCAAACTTCCAAACAAAAATCCATTAACAATCAAAAACAGGCTATACGGTCACTAAACGAAAAAACTACGAAGAACTTAAGTCAACAGCAGAATGTGATATAAAATACTTCTGGAATCTTATATGAAAGAAGAGGTGCAAAAGATCTGACACTATAAATGAAATTATTAGTGATGGAATAACCTCAAGAAGCCCCGAAACCATTGCAGATACTTCTTATAAAACGCATTACTCGTCAGTGTTTACACCAAAAACAAAGGAAAATTTCGATAATGAATTTCTGAAAACGCTCTCCATTGATCTTCAGACATTTCTACTATCAGAAGACTATGCTGAAAATGCTATTTTGTCAAGGAAGATAACACAAAAGGAACTGTTGAATGCTATCAATAAAATGAAGAACCGTAACGCACCAGGAATCGACAAGGTCACAATCGAGCATGTAAAATATGGCGGGGATACACTATTGCTGTACTTACATACGTTATTTAACCTCATGATAAAACTCGCTTATGTGCCTCATAGATGTAAAACCGTTATAATAATACCCAAACTCAAGGAGGGTAAACCAAAAACATTAACGAATAGTTATAGACCGGTTACCCTTCTACCAGTTATTTATAAAATCTTTGAGAGAATCATACATGGCAGGTTGTCACACCTGACTCAAAAGAATAACTTTAGTTTTCCGTGCCCACGGCAAAATGCACACCAAAAACATCTTGGTCCGATCTCTATATCTTTCACTGTGCAAGAATCGATTGCAAGCCAGCTCGAACTCGGAACTCCGGTGTACGCCATGTTTCTGGATACAGCTGGTGCCTTTGATAATGTGAGACACGAAGCCTTGTTTAGCAAAATGAGACACTTTGGGCTCACTGGTAAAGCACTACGGTTGCTTGTACACTGCTACATTGAACTGCGAGGATGTGTACTTGTTAACGGTGTTGCATCAAATAGTTTTAAAATAAAACAAGAGTAGTATAGAAATGGGGGGGGGGGGGGCAGGACCACAGTTGTGGTCTTTTGCCCTTTTGTGGTCCAACTGCCCCCATTGCCTTTTTGGTGGTTATTTGTATCCCCAATTGTCCTTTTGGAGGCCTTTTGTTCTCTCACACGATCCGTGCTCGTTAATTTATTTAATACGTGCGTTGTATGACTTGTAATGCGGTAAAAGTTCGGTCCATTTATTTCGCGAGTAATTATCGCAGCATCGTTAATTGAGATGTTGGGTGTCTAAGCGGCTATTTGAGGGTGTAAAAAGCCTCGCGTATTTTCCACGTATAAATATAACGGCGTTTATAAGCGATCTCCATTAATCACATGTGAGAAATCATCGTGACATCGGTAATGGCGGAGGAACAGAAAAAATGAGATTCTACGGGAATATTACTTTCATGAGCGGAATCCAGCCGCTTTCTCTGGGCGCGCGCAGACATTGTATAGTGTATTAAATGAGAAATATCCCGGCGAATTTAATTTAGGCTACATACAACAGTGGTTAAATGATCAAGATTCTTATTCTCTACAGAAGACTAGAAGACATTGGTTTAAGACGCCCAATGTACGAGTGTCATCTATCGGCGAACAATTAGACATTGATTTATTGTCAATGGTAAACTTGTCCGACGATAGCAACGGCGTGCGATTTTTGCTATGCGCGATTGACATTCTCTCGAGAAAACTATGGGTGAGACCTATAAAGAACAAAACGGTTGAGACGGTTTTAAATGCCATGAGAGATATTTTAAAAGATGCCTCGACATTCAACATCAAGAATGTTCGAGCTGACAAAGGCAGCGAATTTTCGAATCAATGGTTTAGAAAATGTATGAATGATGAAAACATCTACTTTTCACCACTCACATCCGTCCTAAAAGCAATTTCGTAGAAAGGGTTCAAAGAACGTTGAAGGAAAAATTGTACAGGATAATGAGACATAAGAGAACGTATCGTTACATCGACGATTTGGAAAACGTGGTGGACAGTTACAACTCGACATCGCATCGAGGATTGAAAGGATTGGCACCCAATGATGTCAATAAAAGCAGCAAGGCTGATGTGTGGGCTCGAATGTATTTAAAAAAGACTCATCGACGGCATGGAATCCTGTCTACAAATTTAAGAAAGGGCATTTCGCGCGCATCAGTTTTGATAAAAAAAAATTTCAACGAGCTTACCAAGAACAGTATACTACCGAAGTCTTTAAAGTGAAGAGCAGAATGCTAAAACAAGGTACTTCAATGTGCAAGCTTTCGGATCTGAATGGAGATATCATCAGCGGATTATTTTACACAGCAGAATTACAGAAAGTGAACAAGGATGAAAGCTCGCTAAGGTTTATTGAACGCGTAATAAAGAAACGAAAAGGAAACAATAAACTTCAATATTACGTCGAATGGCAAGGGTTTCCGAAAACATTTAATAGTTGGATCGATGCGGATGATGTCAAAGAGATTTCGGATTACTAATCGCGGAAAATCATGGATCGTTATTTGTATATTAAAAGTGATAAAAGCAACGCATACTTTTCGGATAATCGAGTATATCGTTTTTAAGTACATTTAAATGCACCGCTAAACCTAAATGGAAGTTGGAGAATTTCATGCTAAAGAAAACTCATCATCATTATCATCATCATCATCGTCGGGATCATCTACCATTCAGACGACGGAAGCCGTTTACATTTATACAGATCTGTGCAAAGAAAGTATCGTTCACGGCGGAGAACGGTCTATGTTGCGACGACTTAGCAAAAACGTGCACGACGGCTGGGTTTACATATTGAATACATTTTATTATTTGCCAGTCGTTAAGAAAGAAGTGAGAGAATTCGTTATTTATATAAAACGTGTAGATGGAAGTGACGCGATAGATTTACAACAGCCGTTGTATATGACACTTCATTTACAACCATATCCGTTCTATGAAATTTTAAGCATGAAACTGTATGTTCCTAACCCGCAAAAATGATCGAGTCAGTGATGGAAAACCTAACATTAACCAATATGGCGGCGGCAGACGGCTCTCCATCATTCCAGTTGGGGCTAGTGCTGATGAAGTGGAGCGAGTGTATCCTATAAAAGCGGTATTACCATCCGAGCAAACGACGGCCCAAGCCAAGTCCGAACTAGAGAGGCAGGATATAAATCCGAACAAGATCGTACTCGTGTTTCAGTCTTCTACAGGAAGTCGACGGAGTCGGACCAGGCGTAAAAGACAAAGCAAAATATCGAATAATACTGGAACGCGGAAAGTTGGTGTGAAAAAACGCGGTGTTCAATGAAGAAAAGTTTCACGTAGGCCTCGTTTCGGAATTGGCTTTGTTCGATTTACTGAGCACACAGACCAGTGTCAATGACGTTTATTTCGACGAGATCAGACCGATGTCGCAGACTACTCACGATGGACCATTCGAGTTTAGAATTAGTGGACAAAACTCGATGGATTACGCCGACCTAAAGAACTCGCAGATGTATGTGATATTGAAGGTCCAAAATACCGATGACACTGCTCTGACAGATTTAAAAGTGGAAAAAGTCGGTCCACTCAATCTTTTTCTACAGGCCTTATTCGCTACCATCGAGGTGACATTGCAAATCAAAGCCACATTTACATGTAGCTACAATCCCTACAGAGCTTACATTCCGACCCTTCTGAGATACGGAACGGAGGCTGTATCTAGTCAGTTGAACACGCAACTTTTCATGCTAGACGATTCGAGATATCCGCATGTAACAGATCCTTATGGTTCTAACAACGCTTTGTTTCTACGAGCCCAAACTATCGCGCACTCTAAACGGCTAGACTTGCAGGGGCCGATATTTCACGATCTTTTCGACATGTGAATGTTAAAATTAAAATGTACAGAACCTCAAACAATTTTTGTCTGCTTACCGGTGATTCCTCCGATTATCGCGTTATTATCGAAGACATTTACATTCTGGTTAAAAGATAAGAGTCAATCCCGCCGTGATTTACGGGCATTCCAAAATTTTAGAAAAGCAAAATGCGCTCTATCCATACAACAAGGTGGACGTCAAATCAGCGAGTATACCAGCGGGATCAACGAGTTACACCTGGTTCAAGGTAAACGGCCTAACAAACTCGTTCTAGGCTTTGTGAAAAGCAGAGCAGTCAATGGAGACTACAAAACCAATCCGTTTAATTTCGAGAACTGCGCGATTCAACGGGTCTCCGTGTACTGCGATGGGCTGCCAGTAGGCGAAATCCGCTCAAACTAGATTTTAACAATGTCTCCGGTGCTAGCGTCATGCGTGCCTACACGAACCTACCTTTGACAGAAGGAAAATGGAGAACGGACGGAGGAAATCTTTTGGACAGAGACCACTATTTAAGCGGGTCGACCTTCTTCGCGTTTCACTTAGAACCCGACTTTTCGCAACACGGCGAATACCTCTCTCTGGTAAAGACCGGCAACGTGTGACTGGGTGTGGTATTCAACACGGCCTTATCAGGTAAATAAAACATAATAATATATAATAATATAAATTATTTTTTTACAGTTGCGCCTGTTTGTGCCTGTTTGAACGCGTACGCGTGTGTCTGAGTTGATATAAGTGTAATCATGAAGTTAAATTATTGCAGTTTTTCAGTAATTTCTTTCAACATTAAGCATATTCAAATCTTATGAATAAATACAGGTAGTATACAAACATTAAAGTAATTAATGTCGTTATCTGTTTAAAACAAGTAAGTAATATTTACAGTTTCTTATTTTCAGAACCTATGAGTTGCATCGTCTATAGTGTAGAACCCGGATTCTTCGAAATCAATAAAGAAAGAGACATCATTCTTCCCTAATGGATACCTCACAGTTGCGATGTATGAAAGATTGCGATCCCGTTCTGAGGCACCATATCATCGGCGTGTTTGCTGCGGATAAACTTCCAGAAACTGTTCCGAGTCACCATTATGGATTTATCGCCAACACTGATGTTCATACAAGAAAAGGACGACACTGGTGTGGATTTTATTGTGACCTTACAGGAAGCGTAGATTTTTTTGATAGTTACGACAGAAGTCCCGCAAAAAAAAAGTAAATATTTTAATTTATGGTTGCAAAAATATGCTGCAGTTGTGCGTGAAAATGACATTTAGATACAAAGCGAAACGTCTAGTCTGTGTGGCCTGTACTTTATCATGTTCTTCGTCTAAGATTGACGGGATAAAGCTATCAAGACGTTTTAAGAAATTTTGATGATTCGTCTCCAGAAACCAATGACACATTTGTAGCGAGGACAATGTGTACAGCGTATTCTCAATGCGCTAAAACAGACGGTAATCATCCGAGGTGTCTACCATTATGCGCTTGCGTTTCCTATTAATGTTGTATCCAATGTGAAATGTTTTCTGTTAGCAAACGTGTAACAATAAAATCGTTTCAAAATAATTTGTCTTGTTATTTGTGCATGAATGATGGTTCATAAACAATTATATTTATAAATAAAAAACAACAACACGATGTTACCCTTAACCTTTATTGTAATTAATAACATCAAATGCATTTCAAATTGAATATAAAACAGTGATTAATACATATAAACGTTCAAATATCGATATATACAAATATCGATAGGGACAAAGTCATAGGCAATTTGAGAATCACAACGCCATATTGTTAATAAAACGTGTCATTTTTCAGTACACGGCGTTATTTTACATCCTAAAAGCGTAAAAGATTTATCGTGGCGCGGTCTCCATACCTTTGAACCGTCTGCCATTTGTAAATACGACACTGTGCCATTACCATCAGAAAAGGTTATGGGTGCGGTTTCATCACAATTATCTACTGACATTAACTCTATGTCGCTCTCTGTCTTAGGCGTTTTCGCAGAAGCATCATCGCAACGCGTTTGTTTCCAGCTAGTGCATTCCTTATTTTATAGTGTCTATAAGCGAGGCTTTTAACAGAGTCTACAATAATTCTGTTATCATCGAATGCGGAAAGACACCTTTTCTTATTTACCTATTTATAATTTGCGTGTCTTATGCTCTTTTCCACCGTCGTTTTAGCTACTCCTTTCGCGCGTTTTTCCTCTTTCCCGTGACACATAAAGCTATACATTTTTTATCTTAAGCCCACGAATTCTGAGATAGATTTCCCACAACTTTCGTCTTTAAATTTTCCGGGAACTTTTTTGTTGACGTTGTCATGAAAGAAGTGATCGATCGGATAGTCGGAGGTATCGAACAGCATGTTCATTTCCTTTATATCCTTATACACGTCCTCCGTTTCGCACGAGAAAAGTAAGCTGTCCGTGTCAGTCATCTGCAGCTGCGCCGCGCCTTTGTACTTCCGTTTGACATAGCTGAAATCGTACATGAGCTATTTGCTCAGATCTGGAAAAAAAGATTAATAACGAAAAGAACAAAATAAAAATAAATGCATGATGCGTACAAATTGTGCGTATAAAATTCACATACTGCTATCGTACATGAGGTATTTGCTCAGATTTGAAAAAAGAGATTAATAACGAAAATAAAAAAATAAAAATAAATGCGTGATGCGTACAAATTTTGCGTATAAAAATCACATACTGCTAAGTTACAAAATGTTTAAAAAGTTTATTGGTTGCAATCAGAAAAAATATATATATATACCTAGTATGCACATGCCGCTGTAGATGGGTTTAAATAAGTTGACCTTTGCCTTCAACATTTCTGCCGCGATCAGGTTGTCGTTTAGTCTGGTGGAAGATTTGTACGTTGCCTTCGCTGTCACTTTTTTAATCGTTCAAAACTATGAACCAGTTGTATGTTCCTGTGATGTCTCACATTTTCCATCGTCTGAAATTTAAAATTGCGAAAAATGAACGAGGCATAGAAGTCTTTTCGTGATAATGAGCTAAGATATGCAGAACCGTGTATCATGCTCGCTTCTTTTTATAGGTAACGTTTTTATGTGTAAAAAGTCGAACGCATTCAATATAATAATTACATTAACGCATTTCATCACATAATATATTCACGAATGAGTAAAATCTAAGAAAAATAAAAATAAAAAGTTACATACCTTTCCGAAAACGCTGTTGTTGTAGAAGATTTTCTGGAAATCTGACGTGGCCTTCTGCCGCATGTCCGTGTTAAACGAAATGTATGGCTTCTTGCATGAATTGTAAAACTCTGTGAACTTTTATAATTTCCATGCCTAAACTTATATACAGTTTAAGGTTTGTGTAATGAACCATAAATCGATTCTTATCTTTCAGAGTAGCTAGCAGTTTCTGCACCTTGCCTCGATTCGGAAGAGGTTTGTTTTTCTCAAGTCCATGCAACTTTCTTTACAGGTATTGCGCGTATGGAGAGAAGTCTTCATTCTGTATGATCTTTCGGACTGGCGCTACAGTACTGAAAATCATGAAATTGACAAACGGAACGGAGTGGAAATGGAAACGAAACGTTTTTCGTTTCCTGTTGAAACGGAAACGGAACGGAGTGGAAATGGAAATGCAACGGAGCGCTACAAACGCTTGAAACGGTGTAAACGGTATAAACGCTATAACCGGAGCGCTTGGAACGCTAGAAACGGTAGAAACGCAAAAATCGGAATGCTAGTAAAGGAAGAGTTATTTTCACGACCGCTTCAAACGTTTCTAGGTCACCTGATTATTTATAGTAACATTCCAACCGTTTCTTTGTACGAAATAAATTTAAACGAACACAATAACTGGTTTCAATTTATCAACATAAACGCGCTACTTTGTGTTATCTGCAGAAAGAAATAACAAAAAAAAATCTTAATTATTATCAAAAAATCGTATTAATCAAACTCGTACATTACAGTTCCGAAACCGCACAAGTTGTCCAAGTCATCGTGTATCGTCAAAACAGAAACTGCACTAAAAATCACTCCGCACGATATAACACACAATTTTACTATAAAATTGCCTTTCTGTCGAAACTGATATTTTAATTCCAATGAAAAGCTTAACATCCGCATTGGATCGACATTCTTAGTCTTCATCGTTTTGCATATGAAGATAGTGTGTACACAGCTGACTTTACACGTATGCGCGCGCAATGACGCAGCCTGAGTTTGAATTTTCGCTAATTACTTGATAGCTGCATGGTCCGTTCCCGGATTAACTTCGCCTATCATTTTTTTGTGAGAATACTGTTTAAAGTATTTGTCATTTACAAAGAATGCATTGCGTGATACAAATTAAAGCTACTTAATAAAATTAAACGTTAACCAAAAGAATGTAAATATTTAATATAACACAAAAAAATAAAACAACTAAACATAAAACAAACAAACAATGCTATGCATAATTGCAAGGTGTAACCCAATCAAGAACCAATTACATCCTCCCCGGCACTCAGAGCCAACGACTGGTATAATCCTAATGTGCCACGTCTGAATAACGATAGATTTCCAAATAGTGCACGTATACAATCATCGATGACAGTTAAATGAAAAACAATCGTAAAAACGAACTTATATCACGTCCATTTACATGATAAATATCAAAGAAATAATCATCATTACCGCCATTAAATTCACATGATCATCATTATGATCCCATATTACCTGTATAATCGCCACTAATTATCATCATCATCAGCAGCAGCAGCACTGCCGTCACGATCTACATCATAATTGTCATTAGCATCAACATCACCGTAACCGTTATTACCATTTTCATCATAATCATAAACAACATCGGTATCACCGTCATCTTTATCGGCAGAAGCAGCAGTAGCAGCATCACCGTCATCAGCATCATCATTTCTTTAGTTACAGAGGTATGGATATGTAGTTTATTTTATCTTGCCTTTTTGTCAAGCAAAGTTTCTTATGCTTCTAATCTTAATTGTTATAAATCTTATAATGAAGAATGGTGTAAATTTGGACATTGGTGTCAAAATTCCCATTTCTAAATGCATAGTTCCCATAATGCGCTATTATGTATATATGATTAATCGGAACCGCGATTAAAAATCTGCATAAAACTTTTGACTTTATTTGACTTGCAACTATTTGAATGAAGGGCTACACGCCTGGCTACGGCTTATTTCATGACCCCGCCATTTTCCCATTCATGTCTTTAATGTTCTATGCCAATTGGTGGTCTAAAGTGGGCCCTACCGGGAACTTAATTTGTGTACACATTTAAGGATAGAAATGTATTAATTTAAAGTATATCTTTTTCTAAATTCATATTATGTTTCTTCATGCGCATGGGTCCATTTCATATCTTCATAAAGTATTACTCTAACTCAATCCCCAATTTTAATACATGAGCGGACACCCAACTAATAAAGCTAATTGGCAGATTTATGACACCTTGTTTGTCTAGTGGACAGGAAGTGTGACCGTGTTTTGGCGCCTTTTCCCCTTTGTAAAAACACATGCATCCGCTATGCAGTCGTATGGTTTATGACCTTCACCTTTTAAAGAGCAATATGCATTGACTTATGCAAGGACAACAAAAATTAAAAAAACACTTAGGTCTACAAAATCTTTTTTGGCTCATAAAAGGACCTAACGCTATATTTAGCAGTACCCACAATGATGCACCCTTTCCCCACCCCACTCTTTTTTCGTTGAAGAAGAGAAAACGTGGATGGGGGATTTCTTATAGTAAATACTACATAACTTGTCGTTTATTTTTTGTAAATAATGTTAAGAAGACAAGACACTTAAAGGAACAGTCTAATATATATTTTCATCTCATGTTTAGTCCAAATATATTATTTCAATGGCTCGCCTATTATTTTATAGTTAATCCATACCTTAAATATAAATAATTCCTTTATAAAAAAAAGTTTATGATCATTCGATGGACAAAAGAAGTTTGTTAGGACATTTATATAAGTAAAAGGATACGCGTTCTGAAACATTACTACATAGTACAATCCCCCCTCCCTCCCCTCTCACTACTTTAGAACTTATCATTTTGGCAGCTTGAAGACAATTATCGATCGATATCATGTTAAACAGTATTGAGAGAAATAATGGGTCGGTCAATTTGAAACGATTTTTTTTCTTTTCGGCGACTTCAAATGGTTGTGACTGGCGATTGTTTCCCAGAATTTTCTTTGATGTTGCAGTGTTGGCCAGAGAGCCCGCCGCGCCAAAAAGAAACAACACCGCATTTATTTTGTTACAACCTTGGATAAAATCACAGTGATTTAATTACGGCGGGGGGGGGGGGGGGGGCAAACGTCCGGGGGGTGGGGGCAATTATCAAAGGGGCAAATGCCACAATTAGCCAAAATTGTGTGTGTCATCGTACAAATTCTAAGATCGTATCACCATTACGTTTTTTTTGCGGATTAACACATCACAGAGAAGTTACTTTTAAGGATACTGGATGTGTGTGGACCACATTTGACAGTTTGTTTATTCCGGGATATGACGTCTGGCGAAGACAAGTAGGTCAGGTAAGGGCTATGGGTAAAGGTGTTAAAATACGTCATATTGACAAATTCGTCAAATTAACTTATATCCAATAAAATTAATCAACGCGAGATTTCTCGTTAAACAATTAAAACTTTGAAAAAGTCGTGCGAAATTGTTAAATTGCCACAATATTTATTTCGTTCTATGTTTGAATCAAAAAGTAATATTTCTTCTTAAACGGTTTAGAGGGCTGTAATTTTAATTTGTGTTTTATTTGACTATCTTCGGTGATTTAGTGTTTGGACAACACAATTGTGACAGAGCTGCAATTGTGTTTGTGAACTATTTTCGTTTTTTAGCATCAGTGTTTGGATAAATATCGCGAAAATGAATGACAACAATACAAAGCGTGTTCAATGTTTTTGTTGGTCAGTCTAGATGGGAAATGTATGTACTCACTGAATCTTTACCTGGTGTTTTATAATTGAAATTTGAGTTTTTCTGAGTAAAACAGGTTAGTAGTGAAACATTTTATCGTGATTAGCCTAATATTAACTAAAGCGCAGTTTCCTGTTGTTTCGGCTGATTCAGGAGGGTAGTTATGTGTCAGCAATTTTCCTCCGGGTGGCTGACACTGAATAGCCTCGTCGCAAACAATCTATTGCCGATTCCTTTATATGTAATGGAAGACTTTTGTCTCTCCCCAGAATGTTTACTTCTTTCGTCATTTTGCAAACACACCGGAAGTAATTTACATTAAGAAATTTATTAAACGAATTTTTTTAATCAAAATCGCAACGGAGCGAAATGGAACGATTGAAACGATAGAAACGGAAGAAACGGTAGAAACGGAAGAAACGATAGAAACGCTGGAAGCGTTTGAAATGCAGCGCTGGAAACGAATAAAACGAAATGGAAACGCAACGGAAGCGGAATGGAAACGGAGCGGCGAACGCTTCCAACTGAAACGGAAACGAAACGGAGTGAAAACGGAAAAATTGTCAATTTCGTAATTTTCAGTACTGTAGCGGCAGATCGTTGTGCATATCATACAAATGCTCGGGATATCTTAAAGACACCTCTAGAATATATGCCGTACATCCGGTATGGACATGACGTCAAATGATGTCAATTCTGTTTCATCTATAAACGCAAAGTCTCTGACAGAAAGAGGTTGCATCATAGCCCAACCGTAAAGTTTATTGGTATCCAAATACATGATATAGTTGTTTGGCATAGATACGTCGTAATCGGGCAAGTAAGAGTTATTGGCCTTTTTGTAGCGATTGCTAATTTGTGATACGCCGCCTCGAATTCCAGCTTCTATTAATAATATCATGTCTATGTCAGTCAACAATTCTAGTCTCACGCACGTCGCTCTGAAGCAAGCGGACCAAGACAATCCGGGGGAAGTGTAGAAATGGCACGGGTCTAGTACGTACTGTTTAAGACATAGACTTCTGAAGGCTTTAAACACATCCGCAAGCAGCAGTACGCCTGCTTTCAAGTACAGATCGTGATAATCGCCTAAACTGGCCATATTGAATCTGGTAAACACGTTGCGGGCGTGTTCGTAATCTTCAACAGAGACGTGCTCTTGTTTAATTGTGGAAAAAAGCATTCTTTGCTAGGCAATTGAGGTTTTTCGAATCTATCAAAACTGTCCATATAGTCGTACATATAAACTCCTTTACGTAAAAGAAGTTTTATATTGATGTCGTCCATTTCTGATGTCAACTGCTAAAAACTCTCTACTCCTTGTTGACGTAAATCTTGAACTAGCCGTTCTAATGACGTAGGCAGAAATTAAAAAAAACTATCGATAAATCTGAGATTATCCAATGAAAAGCTGACGTATCGCTCTGTTTTTTGCGCAATACACTTCAAAGGATACTCTTTGAACAGTCCAATACTTTCGCAAAGAATGTGAGCATCAAAGTTCTTTAAGTTGTGAAATATAACGGGAATTAATTTCATCTGCTTGCAAATAAGATTACAAGCGTTGCTTGACAATCAAATGAACATCCCCGTCAGATGGCAGTGGTGTTTTACGAACATTGTACGTGTTTTGTTGGACATCTTAAATGGCTTTTTGCAAATACAACATTCAGTGGCGTCTTTTAAGGATCGTTCTTGTTCATCTGTCAGCTGCATAGGTCTGATATTGGATAGGATATTTTGAATGTCTTTTTATTCCTCCAACAGGCGCTCAATGAGTTTACGTCCTGCATCGAGGCCCCTGTAAATCGCAGTAGGTTTGGTGTGCTGAGGGTCTTCGCAAACGACTTTGTAACCATAACTGCAAACTTCCAATTAAGTTGTTGCTGTCATGCCTGAACGATTCGGATCTGGATGCATGAATCCATCTTTCTGTTGATCGTTTCTAAATCGGCGTAAATGACGAAAGGTACCTTTAACGTTTTTTCATAGTCTTTAAATTCTAGGACGTCGTTTTCACCCCGTACACGCAGTTCTACCTTTTGCACGCCATGCGTAGAACAGTACTGTTGATGCTTCCGCAACGGGTGTTCCTTGACAAATCCGTGGAGACAGTAAGGCCAAAAGAATGTCTTTGAACGGGGTCTTTTTGAACGTGGCAAGAATCTATTTAAATCTGTGATTAAGCAGTAGTGCGTTTGTTCACCATGTCTTATCCACAATACGTTGACGTGATTAAGACGATTGTACTTTTCTGTGATGCGCAATGGTAAAATGTCTTTATCCTCAAACGTGAAGTCATTGATGGAGTTGTTTTCGTTTTGGTCTTCCACTTTTCGTATTTCGGACCGTGTCACGGGATATATAATCCCGGACATATTAATTTCATGTTCGTGCGGATAATAATTATCAACGCGTTCTGGGTGTTTCTGAACAGGGTGTGTAGACGCGAGCAGACAATACAAAAAGCATTTGTCGTCACGATTTTCGATATTTCCGCTTCTTATTAGCGTCGAGGGTAAGGGCAGAAACGTCGAACCACGCACTGGTTGATGCACAACAGTGTGTATTTCCATTTTGAACACTTCTTTCACATACCATCCGGAACCCTCACGTATGAATTTCTCTGAGCTTTCGAATATTTTTTGCATCGCTTCGTTTAAATCGTGCTCTATCGGATCGTCCGTCGATAAAACGGAGTATGTACGACTTCTAAAATAAGGCATCGTGACAACTGTTTCTTCCCCATCTCCATCGCGTTGCATTTCCACTTGAACGCACAGGTTCCATTTAATGCCTTTTAATTGTCTCGTGCGAGACGTTTTAACCTGCCTTCTGACGTTACCCATAAACATCAACAAGTCAAATCGCTCGCTTCCTCTTAGTCGTATATACCTGTTTCGTAAGCCGTCGTGTAGGGCCGATACGTCAATTGATTGATGCCTCTCCGTATCACGCTCGTGACCATTCTCAGACTCGTTCTCAACCGGAATAGCATTGTCCCTTTCTAGTGACGTATTATCACCACTCGGTGCCTCATGCGCTGTCGCCACCTTGCTTCCTCGTTGACCCAAAGGATGGTTTCGAGTAACGTGATTAAATAACCCATCGTAATTTGTAAATTCGCTTTCACAATGTCTACATGAAAAGTTTGCCGTGCGTTGTGCTGATTGCGCGCGTTGGTGTACGCGAACTACATTACGGTTGAGATGAAATTGTCTGTCGAATGTCCGTCCACACGTACCGCATTTGAAAACGTTTGATTTCGATCGTTTTATCATTTTGTCCTTCCCATGCGCGCCCCTTTTATGTCGCCCTAAACTGTCTATTCTATTATACGTTTGGTCACAATATTCGCACTTCAGTATGTTATGAGAACGCGCGTGTCGTTTTTGTTGTACCACGGTGTCATATTCTTTCGAGCAAATGAAATATTTAAACCCTTTCATACGGCTTGAGCCCTTGTTTCCCTTTCTATCATCCATACCTCTGCAAGTAAAAATAAAATACAATTTTAATTCGATTAAAAGTAACTCAATAAATATAATCAGTATTCGTATTTATTAATATGTCATGTCTTTAAATAAGTTAATATAATTAATGATAAAACTTGCTTAAATATACCGGACCTGGTAGCGCAATCGGTAGAGCGTCGGCTCCAGGTACGGGAGGCCTCGGGTTTGATCCCGGACCGCGACATACCAAAGTCGTAAAAAATGGTAGTGGTATAGCTCCCTTGCAAACGCTCAAGCAAAAATAAGGTAGTTCCATGGTTAGCCCGGTGTCGGGATAATGTGACTGGGTGTGGTATCATGTCAGGTGTTCACGGCATACACAGTGAAGGCAGCACTATATCTGCTTCAAGTGGACACCGTCTCCAGATAACTCAAATACTGTTGGTGGGACGATAAACCCAATAAACAAACAAACTTGCTTAAATAAATTAATATATATTTACTTTCAAACCTAACAATAACTCATATTTCTTTTTTTCATTATATGCTTTTTTAAATAACGAAAGTGTTTTTTATCTATATCCGAAAAAAGTAACACAAAATGGTGTTGTTTTTACTATCTGTGCGGGAAGATTTAACAAAAATAGCATTGTTTAATATATTTTGATTTTACACTATATAATTAATCCATCGCGGCTTTGCAGTTTTACGTTTATTTTCCTGTCCTTTTAATCTCTTCTTAGCAGTTTTACGTTTATTTTCCTGTCCGTTTAATCCCTTCTTAGCACTGTTGCGATAGATCGGGATTTTTCGTCCGTTACTTGTTCTTTTTAGTCTTTCGAACGTCATTTCCGAGAACGGCTTATCCACGTACAGCCTCGGCTTTTCACCCGCGTCATCGCTGCTCGTTTCCGTCTGTGTCGGACAATTATCCGTTCTTGCATCGAGTTTTAATCCTAAATTGTCGGGGTCTAAGTTCGGCTTCGACTTGTCGGGGTCCAAGTTCAAATCTCGCTGTCCTCCAGTCTGTTCCTGCAGCTCCGATCGTTCACTCGATTTGAGAAGATGTTCGTATTTGGTCTTAGGTACTAGCATCAGTTCACGCGCCATGTTTAAACAAGTCAATTTTAACAGCAGTAACGAATTTTAAGATTAATTTGTAGTATTTTGAAAGCAGTTCCTTCCTCTTTTTAAATGATAATCCTTTGCTTACAAACTGTCTAAGTATTTGTTTGTGTTTCGTCAATGTCTTTATTTTCTTTCCAGACAAGCTACGATATCCAAACATGACATTATATACAATCTGTACAATAGCCCCTAGCTGCGTTTTTTCGATAGACTGTAATAACACTCGTTTTTGTTTTTCACTCGTGCGAAGAAGTAATAGCAAATATTGTCTTTCTTTCCAAACTGTCTCATTCATGTTGGTAAACTATCATTAACTGATCGGGTAGTACGCGCGTTCTTAATTTATATTGAGGGTCCGAGTGAGGAGACAAGTCAACTAAGAGATACCCATATTTCTCTGCCGTGACCTTTTTGTATGTATCCATAAAAAACTTTGTCCGGGAAAAATTTGTCGACCGAGCGTATTTATTTGTAATTCGTCTCTGTTATTTCTAAATAAAAAGAAGTAGTGCGTGTTGAGACTGATTGTGCGAAATTCGCGTCCTGGACAGAACGCATTTTGACATATTAAAAAACAAAAATATTTGTAATGGTAAGCGTATTTACAATATATATATCTACCACATCTTTACTCTTCGCGCTTTCCAACATCATATCATCAATGACTAAACATTTTTCTCTCGGTTCTGCCATATGCCAGAACTCGAGTTGCGATTTTGTAGGTAACCCTTTAAAAATGTAATATTCGGTATACTTTTTTCATATCGGAATATAGCAGTTGTTCAACGCTAAAGCAAAAGTAGATGGCGCTAATTGGTTTGCTAAAAGCTCCATTGGCGTGCTTTAGTAGTTGGAGTACGAAGCTAGTTTTTCCGACGTTGCTAGGACCTAGAAAAATAAAAACGATACGTTAACAGCTATTTTTGTAAATAAAAATAAAAAGTTACATACCTTTCCGAAAACGCTGTTGTTGTAGAAGATTTTCTGGAAATCTGACGTGGCCTTCTGCCGCATGTCCGTGTTAAACGAAATGTATGGCTTCTTGCATGAATTGTAAAACTCTGTGAACTTTTATAATTTCCATGCCTAAACTTATATACAGTTTAAGGTTTGTGTAATGAACCATAAATCGATTCTTATCTTTCAGAGTAGCTAGCAGTTTCTGCACCTTGCCTCGATTCGGAAGAGGTTTGTTTTTCTCAAGTCCATGCAACTTTCTTTACAGGTATTGCGCGTATGGAGAGAAGTCTTCATTCTGTATGATCTTTCGGACAACTGTTTCTTCCCCATCTCCATCGCGTTGCATTTCCACTTGAACGCACAGGTTCCATTTAATGCCTTTTAATTGTCTCGTGCGAGACGTTTTAACCTGCCTTCTGACGTTACCCATAAACATCAACAAGTCAAATCGCTCGCTTCCTCTTAGTCGTATATACCTGTTTCGTAAGCCGTCGTGTAGGGCCGATACGTCAATTGATTGATGCCTCTACGTATCACGCTCGTGACCATTCTCAGACTCGTTCTCAACCGGAATAGCATTGTCCCTTTCTAGTGACGTATTATCACCACTCGGTGCCTCATGCGCTGTCGCCACCTTGCTTCCTCGTTGACCCAAAGGATGGTTTCGAGTAACGTGATTAAATAACCCATCGTAATTTGTAAATTCGCTTTCACAATGTCTATATGAAAAGTTTGCCGTGCGTTGTGCTGATTGCGCGCGTTGGTGTACGCGAACTACATTACGGTTGAGATGAAATTGTCTGTCGAATGTCCGTCCACACGTACCGCATTTGAAAACGTTTGATTTCGATCGTTTTATCATTTTGTCCTTCCCATGCGCGCCCCTTTTATGTCGCCCTAAACTGTCTATTCTATTATACGTTTGGTCACAATATTCGCACTTCAGTATGTTATGAGAACGCGCGTGTCGTTTTTGTTGTACCACGGTGTCATATTCTTTCGAGCAAATGAAATATTTAAACCCTTTCATACGGCTTGAGCCCTTGTTTCCCTTTCTATCATCCATACCTCTGCAAGTAAAAATAAAATACAATTTTAATTCGATTAAAAGTAACTCAATAAATATAATCAGTATTCGTATTTATTAATATGTCATGTCTTTAAATAAGTTAATATAATTAATGATAAAACTTGCTTAAATATACCGGACCTGGTAGCGCAATCGGTAGAGCGTCGGCTCCAGGTACGGGAGGCCTCGGGTTTGATCCCGGACCGCGACATACCAAAGTCGTAAAAAAATGGTAGTGGTATAGCTCCCTTGCAAACGCTCAAGCAAAAATAAGGTAGTTCCATGGTTAGCCCGGTGTCGGGATAATGTGACTGGGTGTGGTATCATGTCAGGTGTTCACGGCATACACAGTGAAGGCAGCACTATATCTGCTTCAAGTGGACACCGTCTCCAGATAACTCAAATACTGTTGGTGGGACGATAAACCCAATAAACAAACAAACTTGCTTAAATAAATTAATATATATTTACTTTCAAACCTAACAATAACTCATATTTCTTTTTTTCATTATATGCTTTTTTAAATAACGAAAGCGTTTTTTATCTATATCCGAAAAAAGTAACACAAAATGGTGTTTTTACTATCTGTGCGGGAAGATTTAACAAAAATAGCATTGTTTAATATATTTTGATTTTACACTATATAATTAATCCATCGCGGCTTTGCAGTTTTACGTTTATTTTCCTGTCCTTTTAATCTCTTCTTAGCAGTTTTACGTTTATTTTCCTGTCCGTTTAATCCCTTCTTAGCACTGTTGCGATAGATCGGGATTTTTCGTCCGTTACTTGTTCTTTTTAGTCTTTCGAACGTCATTTCCGAGAACGGCTTATCCACGTACAGCCTCGGCTTTTCACCCGCGTCATCGCTGCTCGTTTCCGTCTGTGTCGGACAATTATCCGTTCTTGCATCGAGTTTTAATCCTACATTGTCGGGGTCTAAGTTCGGCTTCGACTTGTCGGGGTCCAAGTTCAAATCTCGCTGTCCTCCAGTCTGTTCCTGCAGCTCCGATCGTTCACTCGATTTGAGAAGATGTTCGTATTTGGTCTTAGGTACTAGCATCAGTTCACGCGCCATGTTTTAACAAGTCAATTTTAACAGCAGTAACGAATTTTAAGATTAATTTGTAGTATTTTGAAAGCAGTTCCTTCCTCTTTTTAAATGATAATCCTTTGCTTACAAACTGTCTAAGTATTTGTTTGTGTTTCGTCAATGTCTTTATTTTCTTTCCTGACAAGCTACGATATCCAAACATGACATTATATACAATCTGTACAATAGCCCCTAGCTGCGTTTTTTCGATAGACTGTAATAACACTCGTTTTTGTTTTTCACTCGTGCGAAGAAGTAATAGCAAATATTGTCTTTCTTTCCAAACTGTCTCATTCATGTTGGTAAACTATCATTAACTGATCGGGTAGTACGCGCGTTCTTAATTTATATTGAGGGTCCGAGTGAGGAGACAAGTCAACTAAGAGATACCCATATTTCTCTGCCGTGACCTTTTTGTATGCATCCATAAAAAACTTTGTCCGGGAAAAATTTGTCGACCGAGCGTATTTATTTGTAATTCGTCTCTGTTATTTCTAAATAAAAAGAAGTAGTGCGTGTTGAGACTGATTGTGCGAAATTCGCGTCCTGGACAGAACGCATTTTGACATATTAAAAAACAAACATATTTGTAATGGTAAGCGTATTTACAATATATATATCTACCACATCTTTACTCTTCGCGCTTTCCAACATCATATCATCAATGACTAAACATTTTTCTCTCGGTTCTGCCATATGCCAGAACTCGAGTTGCGATTTTGTAGGTAACCCTTTAAAAATGTAATATTCGGTATACTTTTTTCATATCGGAATATAGCAGTTGTTCAACGCTAAAGCAAAAGTAGATGACGCTAATTGGTTTGCTAAAAGCTCCATTGGCGTGCTTTAGTAGTTGGAGTACGAAGCTAGTTTTTCCGACGTTGCTAGGACCTAGAAAAATAAAAACGATACGTTAACAGCTATTTTTGTCTTCATAATGATCATTTTTATTTATTAGAAAATATGACAAAATTATTTAAACTAACATGTGACTTAGACTTTTATTTGACCTCAAAAATAGGATGAATAATAAAAAAAAACTGACCTACGACTTCAGCCGTCGAGTTTACTTCCAGTTTTACCACGCTTTCCATCTCTACTACGTTAGAAAACTAGATGCGATAAAGCTGTTAACGTACCTTTTATATTTTCAATATATTGGGGTGGTGAAAAAAAAGTAAAAAAGCTCAATAAAAAGATTATAATTTTAATAGACCATCACCAATTTTAAAAATACAAGAAATCATAAAATGTGAAAGAGCATGTCATAAAACAAAATTTTCCATAGATTCTGCTTAGCAAACATACTTATCGACTGTCATCGAATTGAAATCTTTTTTCGAATAACAGCAATCTAATGGTCATTTCTTTCAAGTATTGTTTCCAGTGTTCGTTTTTCATATCCGAACGATTATTAATTTCGTGTCTAAAAGTTGCAATCGACTCTGGCGATGCTCCTATGACGGATACGGCTTCATTTCACCGTTCTAAGACGTTTGTTTCGTTTACTTCGAGAAGAATGTTTTCGAAATATAGTTCCAATTGTCGTTTCTTTGATAGTGATAAACACGAATGGTCTCTCTGCGATAAACTACATAGCCGACATCCGACACACATTATTTCAAACACCGTATACATCTTGATCAGTATTTTCTTCGCAGTAAATGTATTGAAAATAAGATCGTAGCAATGACTTAAATCCATATAGTACAATCTTCGGAGGATACATAAAAAAGCAATTCGTATAAAATGTTAACAGATTTATGTCACTAACGTCACTCTTTTCGACAACAAAATAAAATCACGAGCCAAGTCTCCAACAATTAAATACAATATGTTTATGATGATACACGAATAGCAAAATATCACCAGTTTATATAAGCCTTATAGCTGCTTTGATTACACGTTGGGCATCTGTAAAGCGACATCTGGTTATCGTGACTATCTTCACATTTAAACACACCACTTAAGACTTGAATCGGAAACTCTGTCGAAGTGTTTAAATCTCCGTCTGCAACTGTCGGTTGTAACTGTTTTACGCTCGGTTGTAGCTGTCCCTCTCTTTGATTCATGGTGTTCGCGTCATTTTCGTGTAATAACAAAATATCTCGAAAATCCCAACTGACATCGATTCCTAAAACGCCGAGTTGATTTTGAGGTATAGATAATTGGTCATATCCGTTGTTGGAGATATCCTCATACGTGGCGTTCGCAAAAAGCTCTTTTCTAGTCGAGTTTTCCGTTGACACTTCATGGGGCGTGGTGGGTGATAGCTAGCTATACACCCCTACACGAATGTCTTAATCTCCGAGAGTTTCCTTATAAGAAATTTACGCATATCTGTGCATATCTGTGAATCCGACTTTCTAAAAACTAAAACTATTTCCGGCGACATAAAAGACCACTCACCGTATGAGACAGAGTTATTAGTTAAATGTCGTGTTAAAGCTCTGTATAGCGCATAGTCCGATATAAAAATTAACGCGATTGGACATTGACCCGTTTGAAATACTTCACACATTTTGGTCTTATTGTTAAAATGCTCTAACCTCTTATCTGGTGAAGTTCCTTTTACTTTCTAATGCAGTCGTTGACGTTTTTGTAGAGACAGGTTCTTTTTCCCCGTGGCTACGTGTTTCCCAGTGGTTACGTGTTCTTCCTCTTTCATTCGTTTCTCCTAAAAGTACATATATTTGTATAATCTAAATGACATTCGTTGATGAATCTTTTCGCGAAGTAAGGTAGAAATATAGCGTAAAATTAAGTTTAATTATTTTTTCGTTCTTATCCCCATATATTGTATAACATGATTTGTAAATGATTGCTTTTCCGAATAAAATATGTTTAAACTAAAATTAAGTTTTGAAAATGCCTTCATAAAACATCAATGCCTTCATAAAACAGCAATGCAAAATTGATATTCTTTAATAAACGAATTTATTTTTATCAAACACAAAAATATAATCTAAATGACATTCGCTGATGAATCTTTTCGCGAAGTAAGGTAGAAATATAGCGTAAAATTAAGTTAAGTTATTCTTTCGTCCTTATCCCCATATATTGTATAACATGATTTATAAATGATTGCTTTTCCAAATAAGATATGTTTGAACTAAAATTGAGTTCTGAAAATGCCTTCAAAAAACACCAATGCCTTCATAAAACAGCAATGCAAAATTGATATTCTTTAATAAACGAATTTATTTGCGCGTAATATCAAACACAAAAAGGAAAAGTAATCTTAAATAATAACACTTACCGCTGACTTAGTATTGTCGATCGATTCCTATAGAGCGCACGCTTCGTCACACATAAATTTCTCTTCCAGTTCGTTTATAGCATCACGCAGTGTAAGAAGTTCCTCCCGCTTCAACCAAATGTACTTTGATTGTTCTTTTACTGTTTGTTTTCGAAAACGTTGTCGTTGATATAGGCATTCAAGTAATTGCCGTTTCTTTTCACCGTAACACTTTTGTTATATCCGATCTTTAAACGAATCTGATTGTCCATTACAGATGCCGCTTAGGAAATATATACGCAAAAATAAAGCGTGTGCTTTGGTTATTACTGAATGTAAAAATGATTTCCTTGGATTTTCTACATTTCTAATATACGATGTGTGGATATTTGCCGAGTTATTTTACGAGTGTATACAAAACACCTGCGTCAACACTATCTCGCTCCTTGCATACCTCGAGCGCATAGGAGTGTTAAGCTAATTATTTTTTGTTATTTTAATATCAATACACGATTGCATGCAAAACACCTACATCAACATCATCTAGCTCCTCGCATACATAGTGTTTGTATGAGTGTTAAGCTGATTTTTTTAAATTTTATAATCTATATATAATCATTAATGGAGATCCTCGGCTGTTTTAATATCTTTTTTTCTGCAATAACTGCTAAATCATTCTACACGAGCTTAAACATCATTTCACACCGAGCATACCTCGGGTGCGTACAGGCGTTATTTTTGTTATTTTTTTTTTTTCGCTAGCGGATAAGTAGTGACGACCACCCCGCGCATCTTTGCGTAAAATTGCTTGTTGCATAGATAGTTTCCGTGTGATGTCATCGACACTGATAAGACAGTTTAAGGCAGACATCTTTATAGGCTGAAACTAATGCAGGCCAAAATCGGGAAAAAAATGTGCTGTATTAAACTCACCGCTGTTTTTTTATTTTTCAGTTTATTTTACTAAATTTTATATCAAATTCAACAAATTTAATAAAGTATTTTAAATATCTAAACTAAATTTTGATAGTTTAAAAGGTTAAAGAAATACAACCTAAAATCATACACTGTTAATTTTGTTTTAAGTATGAGTAAATAGTTTTATTTATTTGTGTGTATTATTTCTATGTGCATTTATCAATTGTAAAAATATTGTATTCTAAAAATATGCATTTCAAGAGCTTTCTATGGTGTATAGCTTTTAATTTTCAGATCACAATTGAAGAAATTATGAGAAAATAAGATTTACCCTTCTATACAATTCATATGAAAATCCCCTGAAGTTACCATCAAAGATGGCTGCCAAGATAAGGGATTTTTACTGATGTGGAAACTATCTATAAACATTCCATCATTGACACATGTCACAAACGCATTTCGATTAGTGTTGATAAACAGAATGACACAGTACTTTTTCAGCTGGTATTAGCACAATTTAGTTGCATTAGTAAAACAATGTATATTGTTTACACGAACAACGAAGTTTGATAATAAACAGACATTTTTCAGTAAACAAAAACAACATTTTTATCGATAGATCGATGTCTATGATTATTTTCCAGTAGTCATAGCATACAAGGTCTTATATATTGCAGGACAGAAAAGGAAATGGTAACATATTTTAAAAAATAAAGTGACTGATTATTTTGACATTTTATTACGAAATCAAAGAGTATATTTTAATATAAGCATAAAACAAAGAGCGTGTTTTAATATTAGCAATGACAACATTTTTAAGTCAATCAAAAGCAATCTATCCTTTTAATAACACTGTTTGAAAGAGGAAAGATTTTAATCATATCATATCTGTTTAACTGGTCTTTTGGATATAGTTTGATCATCAGCTAAGTGGTTTATTCTATCCATTTTAACGATTGGCTGGTATCGATGTACATTGTTGTTTGGATGTTTAAACTACTTATTTCTTGATTTGCTAGTCATAAAAGCTGCTTTTAACACATATACATTATTTTTGATAGCTGTAATAATTAATAAATAATATAAAAAGATGAATATGTTCACCTATCAACAGCTCTTTAAGCAGCGGAGTTTCTCTGCAATATTCAGAATAACATTCCTTTTACTTTATATCTATATAACTTAAAACATTCTTTAATATAAATATTGCAGTAAACATTCCTTAATATCCATTTAAATTATAATGTTACATTTATTTTGGAAATTAGTTTTCATTTAAAAGATTACCTTAGGACAATAAATATTTACTATTTAGTAGATCATGTATTATTAGGCAATGCATGTTTGCGTTTGCACATTTACTTTTACTTTTTCTATGCCTTAGTTAAAAGCTCTGACTGTAATATTTTTAGAAAATGTACATTAAATAAAGTTACCTCATATGTATCCTTGTTTTTTTCGTTTCACCAGTTTCCGGCATATAAGTTAACGACAGGTCTTCTACCATGTTCTGATTAATGGAGATCGCTTATAAACGCCGTTATATTTATACGCGGAAAATACGCGAGGCTTTTTACACCCTCAAATAGCCGCTTAGACACCCAGCATCTCAATAAACGATGCTGCGATAATTACTCGCGAAATAAATGGACCGAACTTTTGCCACATTACAAGTCATACAACGCACGTATTAAATAAATTAACGAGCACGGATCGTGTGAGAGAACAAAAGGTCTCCAAAAGGACAATTGGGGATACAAAAAAACACCAAAAAGGCAATGGGGGTACAAAAGACCACCAAAAGGGCAATGGGGGCAGTTGGACCACAAAAGGACATAAGACCACAATTGTGGTCCTGCCCCCCCCCCCCTCCCCTCCATTTCTATACTACTAACCAGGAACCGGTCAAGGCAGTATTTTGTCTACCTGGACTTATCTTCTCTTTATCGATGACATCCTACATCAGCTGGAAGCCAGTAACGAGGGATTAGTTGTTGGAGGACTTAACTGCGGAAACCCCACTCTAGCAGACGATCTAACGCTGCTATGTAACAACAAACTGTCCCTAGAAAGGCAATTGGCCCTAACAAACGATTACGCAAATAAATGGGGATACGAATTCAATTATGACAAATGTAAACTTGCAATTTTTACCAAAACACTACTGTTAAATAGCAGAGCACTGCGCTAAAAATGTCGGGACAATATTACAAAATAACCTTAAATGTTCACAGACCATAGACAATCGCGCTCGTAAGGGTCGATCGTCAGTATTTTCTATTTTGTCCTTAGAACAGAATAAAGGCGACATCAACCCCAGAACGCTCGCATCAATCGTTAGAAAGGTTTCACTCCCAACGTTGCTATATAGCTCAGAATTATAGAATCATTCCACTCAAAATGACATGCTAAAAGTCAAAAAATGTGATTCGGCTCGCGGCAAAATGTGTTCAGCACTTACCGATTCAAACTAAAACTGACAGAGCTCTATGCACTCTCAGGTGGCTCCCAACGAAAGCGGAGATTGATAAACGAAAAACTCATGCTTTTACAAAAACTGTGCTCTATGCACACTAATCTACATTGCAAAAAGTTATGTTCGTATAGGTTAAACCTATTCTATATTAGAGTACATAACGGTCAACTAGGATTTATACCGGACTGCGTGAACATCCTCAACAAATATGACCTACTGTTTGTTTTAAATAATTACATAAAAACGTCTTACTTTCCCACTAAGTTTCAATGGAAGAGGATCATCTCTAAATTGGTGCTTCAGAAATATGTCGGTGAACGTGACTATCGATTAGCTACAGACCCGGATTCCTACATCTACAGCTGGCTGCAAACATTCGCTTCACCGTCGATTCTGTGGGAATACGCAGTGACCCGTAAAGAAATTATAGCTGAGAAGTCCTCTATAAGAATTTTATGCTATAAGAATTTCCAAGGGATAACAAACTATAAAAAGGGCAGCTACGCGGTTAACGACGTCTACCGCCATATACTGACTGAGTGCCAGATGTTCAGCGAAGAACGTAATAGATTACTGTGCACCCTAAGTGACCATTGTGAAGCAAAAATCTCTAACTTTCTGCGACAAGCTGATAATGAAACCTTTTACGTCTGTCTATTCAGTCCCAGTGTCCCACATAACTGTGGGGTAAGAGACTTAGATACAAAATTATACATATGCAAAACATTTGCTTACATACAGAAAGCCGTTTCGGCCTACACAAAGTAAACAAGTTGTAAAGGGACAACATTATGTAAAGAAACACGAGACGTAAGTTTTGTGCTATGTCTACATGAATCTCTCCATTTGATAAACTATTCCATTTAAATAATCACTGTGTTTTATTTTAAACAGGGTCATCACTAACAATAGATGATGTGTTGTTTATGTTGTCTTAAGTATACTTTAAATCGAATCATATAGGAGATGCGCTGTATGACCTATAGTATGTGTGTATTGACAACAATAACTACAAATTATCATAACATTATGATTATTGTGTTTGTCTGTTTTTAAAACTGTTGTTATTCTCTTTCACAATTACATGTAACTTTGCAAACTTTACTAGATATGCGCACTCGAGTGTATCTCATAAATGCAAGCACGTACCTCGCCGTACACTTTCTTTATGTTAAACCTCTGTGTATTTGTATTCTCTCTCTCTCTCTCTCACCCCCTCCCCCCCCCCCCCACCTCTTCCTTACCTCTCACTCCAACCCGTCTTATTCTCCCTTGTACATCTATAAGTGATGCAAACACGTTCTTCCGTGCATTAATGTGTTTCTATCCTCGATAAACATGTATTATACACATCATTTTGTTACTTCACCTATATGAATTACTACATAACGTTACTGTTATGTGTTCAAATTTACCCATGTTTATATATGTATCACTGGAAAGTGGAATAAAAGAGTATATATATACATACATACATACATATATATATATATATATATAGATATATATATATATATATATATATATATATATATATATATATATATATATATATATATATATATATATATATATATATATATATATATATATATATATATATATATTTATATATATATATATATATATACGTGGTCTTCCTCCGCCTATCGTATCGTTGGGTGGAAGCCTGTCCTTGGGCAGTTCCCAATGCTCAATATCAATCGCCTTGATATTACGGGCATGCGCAGTTTGCGTGCTGCCATTAACTACATTCTTTATCCTAAACGTCACTGGTGATTCCTGTTCGATTATCATAAAATATGCTTTATAATGGCTATCTTATTTATCTGTACGCGCGTTATTCTTTAACATTACTGCTTGTCCTACCTCTAAGTTTAGTTCGCGTGCATCTTGATTCGCATACCTATTTCGCGCGTCTTTCGCTTTACTTATGTTACGCTGAGCATACATCATTGCGCGGTGTAAGTTTTCTATATATATCTTAGATAGATCTTCCCCAACGTATTTGCGCCTCGGGGCGAGTAATGAATCTAAAGGTTATACCGTGTCGCGTCCGTACATTGAATAAAATGGACTGTAACCTGTAGATTCAGATGGCGTACTGCGTATTGCGGTCAGACATGCATTTATTTGTAAATCCCAGTTATAGTCCCCATCAATAATGCGTTTGGCAATCATATTATTGAGTGTGCGGTTTATCCTTTCAACCTGTCCGTTAGCGCGCGGATTATATGGACTTGTAGTAATATGTATAATAATAAAATTCCTTACAGATATGATTTATGATAGAATTGCTAAATTCCGTTCCGTTGTCGGATAGTATCTGGTATGGTACTGAAAATCTTGTGGTTATCTCATCTAAAAATAGGTTTGCTACAGTTTCGGCGGTTTTATTTTTAACCGGAAAAGATTCACACCATTTTGTACTTTCGTTCACGAACGTGATAAGATACCGATGTCCTGAGATATTTAGTCTATAACGTCCCGAAGTGTCTACAGACCATGTAATTCCTCTAGAGTGTGATATTCTATCGTCTTGGATTGGGTTTTTTTGTATTTGAACTGGCGCGTTGCGCGCAGACTATGCACCGACTTATGTGTTTGTTAATGCGTCTTTACATGTATGGGAAGAAGTACTTGCGTCTTAACGTATCATAGCATTTGTCTACTCCTACATGTGTTAGATTGTCATGGTACTCAGTTATAAGTCGGTCGCTCAAATGGTCAGGTATGTAAAGTCTGAGGATCGGGTCTTCGTCCTTGTGGCTTAAATAATACAGCATGTCGTTAACAGGAATATATTTTTGCAATTGACTAGTTTCTTGTTTGTTTTGTAGTTGTGTTATTAGATTACTACATTTTTCTTCCTTTAATTGTTCCGCCTTTATGTCGATATTTGCTTCGAAATATTCCGGCGCGCTTGCGATTTCCGGCGCGACAATCGGGTTGTAAGCATCTTTATCGGGCCTTATCCCATTCAGATTTACTACGTTAACTTCACGACCTTTGAAGTCGTGCTCGGGCGGTACGACTTTGTAAGCGTGTTTACCTACATCCATATACCCTGGTACCGTATTTTCGTGTATTGGTTCGTCGCGATCGTCATGCCTACATCTGGAGAGCATATCTGCTACTTTGTTCTTTTTCCTACTTATGTATTCTATGGTTACATTGTACCCGGAGATGGCTAAAGCATAACTTTGCAACTTTTTATTGGTTAAATTAGCTGTCAGTAAATATCTGAGTGGTTGGTGAACAACAAAGCAGGTGACATGTGATTCTTGCACGTAAATTTGAAATTTGTCTGAATTTTAGTGCGAATGCCTCGCGCTCAATAACAGACCATTTTTGCATAATCGGACTTAATTTGTGTGATAGAAAATGGGTCGTTCATTTGGTATCCCTGGGACGATGCTGTCTTCAGGGTCACATTCTTGGCAGAACAGCGCCTATGGAAGTGGCAGATGCATCCGTATACAACCGAAGACCTTTATTTCGGTCTGGGTGTCCTAACATGGGAAGTGCAGTGAGTCCTTCTGTCAATTTCTCAAATGAATCTTGACACTTAGGTGTCCAGTTAAATCTAGTGTATTTTTTGTTAGTTGTATAAGGGGTTCTGCTATACTGGAAAAATTTGGTATCATGCGGCGGTAGAAACCTGCCATTCCAATGAATGATCGGATCTCTTTAACCGTCTTGGGCGGTGAAACGGGTACAGCCAAATATCCACTGGTCATATCAAGGGTAGAGAAAAATTTTGAACTACCTAGTATTGGAAGAATCAAATCGATTCGGGGAAGTGGCTAAGAATCATCTTTAATGATTTTATTCAATTTTCTAAAATCAATGCAGAACCTAAATGTGTTGTCTGGTTTCTTAACTAATACAACCGGGAAGTTCCAAGGTGAAGAAGAGGGTTCAATTATCCTTGCTTGAAGAATTTCGTTAATAGCCTTATCTATAATAGGTCTATGTTTCATGCGTGTAGGATAGGGTCGTTGCTTAATTGGTGGGCGGTCGCCAGTATCTACTGAGAAAGACAATGAGCTTGTTTGTGTTACTGCCGTTAAGTCTCTAGCAAATACGTCTTTGTACTTAAACAACAACGGTCCAAGTAAGTGTTCGAATTTTTCATCATAATTAAATCCGTAGTCCTTTTCTAAGCTCGAGCCTGTGTTGAGATGTTTATTTATGTCTTTACGGGAGGTAACCAAGTTAATTTCGTTCATGTGAGACACTTGCGCAATGACAGCATTCCTTTTTATCTTAATTGTTTTTCCCGTGTCATTGACCAACACTATGGGGACAATGCGATTTTGTTTAATGGTAATTAAACTGTCAGTGATTGTGAGTCCTGGTTCATCATTAATGCAGTCACCTAGTTGTCTTAACTGATAAATACCGGGCGGTAGGAAGTCGTGTAATTTTACCTTGCCTGTTGTTGTGACAACGGTGTGTGGTTTTATTACTATGTTATTACACGGGCGTATTAAAGATGCGATGTGTATGTCACTCTGTAAAGGGATGTAGTATTGTGTTATGCATAATAGTACACCAGCGTTTAAGGTTACGCTAGTCAGGTTAAGAGTTGTTTACCGTTGTGGTTTTGATGACGTAGCATTCGCTAGAAAGAAAGGGATCATGCTAGAAAGTTCATTTGTTTATTTTAAACTGTGTTAAAAAATAACCCTTTTCCTGCGAGCATCATTGCAGCCACTTAACAAGCTTGTGCCCGCTCCTGCCCCGTTGTTCCTTCTTGTTTTCCTCGATCGTAACGAGGTTTTGTTTTGTATTTATCTGTACTTTGTAAACAATAATACACAATTAGAATCAAAATAATCAATAATTATCGCAAGGTTTTCGATCAAATATTTCAATGTAAAACGAATCGCTAAATCCTGGGAATCAGGCAACCAAAACGACCCCCCTGTAGCCCTTCGACTAATTTAGTTTATTTATTTAATTTATAAATACTGTTTAACTAATATTACTTATCCAATCGGCTACAATGGTGGCCTATGCGCATAATCGTATAGTGGTTAGATTTTTGTACATCTTCAACTAGTTCTCAATGCGTTATGTTTTATTTTTTAATTTTCCGCGACTTGATTTTCTATTCAGGGTCGTAACTTTAGCGATTCGTTAAAGCTTATAATTGATTAATTACGAAGGTAGAAATAAAGACCTAAAACAACGTTAGATTATACAATTGTATTGTAGTCATAAATATTAAGTATGTGATAAATACGTTACAATATTCAAATTTAATTATCAAATTAAATATCTATATTAAGTATCAATTGTTAGTTAATTAACAAACATAATACAATATGCAGAGCGTACCTTTAATTGCCGTATCACTCGACTAGTGATGTTTAACAATATCAATTCGTGTTGCAATTCTCTTCTAACTAAGATCATTAGTAACCAGGTTTATCTATATGCACTTAAACATATGATGACAATTGATACATAAATAAGATGTAATTCTAATGTCAGTTACAGCCCTGTAATTATTTATAATTATCTATTGTAAGTTCGTAGCAAACAACCTTTCATTAGATCATAAGATTCTATGATAAATAACAACGTAAATATCTTAATTAACAATCAAGTATTATTTTGCTAGTTTCAAAACTCTACGTAGAATCAATACAAAGTTGCTATGTACTTATAAAAACAAATATTATAATTAGGGATGTCAAAGGATACTATATTTGGTATCCGGATATCCGTCGAACGATCCGAACGGATATCCGGATATCCGGATATAAATCTTAGTTAATTCTGATGTTGCAGTCGGATGTGCGTGTGTGTGTGTGGGGGGGGGGGGGGTGGGGGGGGTAATTTTAATTCACAATAAAATGAATACTTCAAACATATATCTGATCAAAGAAAACATGCGTAAATGCGTCACATCAACTTGCAGTAGTACATTTTGCGTTGGATTTGTCTACGGACCTCACAAAATGTCGCCAAACATCGGACTGAAGATTGGAAGGCATAACTAATGATTTGTTTAGGAAGTGGATGTGAATAAGTCAAGATCACCGTGATCGAATGAAAACATAATAAATTCATCAATTCATTTATACAATCCAAACGGACTTAATTAAACATGAGTAACTGATCTTTGCCGACAAACCTGTTAATTGTCTACATAATTGTAGCTTTATCTCTTCTTAATAAAGCCGAACTAACAAAATTAAAGATAATAATCCTTAATAAAAAAGAATAAATAAGTTATAGCTTCAAACAATGGCTGTTAATTGGCAAATTATTATACATAAGCTTTAGCACATTTCTAAAACTGTGAAGTTCATCAACAAAATTAAAGATAGTATTCGCTAAACAAAATGGATCAGTAGAAGCTTCAAACGTTGGCGGCTAATTATCATGTTATTATACATACCATCATGCTTTAGCACATTTCTAAAACTGTGAAGCCAAATATACGATACTGCGTGTCACCACCTGTCACCACCTGTCGATAATCCGTTACTCCTGCGTATGTGTGAAATCACACTGACACGACAGCAGAAAGATAACTTAGCAAACTGGCCAAAACATTTAATTAAATGTTTAAAATATTTTATTTTTAAGCGAATATCCGGATACCAAAGTCGATTCGGATATCCGACGATTCGGACGGATATCCGGATATCCGGATATCCGTTGACATCCCTAATTATAATGTATGTAACAGATTTGTAAAATACAATAATACAACGTAACTTATATAGTATTTCTCCGTGTCCAACAATTTGTCCCCAACACAAAACGTGCGCGGATTCTTGGCCAGTTGAATCTTGCGAATGGGAAAGGCGTTTGACCATTCGTTCGGTCCTAGTATATATACTCAGAGGTGGAATGAGGGGTCGTGAGCAGTGAACACTTTCAAGTTAGATCGTGTATATCTGTCATTTTGACTACCTTGTGACATCCCATACATGAAGTTCCCCTTTAGCTTGAATTTCCTGATCTATTGTCGTGACTGAGCGGTTATTTTATGCATAGTGTATTGTAAGTTTAAATACTTGACCTCGTGAGTCGTAGTGTTACAGCAGGGTTCGACATTAAGGCCCGACCGAACGACATTCACTAGTAGATCAGCGTCCGGTCTAACTAAGTCTTAGGCTAGCTGGACCGACTGGTTGTGCTCTAAATCGGACAAAGTTCGCCGATAATCTGCCTATGAATGAATCAAAAGGTAAAATAATATTAATAGTGGTTAAACTCTGTCAAACTATTGACGCTTGTCAATACAGTTTATTGGGAAACCTGCGTGTGCTATATTTAGCGGTATAGTTAGCAACAACCTTGACATGCATTTACTCATCGGCTGGTGTTTTCAGAACGAGGCTTTGTCCCCACGCACTTGTCAAATATCCAATGTCATAATACTTATTGTTAAGCAGGATACGAATGCTTATTTCTTTATCTAACTTCTTATGTTCTAATGTTTACAGAACAGTCCTTTTATTATTTATACTATACAAAAAGCACAAATACTATTTGTAATGTTGGGATCCCAAGTATTACAATAACAGACTATTATACGGTTTGTTCATAACGCACTTCGTGCAGACTAAATGTCGAGCAATTTATTTAAGTTCGGTTTTTCGTCCGACAAAAAAAAGACGACAGTACAAAAACGAGAGATGCTTCAAAAAACTGTATGACAAAACAAAGCGAATAAGATCGTTTTGTTCAAAATGAACAGATGAGTTTAGTTGGTTAGATTTTGAAAAGCAATGTTATGTTTTGTAAGACATGCAGAGAGTATGAACAGTGTGAAGGATTTGTTATAGGTACGGACAATTTCAGAATCGATAATATAAAGGGGCATTTTGAATCTGAATCCCATATATCTCACCATCGAAAATATGGCTCACTTCTTTTGTTGCATCCTATATTGGGGAAAAAATCAGGTTGGCAATGAGTCATGTGAGTCTGGCCTGTTCAGTTGTGTGAAAACGTCTAGTCATGTAGGCATGGCCATTCTTAACTTTCTAGTCATATAAGTACATGTACCAATGTATGATACCTATATAAGACTAGAAAATTAAGTATAATCATACCTAAGTTGCATTAATAGAATATTAAGTTTCATTCTAATTTTCTATTCATAAATGTCTCATACTTAGTTATATTGGTATGCTATTGCAACACAATGTTGGAACTCATATAACAATTTGATTCAAGTATGACTTGTATGTGTATTATGCGTTTTACGTTTTGGTCTAGTCCAGTTTAGGTCAGGTCTAGTAAGTTTTCTAAGTTACTGGACCACTCGTCCAGCTCTCAAAAAAGTTAACGTCGAACCCTGTTACATGTAACGTATTATTTTACTTAAAATTTAATTATATCTTGATACCGAAACCACCCCAGAAGCCACGACGATCAGAACACAAATTATTGTTGGTGGGGGAAGCATTCCACCCGGACCCTGCTAGCGATCATGCGTACACATTATATCATGTCTAGCTACGCCCTTGATGGAAGTAAATTGATACCATTAGGGGTATACTGTATTATGTTTAACGTTTACTACCCGGGCTTTAATTCTGCTTCTTATGTTCATTTGGAAAAACCCGAAAAATTCTACCAGATGAAGTCCTTCTAAAGATGGCGGTGTTGCAATCATAATGTTAATGGCTCTCAAAAATGGGATCCTTATTTACAAAACGGTACAGGAATGGCAAACCTGAGGTATGATGTCTGTTCTTGTATTTCTTGAGGATGTTGTATGTGTGATATTCGGTATCTTTTTTTCAGTTTATAAAGCTATCCATTTTAAGTTGACTCATTACCCAAATATCTGACTAGGAGACAATTACGCATTGGGCATGTATCTGTATTTAATAAGGTACATAAACATGACGCCATTTACCTTTTGTGACTCCCTTCATAAAGATTAACAGTTCTAAATTCCAAATCTACGTTTGTTTATTATAATGAAGAAAGTAAGTTATCTAAAAGAGGCACCCATTCATTCGTCTAACGTAGTATTAAATCGAAACTATCATCAATATGTTCTACAATGTTAAAAGAATGTCTCCAAATGCAGGAAAAATGAGAAAACATAATTGTGACTTCGTTTAAGTCATTTAATGGAGCTTAGTATATCTTTTCTTTTTCATTTCAGGGCATACCTGGCCGCTTTACTAACACGGTAAGGTGCAGCACATTGTGTCACACGAATTATGCTATTAAATATTTGTTGCATTCACGCTTAGCGCCCGCATATGTGAAACATGGTATATTTGTAATAACAAACCTCTTTACTTTACTGAATAAGAAACAAAAGCAAATGGTCCTATGAAAATTACCACACATATTTATAATTATCTACCTCTTAGCACTTGTACAGCATATACAATTTAGTGTCTGTCCGTCTGTCCGTCTGTCTGTCTGTATGCTTGTCATGACTTGCATTGTATTGGCAAGCCCTGCAATTTATATGTTGTCTTTATGCAGGTCATGGATACGTTGTTTTCAAAGATAACTGGTTCAGTTTTGAGTTGCAAGGTATTCATAGGTTTTATGAGTTAATAAGTACTTGATTAGTAATACAGATGTCACGTGGAATTTCATTTAAGTAGTATATTAGATAATTTGTTAAGTCATTGGGGAAGACAATTAGTAAATAATACATAGCTTACGAACTAGAATGGTGCGTGGTCAGGTAAATTCAAGTCAATTCAGTATTTATAGACCAACGACACACCGTCTTTTGCCATTTACAAGTTTTTATGACAAAGGTGAAAATGCAACAAACAAATAAAAAATGGGTAACACGAATATCATCTGAGAAATGCAAATATAATGTGTATGTAGCATTTGACACGTGAGTAAATAGTAAACAAAATTCACGACACAAATGTCAGAGTTAATTACTCCGGGGTTTTTATTCGTAAAATTAAAGCTTTTATAAACAAGGCTACTTTATTATAAAATCGTTTGTTGGAGGCGGGTGGCGAAAGGAGGACCATTTTTCCCCATCGAGATATTTAATAATGATCATTTATGCACACAGACATGTGATATTCAAACTCTACAGGATAACAGTTGCATAATTTGCATATTTTATTTTCTTTTTGACTAAAACGATTTTCAAAGATCTCCATTTCCAAATAACAAAGATAGAAACTCACACAACATATAGATTTGCACCCCTCTAGGAAAATCGGGTTTTAATGACAAAAGTTTCGATTTTTAGTTTTTTAAGGTAACCAAAGAATTTATTCTTTCTCTTACAGGAAACTGAATGTTTTGCCAATCTGACATTTAATTTTTGATATATTAATACAGAAATACGTAATTGATTTCTAAAATTTGATTATTAATAACTGTTTAATAAAAAATGTTGTCAGGTTCGTCTGAAAACACGGACATACACAAGCAATCAGTACGTTCTATATATAGTGCTATCGAGGCTTTACTACATGGAGGCCGGTTATTTAAAAAAACTACTCATTTTCGATCACGCGATTCTATTTTTAGACACATGCGTATACTTGTGTACACTGCTTTAAATAAATATTAACCGCGGAGTGCATGCAAATGTAAAATGATAACGTACTAAAGGGTTGTAGAAAATAAATTATAAAATGTAAACAATAAGAATATAATGTCGAATTGAGCTTAACGACTTTGACTTGCTGTGATTAAAGATTCATGTGGCGAGTTAAGATAGTATAAGTGAAATAATATTTTAAGGTTTAAAAGCTTTATCAATATTTCAAATTGAATAGAAAAATGGGACAGAGAATAGTTATGTACATTCTTTCAGCGTTATGCATAATGCGGTAGTTTTGTCGACTAGTCCAAATCCATCTAAAGACATAATATGAACAATTTGAAAACATTTGTCATTTTCAGTACACACATGTGTGTTTCAAAACTGATGGCAAGGGTGCATACCAACGTTTCAAAAGGTGACACAAATACCACAACTTACCACAAGTTCACTGTCCTTGGCTAGGACGTTTCAATCGGCGATATAAATCGGTGATTCACGTTTACACATTTTGCTAATATCATATGTGTTAACTGTTGATAAAAATAAATAAATCAAATATGCACTTTCGTCGGTTGTTGATATTCATAAAAAAGGAAGTATAGTATAGTTTTTTAACCTGTCAAAATATCCATACGATTAATTGGTAGTTATAAGGCTCCCGATAAAAATAGCATGTTACCATATCATTGCTTCAATACAGATATTCAATACAATGTCCGCTTTGGCTCAGTGGTTACTGCTTATGACTTGAGGCCTTGAAGTTCGAGACTTGGCGTCGGAACATTTATTTGCTCACCTACCGATGATTTAAATGTGTTAAGAGTCTCTGGTAACATGAGTTCCATGTGTAGGAACGAAAGTAATGTTTTATAGGACAATCCTACGACTACCGAACACGTGGTCACCTTACAGTAAAGATCTGGTTGATGACAGCAATCATGATTCCTCTGACGACAGCAGTAAAGACACGGCCACCGAGACAGAAGGATCCTTTTAAAGTGTTTTGTATATCTTAATAATAAACTATTTGAAAACATGCTCATATAAATATGCTTAAAGAAACAAAATCAAATAAGCAAAATAAAAATGTAAATAAATAAATTTAAATAACGTAAAAATAGGCGCAAAACTCCATCTAAACAATAAAATTTAAATAAATAATAAAATAAAATACATAAACAACAAATGTAAAGGAAAAAATATATTTTTTGCAAAAACATTTCACTCACAAATAGGTTCGAAAACGCGAACTGTAGTGTTCAAACTAAACGTTTTAACCACTGCACCGAGGCCAACTTAGGGTTGCGAGTTCCAAATATGAACATATCGCGACACGGTTTAACTTGTTTCAGGTAAGGGATTAGGGGATTAGGGATAAGCCGGCATTTTTTTCGATACTGCGCAGCGACATTTCTATCATTATAGCACATGGGCACTTATGAGGTGCCCAGGGACTGAACCCGACCGGGCCATTATACTGACACCGACTAGTTAGGCGTAATGCTGTCCCGATAGCGTCGACTTGTATCAGGTAAACGGAGTTGCGGGACTACTACTGCGAGCAATCGTAAAATCTCATGGATAATTTAACAGGTTAAAAAACTACACTATACGCGGAGGTGAAATAGAACAGCCAAACAAGGGAAACAACCAAACAACATTCCATAAATTGTTATTCGGATTGTAATTCGCTTTTGTGTCCCTTTTTATTCAAAGTTGTTTGGTTTATCGTCAAACCAGTAGTATTTCAGTTATCTGAAGACGGTCAAAATTTCTCGTAGAACCTTTCAGAAAACATAAAATTTTATTTCCTAAATATTAAAAAGTAAACAACAACAACAAACCACAACATTACTTTTACCTGTTTATTTCAGTTGGTCCGATGCAATCTTAGGAAAGATAAAGTTAATCTTCTTGTTACAGTGCACATCCACCTTATCCAGCCGTCTGTTACAAATTGCAACATTATGTTTCTTACACATAGATAACATTTTATGGGAGTAGTCACTAACGTATTTCTCTGGAAATAAAGCAAGATGATTTGCTCAGGGGCGGATCCAGATTTTTCGGGGGGGGGGGTTTGGGGTGGGGGTGTTATAAATAACAATATCCATTCAAACTTTATCGCAGTAAATACACACACACACACACGAACGCACGCACATACACTCACAGAGAGAGAGAGAGAGAGAGAGAGAGAGAGAGAGTAGGGGAGAGAGACACAGAGAGAGACCCAAACTTCGACCTAAGCAGTCAACAGAGAAAATTTACGTTAAAAGCTTAGTATTTTTACGCTCACAGCACTACTCTTTTACCTGGTTGGTGGGGAAGGATGCATACCCCATCTCTCAAACACCCCCCACCCCTCCCGCCCCCTTTACATAGCCCCATGGACCCATCCCTCGATTTGCTACAAATTGGCGAGGCTAGTAAGTAGGAATGTAGCCCCCTTTTCAATCAATGGGTAGAACACATTTCCCTACAAAGATTAGGGATGATCATGCAAGTAATGTAGTATTGTAGTTCCCTTGCAATATTGATGGGTAATAGAGATTGCTTGCTAGATTGGTGAGAATGTTGCTAAATAGGTGGAAATTAGGTAAATAATAATAACAATAATAATAATAATAATAATAATAATAATAATAATAATAACAATAGCAATAATAATATTAATAATGACTACAATAATAATAATAATAGTTATATATCAGACTGGTTGTTATGACGGCAGATATAGGTAGAAATGTAGCTAACATGTTAGACTGGTCGCTGAAAATATTTTGGTGGATAAGATAAGTTTATAAGTAGTCATGAAGTCTATGTTGTTGAGTCATAACGAGAAATGTTAACAAATTTGAACAGTTGCCCATTTTTATTTCGCAACAGTAAAACCTAACTGTAGGCCTACCATTTGAATCGAATGTTAATTCTTAAAACATTTAGTTAATGTAGATAATATGTCAGGAAGGTTGTGCATTGTGAATGGTCCTGATTAAAAGAAGCAAACATGCTACTGCAAATTTTGGCCGTAGGAATCCGCACCAAATGTAGTGATTAAACGTTTTCATCGTTAAATCGTCCGAGACACAAATGCATTTTATTAAAAAGACGTTTTTGCAAGTCGCCATTAAGGAATGCAATGATTACATAAGCATTGCTGTAAACGTCTACTTATAAAATGAGTTTTCTTTGCTTTCTCGTTCAAAATAAATTACTGGAAAAATGACTATGACGCTGATTTCAAGTCTTAAGACGTGCATGTTAGACCAGCGACTTGTAGGAGGTGTTAAGATGTTGACGCCAGACCAGGCAAATTGATAAAACTGGACGTTGGTGTTAAATAAGGACTATATTGAAGTGTTAAAGTTATCGTTATTAATGAAAAGGCTCAGTTATAATGCGACACGTAACACAACGTTAAGTGTGTCCAACGAAAACAATGTAGGTAAAGCATAAGGGGGGCAGGGGTTGGGGAGCGAGTGTCGCGGTAACCATATCCAGTTGCCGGACATATATGGTTATGGGCACAAACGTTTTTTACCGTCTTCAACAAATAGAATATCTAAAGGAATGTCTTATGCTATGCGTGCATTTAAAAAGGCGATATCAGTTTTACAATGAAGGTACAGTAATTGGAATAAAAATATAAATGTCGTACATAAACAAATTTAATTTTCATATTTTATATTGCATTACATTTTTGACTTTTTCTTTCTATTTCATATTAATATATTCAAACGAATTATTCCATTTCATACTGTTATTGGTCAGGTAAGACAAACACAACGTACATGCTACAGTTATTGTAGCTTTCAATTTAATTGAATGCACTTAAAACCGACACTGAGATAATCTAGAAACCGTTTATGACATTCGAGAAAAAATATATTGTGAAGGCGCGTAGCCAACGCAAATAATAGAATTCCATTTCATGACATTGAGAATTTAAACATATCTTACATCACAGTCGCATATATGAGGAAGCCTTAGAAATACATTATATTTACGATGTGGATAGTTTACAATAAGTTTTCCATCAAGCAAGTAGTTCTACGACTTAAATTATATCTTCAATATAAGTTGAAATTGAAATGGTTGGTCGGTGCATTCGAGGAAACATTTCACAAATACGCATTTATAAAAAAAAAGAAATATTACTTTCATGTGTACAACTATCGACTAAGTCCTTCAAATACTATCGGTTCCTGTATTTTTTCGCCTTTGATTTACAATGAATACATTTTAATAACAATAACAATGATAATGCCAATATGTTTAATGATTGATTAATGCCACATTATAAGCAACTGACGATTCAACAATTATCTTTTAGCTTCCCATCTTGAAGGATAGACGATTGTTGATCTGAAACTGCCAGCCATTGAGGTCACTTTGAATTCTTTAACGCCTGTCATGTTATACCAACTCTCAGTGATAAAGACAAAACATCCGGCCTGAACCCGGCCTGAACCCGGCCTGACCCCGGGCAGACTCCTTAGCGGGAGTCCTGTTCCGTCCACATTACCTTATTTTTTCCTTGCCATGTCTCCTCAAGTCATTGCATGCAGGTTCTTAAGATACGAACAACACATCGTTAGACGTCCTAAGTTGTTGTTTCTATCTGCTTTGACTAGAGATACATACTTGCAAATTACACCTATACACCACGACCGGACACAACATCTCAAGTTTTTTCTGCTGATACTTAAATGTATATAAGTCTATATTCGTAATCGACAACTGTATAAATGTATAGCTGTTGATATCGCTCTCGTTAAAAATATGGATATTTAGTATTTTCTTATGCCCCTTCGTTCGTTGTACGTTGTCCGTCGTGTGGCGTCAACAATGTACTTGTGAACACACTAGAGGCTACAATTTTATTAAATCTTCTTCAAACTTGGTCACAATATTTGTCTGCATGAAATTTTAAAGGAGTTTGTAATTGGTTTACGTGGAGTCAAAAACTAGAACAAAATGTCAACTTTTAGAAAGACCTTGTGAACAAGCTAGAGAACACATTTATTGTCCAGTCTTCACTAAACTTGGCCAAAATGTTTGCAAGCAAGAAATCTTGGAAGAGTTCATATCTGGGTCACGTGGTGTAAAAAAGTAGGTCACCAGGTCAAATCTGAGAAAAAAATGTGAAGATTTTAGAGGCCACATTTATAGTCTAATCTTGATTAAACTTAATCAGAATGTTTGCATGCAATCTTGGAAGAGGTCTCAATTGCGTCACGTGGGGTCAAAAAGTAGATCACTAGGTCAAATCTTAGAAAAACACTGTGAACACACTAGAGACACATTTATTGGCCAATCTTTAACAAGCTTTATCAGAATGTTTGCATGAAATCCTGAAATAATTTGTAAGTGGGTTACGTGCGGCCAAAAAGTAGGTAACTTGGTCAATGTTTAGAAAAAATCTAGTGAAGACGCTAGAGTTCACATTTATGGCCAACCTTCAACAACGTCGGTCAGAATGTTTGCCTGGTAGATATCTTATTTGAGTTGTAACTGGATCACGTGGAGTCAAAAGGTAGGTCACTAGGTCAAATCTTAGATAAACATTTTGAACAGACTAGAGACCACATTTATGGTCCACTCTTCACCAAACCTGGCTAGAATATTTGGCTACATGAAATTTTCGGAGAATTCGTAACTGGGTCAAGTGGTTGTGAAATATTAGGTCAGCAATATGAAATGTGTGTTTTTTGTTCAGTTATTTTTATATAATTATTAATCGTACATCGTGTCTTCAGTGGAAGAGAAATAAGTACACTCAGCGCCTCTCACCATTCTTTCCATACCCATAAATTTAACACTTGGCTTCGACAGTGATAGCATTGGTGTCAAACTGGGTCTTGTAAGATGTCGACAGGGATCCAGATCTTGTAGCATTGTTAAAACAAGGAGATGGCAAAGTAAATTTTAGCAAGGAAAATGGAATCAATAATGTTTCCCCTTTAGCCCCGAGCGTTAGGAAGGAAACCACTACTGGTTTGACCCGGTCGGGGTTTGAACCCGCGACCTCCCGATCCGCAAGCCGACTCTCTACCACATAAGCTGTTGCGGCCAGTGGGTTTGTGGTTTCCTGAGTGTATCTAACGGCACATCTGGCGAACTATTGTCATTTTTTGTCGGTAAAAGTGTCCATTAGAGAGAAAATCTTTTTTAAAGCATAATATTAATAATATCGATAAAGCATCTTATGTAGAACTAGTCTTACAGTCAGAGTGGTCTTGTTTTAATCGATGGTACGGGGGTCATGGAAACTGCCATCGTCGGATACCCACGGTTGATTCTATTACGTTACTCTCCATTCATCACCCGTGGGCAAATTGCTACTTATTTCGTCGTTCTGTTTGAATAGAACAGAACAGACATTATCCAATCAGATGATAGGTTACAAAATCAAATACTCTTCAATCGGAAGATCAATACGGTGACCTGAGAACGTAAACATGGCGACCGGTACAGCGCATCGCAAGTGTAAAATATGTCTGTCAGCGATCCGCGACGAATGTTCTTACAGATCTTTGGGCACTCTAGCAAGTTTTGAAAAATACACGTCGGTTGTAAACGAAATTGGTATCCTTGCCCATGAAGACAGTGACGTTGCTCTTAATTTGTGCGTAAATAAACTTACGACAATGCTATCGAAAGTGGTATGAAAGCGTACACTTGATTGGTTGGCAGATTGGCATTTATCGAAAAACCCAAGTATTTAAGTATTTATCAACACCTTTAACCGGTAAATACCGTTCCTGTCAGTAATAATGCTAAAGTTATTAATAGTGGTGACGTTAAAATGTCTTTTATATAGTGTTCACAACTTATTACGTTTCAAATTTGTTACGACCGGGTGTCGCTATATAGGTTTATTTCTAAAATGTCACGCTTACTAAACGACGAAATGGTGTAACAGAAAGAACAAGCCAGCAACAAACTTGTACAATAATGTTTTATTTTAATAAACATTTGAATCTATGGCGTAATCAAACAATAACAAATAAATAAGACAAAATTTCAGAAAGCAAATTTAATGTTGGCTTATAGTTTGTCCCTTTAGGAGGTGCCCCTTTAATAGTCCAATTAATAATCCAACGTCGAATAATCCTGAAGAGTTATTGGTAGAATGTCCTCGTAGATAAGCAAAGTTGAAATAATCCAAAGGTAGTACAATACACGAATGATAGTAATATTATTCCACATCCAACACTATTATATTTATCACTGTAGAATATAGTAAGTCAACGTAAGTTCCAATACAGAAAGATTTAAGAGAGAAGCGGCAAGTATTTCCAAACTATATGTCCAATCTCTAAAGCAAACTTTCAAACTTAACTTTAATTCGGCAAACACGCCCTTATATATATATATATATATACCCAAAGAATTTCCAGAACATTCACGAACACAGAACATTCTCGAAAACCAGTTAAAATATACAAGTGACCTTTCTAGCATGATCCTTTTCTTCTAGCAGTTATGCGAATGCTACGTCATCAAAACCACACCGGTAAACAATCCTTAACCTGACTAGCGCAACCTTAAACGCTGGTTTACTATTGTACAAAACACCTCCACCCCGAAAGAAAAAAGATTTATGCAATAAGTCTTTTTTAGAATATTAAATTAACAATAACTCAATTAAATAAGTTATTATAATGATACAAAATACAATATAAGTGTGATATCAAAACATATGACATTTCAAATTTACACAATTTAGTGTTACAAATTACAAATTGCAGGTATTACATATTTATCAGACATCATATCAAAACAAACTATAATAAATATAAAACAATAACAGTTATACAAAGTTCAAAATACATGGAATCTTTTGAATAAACATATAATAACATATTGTGCTTCAGTTAACACAATTACATACGAGACAGAGCATCAGGTATAATGTGTCTTTTCCTTTAATGTGCTTGATTTCTAAATCAATCTCTTGTAAGAGCAGGCTCCACCTTAGTAACCTTTGGTTTTTTTTCTTTAACTTGTGGTTGTAGTCACTAAATACAACAATAGGTTTAACTGAAGAAGTTAAATACACCTCAAAATGTTGTATAGCAAAAATAAGAGCAAGACAAAAAAAATTTCAATTATTGAATAATTTCTCTGGTGTTTGTTAAACTTCTTTGAAAAATAACACACGGGATGATCAATACCCTCATTATCTGATTGTAACAGAACAGCACCAGCATCGACGTCACTAGCATCAACAGCCATTGAAAATCTTTTACCAAAGTCTGGTGCTAAGAGAATTGGTGCGCTCTTGAGTACAGCTTTCAATTTGTCGAATGCATTTTGACATTGAAAACTCCATACAAATGATTTACCTTTTTTGAGAAGGTTTGTCAAAGGTTCTGCAATGTCAGAAAAGTTTTTACAATTTTTCTGTAATAGCCTGCCACACCAAGAAATCGCATCAATTGCTTTTACATGTAGGTATTGGAAACTCAAAAATAACCATAACTTTTGCTTCAATAGGTTTTACATGACCCTGTCCCACAACATGTCCTAAAAAGGTCAACGTAGCATGACAAAATTCACTTTTATCCAGGTTGATGGTTAGATTTGCCTCACTCAATCTGTTGAAGAAAGATCGGATGGTTTACAGTTGTTCAGCAAACGTCTGAGAGAATATGCTGACGTCGTCGATGTAGGCATCGCACCCGTCAAGTCAGTTAATAAGTCGTTGGAACGTTGCTGGTGAATTCTTCATGCCAAATGGCATAACCTTGTATTGGTACAGTCCCTCTGGTGTCACAAATGCAGACAATTCCTTTGCCCGGTCTGTAAGAGGTACTTGCCAGAATTCTTTCAGATCGAACTTAGTTACAAATTTAGCTTTCCCAACTTTGTCAATACAGTCATCCATCCTTGGTATGGGATATGAATCCGTCTTTGTGATGATATTGATCTTCCGGTAGTCAGTACAAAGTCTTTATGTTACATCTGGTTTGGGCACAAGAATACACGGTGAACTGTATTTGCTCTGACTAGGCTCAATAATGTCATTGTCCAGTAAAAACATTATTTCTTCTTTTAGATTTTGTTGTTTTGTTGGATTCATTCTGTATGGATGCTGTTTAACAGCAGCTTCACTTTCAACGATAACACAATGTTGGATTTTATCAGTTCGTGTTGGAATGTCAAGAAACAAGTGTTGAAATTCACGAACAAGTTGTTTCAACTGTGCCTTTTGGTTCGGTTCCAGATGAATGAATTTCTCATCAACGTTCCTCAGAATGTCAGAGTTATTCCGCTTAGTGGGACAAGGATCCACTTTGGTCTCAATATCACTGTCACTAACTGAATTATTAATGTCTAAATCAGGTGGGACAGAGTGAACAACTGACACAGGTGTACTAACATTTTGGCTATTTCTGTCAATGTACAACTTCAACATGTTAACATGACACATTTGTTTTTTGTTTTCGCCTCCCAGGAGTGAGTATTATGTAATTGAGGTCAATGACTTTCTTCTCAATAATGTAAGGCGCAAAGTATCTAGCTTGTAATGGTTTTCCTGGGATTGGCAATAGTGCAAGAACCTGGTCACCTGGTTTGAAAGATCTAGTTTGAGTATTAATATCATATCTAACTTTCATTTTTCCCTGGGCCGCTCTGAGACTTGAACTTGCCAATTCACACGGTTTTGATAACCTTTCTCGGAAATTAGATACATAGTTCACCAAGTTCAATGATGACTCATCATCAGACACGAACTTCTCTTTAAGAAGTTTTAACGGTCCACGAACAGAGTGATCAAACACAAGCTCAGATGGACTAAATCTTAGAGACTCCTGTATTGATTCCCTAGCTGCAAACTAGAGCAATGGGATTCCATCATCCCAGCTTTTGTCAGTGTCAAAGCAATAAGTAAGAATCATGTTTTTCAATGTCTGGTGAAATCTCTCTAAGGCACCTTGACTTTCAGGATGATAAGCAGATGACCTATATTGTTTGATTCCTAGCTCATGCATGACCTGATGAAATATACCAGACAAGAAATTCGAACCTTGGTCCGATTGAACTGGCATAGGGAGGCCAACAAATGTGAAGAATTTGATAAGAACCTTGACAATCGATTTTGACTAAATATTCCTTAGAGGTATTGCTTCAGGAAAATGTGTCGAAGCATACATGATAGTCTAGAGATACTGATTTCCTGACTTTGTCTTAGGCAAAGGTCCAACGCAGTCTAAAATAATCCGACTAAAGGGTTCCTCAAATGCAGGAATGGGCTGTAACGGAGCTTTGGGAGTATTTTGATTTGGTTTACCAACCATTTGGCAAGCGTGACAAGAGTTGCAGTACTGAGACAGGTCAAACTTAAGACCTGGCCTGAAGAAATGGTTAAGGATCTTATTGTAAGTCTTTGTGATATCTAAATGACCAGACATAGGTGATTCATGAGCCAGACTTAAATTTTCTTGTCTATACTGACGGGGAACTACAATCTGATTGTATACCGCCCAATCATCATCAACTGCAACATCTGGTCGTCTCTATTTTCTCATCAAAACACCATTCCGTACATAATAACCGACCTGCGCACATGAAATCTTATTCTCAGGTAAAACCTTCTCGAACAAGCAAGAAACATCAGGATCACTGTGTTGGTCCTGAACAAGTTGTGACCTTGACCTTTTATCATCAAATTTGTCATTGGATGAATGACCATCAGGTGAAAGTGTTGACATATCAGATTGGGACGAACTCACATATTTAAGGAACGGGTCATTAGCCTCGTTGTAAATCTGACCTTTAAAAGTGACAGCCAAGTCAACATTAGAAGTGACATTTTTGTCAACGACGTTTTTAGCCGAACTCTGGATAGCTTTGCTAGCCATAGAACGAGTAACTGCACAAGAAGGATAACGATCAGGAATTTCCTGTTCAGCAGGATCAGGACGTTTGTCCTTGATATGTGTGTCAGTTACAAGCGGGTTTACCTTATCTCCAGCTAAGTCGTTGCCTAGCAACAAACGGACACCCTCAAAAGATAATGAAGACCGACAGACACTAAACCTCTAACTAAAGTGGAAGACAAAACAATGTTATGGAGAGGAACAGTTAAAAAACCACACTCTACACCCTGAATAACAACACTAACTCCAGAGAAGGTCTTCTCGGAAAACGGCAGAGTATCTGCCAAAATATGAGATTGGGACGCCCCTGTGTCTCTTAATATCTTATTAGGGGTAGGCGGGCAAGAATCACCTGGAAGTGATACAAAACCATTTGACATAAATGGCTCATAAATATCCATAACAGAGTCAGAATTGGGTTTTGAAACCTCAACGCTATGAAAAGGCTCTTTTGCCTCTGGCAAGAAATCAGGTTTGTTAACCTGATTAAAAGTGTCAACTTCGACACAAGTCTGTGGCCTTGACTTGAAAGTGGTGAGGCCTGTTGGTTTGTACCCACCACTAGACTGCTTCTCCTTTAATTTTAAACAGTCAAAAATGAGGTGACCAGTTTTCTTGCAATAATTGCAAGTAACAACATTGGATAAGGTATTTCGTTCACCAGACGGTTTTTGTCTGTGTGAACTGAACTGACTTGAAAAGCCATTAGAATTACTTTTCTGTTTTAACTTGGCATTTGCATGTGGACTTGAATTGGTATTTCTTGTAGTGTTAAGTGTAGATGTGAAGTTTGGTTTAGGAACAAATGAGACATTGTGAGTCAAATAATAGTGATCAGTCAAACGAGCAACTTCATCTAAAGTTTCATCTTGCTTTTCATCAATGAAGGTCTTCATCTCAGGTTGGACGCAGCGTTTAAACTCTTCAATAAGCATAAGCTGCCGTAAATGTGCATGGTCTTGTTCTATCCTTTAGATGAACACCATCGGTCAAATAATAGTGTTTTTGTTCAAGCAAAATCAACACGTGTTTGATTAGTTTCCTTTTTACAATTCCTTAATTTTTGTCTCTATGCCAAATATAGACCAGTTCGTAGCCTTTAAGGATGTAATCTTTGACAAGATCATAGTTAGAACACTGTTCAATGCTTAACTGTGTGTAGATTTCACGTGATTTACCTAACAGAACAATTTGCAGAAGTAAAGTCCAGTGCTCTTTTGGCCATTTCAAGTTATCTGCAACTTTCTCAAAATGTAAGAAGTATTTGTTAACATCCTTTTCTTGAAATGGAAGAACAAGTCTAATATTCTTTGAAACATCAAATGCTTTATTTTGAATGGGTGTCTGATCTGCTCTTTCTAGTTTCTTCAATTCTAACTGAAACTGCCTGTCCCTTTCTCTTTCTTCCCGCTCTCTCTCTCTCTCTCTTCACGTTCTCTTTCTCGTTCTCTTTCTTCTCGTTCTCTCTTCTCGTTCTCTTTCTCGTCCTCTCTTTTCTCGTTCTCGTTCCATTTTCTTTTCTTCCAACTTTAACCTTTGTAATTCTAGTCGCTCTTCTCGTTCCATTCTTAATTTCTCTAATTGCAATTTTAATTTTATGTTATGGTCTGAAACACCTTCCTTTACAAACGACATAAAGTCATTCGAAAGTATGTTGTCCTCAATCAAAGTCTGAATAAGCATGTTGCAAAAAACCTGTTTTCGCATTGATACTTTAATTCCAGGAACATTTTAATGAGCAGCGATGTTTAGCAAATCGGACTTTTTTGGCCAAATTAAACTCCTCCTGAGTAGGCGATTTTGCAAATTTAATGCGATGGTAGCTTGTTGCTGGTTTGTAGTAATATTTGTTCACAAAAAAAAGAAATATCACATAAAGCAGAGTTATCCTTTAATGTTTCAAATCCCGGACTCGAGACCCCAATTTCAGTTACGACCGGGTGTCGCTATATAAGTTTATTTCTAAAATGGCACGTTTACTAAACGACGAAATGGTGTAACAGAAAGAACAAGACAGCAAAAAACTAGTACAATAATGTTTAAATTTAATAAACATTTGAATCTATGGCGTAATCAAACAATAACAAATAAATGAGACAAAATTTCAGAAAGCAAAATAAATGTTAGCTTATATTTTGTCCCTTTAGGAGGTGTCCTTTTAATAGTCCAATTAATAATCCAACGTCGAATAATCCTGAAGAGTTATTGGTAGAATGTCCTCGTAGATAAGCACAGTTGAAATAATCCAAAGGTAGAACAATACACGGATGCTAATAATATAATTCCAAATCCAACACTATAATATTTATCACTGTAGAATAAAGTAAGTCCACGTTCCTACACAGAAAGATTTAAGATAGAAGCTGCAAGTATTTTCAAACTATATGTCCAATCTCTAAAGCAAACTTTTTATCCAAACTTCCAAACTTCCAAACTTAACTGTTATTAATATTTATACATTTTCATTACTTGGATCTGTTCAATGAAAACGTGGTTAAAATAATTTTACCCAGAAAAAAGACGTAAACAGATATCCATCTATATAAAACATGTTTTAGTTTATGATACATGTTTAAATATGTTAAGGTAAGAGGGGCCTAATTAGCCAATGCTGTCTGAAACGGCGATGTTTGGCGACATCGAGTTCGTAAATGCCCTCGGCAGTATCCGACACGTTCTCCGGAACTAATCGGATTTGATCGTAGCAAACATTTTTAATCATTATTTTGTATGTATCTTGCAAATATTGATAATATTTTTTTCAAACAAGTAATAATTTCAACAAAAATATCTTATATTTCTTTAAATAAAAAAAATATTTACCAAAAAATTGGGATCCCAAAGCGTAACGTTATATTTTCACTCGGATCACGCTTCGGTGATTCTACGTAATATATCCGAAGCTTGCCGGAGATCGCCGAGTAGGTACGATTGGTTATATTTTCGGAAAATACCAAAATGGCGGACAGAGACAGCAGAGGTCGATATGTAGAACGATTCTTTTTAAGGTTTTTCTCAATCACAAATCCAAAGACAGTGTTATGTACAACTTATATTTCTAACAAAAACTTTTACAAATTTCCAGTTATAAAAGTTAAAAAAATTGTAAAATATGTCTAATGAAACAGAAAACAAACACATTCCTAAATAGTGTTTATTAGAATAATAATAATATTTAAAATGTACTCAGTAAATGAAATTACACTGACATTACATTCTAGAAACAGGTCTTTGAAGGACTAGTTATTTGACATTTGCATGACCTTGTAAACAAATGCTTCATAAAAATTGGGTAAAACTGCAATAAAACATTTAAAAATACAAATTTAAGTTTTATTGTAAACGGATACACATTCAGAAGTCAGTTTTAATCAGATCTGTAAAAAATCTTTGTGAAACATAAAGGTATTGCGCAAAATTGTGACAGAAAATATTTTCACAGGTTTGTTGTTGTTGTTTTGTTAAGAAAAACATGGAATATGACAATTTAAAAGCTAATATTTCAAAAACTAAAAGATGAAAGTCTGTAATTATTTGTTATGTGATTTGTATATGTATTTGGCAAATTTTGATATGTATGTTATAAATATACTGGTATAATTAAAATATTTAGAAACTCTGAAAGTTTGTGTATGTTTCTGTGTCAAGGAAATTTTCCGAGGGGGTATAGATGCCTTTTTTAGTGTAAAATCATCAAATGTTTGTACTTGAACAATATAAATAAGTTCTTTTTAATGTTTAGGGTTATGCTTATAAAGTTACACCACTGATGCTAAAATATATTATAGTTTTGAACCTCCAAATTAGACTTTTTAGCAATAACCACTTGTAAAAAATGGTCCTGGGACAAGGCGAGGGGGTCACCCTATTCAAATGTGATTTTTTCCAAAACATGACAGTGAAATTCTTTCATATTTCATTTTAATATCTGATATATGATATTTATCACTATGGACATGCTTAGTTTAGGATTCTTAATAGCTTCTTTTAGGCCCCTCTTACCTTAACGTTTTATCTAGCTATATTAAACGACTATGCGCCGTAACGTACTGGTAACATATTTCTTTAATATGAAATGTTGGAGACTTATTTGTGACCTTTCACGTTTCGCCGTTTTTGGAATAACATCATTTTGAAGATACAGTACTGAAAATCACGAAATTGACAATTTTCCCGTTTCCACTCCGTTTCGTTTCCATTTCAGTTGGAAGCGTTTGCCGCTCCGTTTCCATTCCGCTTCCGTTGCGTTTCCGTTTTGTTTTATTCGCTTCCAGCGCTGCATTTCAAACGCTTCCAGCGTTTCTATCGTTTCTTCCGTTTCTACCGTTTCAAGCGTTCCGTTTCGCTCCGTTCCGATTTTGACTAAAAATTTCGTTTAATAAATTTCTAAAGGTAAAGTACTTCCGGTGTGTTTGCAAAATGACGAAAGAAATAAACATTCTAGGGAGAGGCAAAAGTCTTCCATCACATATAAAGGAATCGGCAGTAGATTGTTTGCGACGAGGATATTCAGTGTCAGTCACCGGAGGAAAATTGCAGACAAAAAATACCCTTAACAACCAGCACCTGCAAATAATCCTCAAAATTCAGGGAGTGCAGTATTGAGAAGATGCCTACCTACTTGTCTTCGCCAGACGTCATATCCGGGAATAAACAAACAAGAAATAACTTTCAAATATGGTCCACACACACCCAGTATCCTAAAAAGTTACTTCTCTGTGACGTGTTAATCCGCAGAAAAGGCGTAATGGTGATCCGACCTTAAAATAAGACGATATCACACACAATTTTTTTTAAAACTTGCCCCCGGACGTTTGCCCCCCGCCCCTATAAGTGCAGACCGGACGTTTGCCACCCCCTCTCCCCTTCAAATAAAAAGGTCCTTCAAATAAAAAGGCCCAGCGTTTACCCCCATCCCCACTGCCAAAATAAAAAGGCGAATGTTTGCCCCTTTCCGATATTTGTTATATGGCGGACTTTAGATTTAACGTCTCGCTGATAGTAACGTGTAATATCCAATAATTTTAGATAAGTATTACTCACTACAGTCACATTTCATGGTTAAAATGATTATCTCATATAAACATGAACATGTTGTTTTGTCGAAAACAGGCACATACATAAAGTCTCATAGAACAAACAACTTTCTTAGAAACAAGTGTGTGTTGTTGTGTTTTCGGTTTGCACATATAACAATATTGTTCACGCACTTATAACATGAAGTCGCTAATTATATCAATGTGATTTTAATTTCTCCAAGGTTGTAACAAATAAATGCGGTGAACAAATAAATCATTAGATGCGGTGTAATTTCTTTCTGGAGAGGAGGGCTCTCTGGCTAACACTGCAACATCAAAGAATATTCTGGGAAACAATCGCCGGTCACTATCATTTGAAGTCGCCGAAAAGATTTTTTTTTGTTTCAAATTGACCGACCTATTATTTCTCTCAATACTGTGCAACATGATATCGATCGATAATTGTCTTCAAGCTGCCATTTAGAAGAGAGAGAGGGTGTGAACGCTGGGTACTGTTTAGGGATTAAAAATGGTAAGTACGCGTGAACGGCGTGTGCTATGAAAAAATATGCAACGTTATTGACGATTTACCTTCGCGGCATAAATATAAGTTCTAAAGGAATAATAGTGGAGGGAGGAAATTGTACTATGTAGTAATATTTCAGACTGCGCATGTTTTTACTTATATAAATGTCCTTACAAAAACTTTTTAGTCCTTTGAATGATCATAAACACTTTTATAAAGGTATTATTTATATTTAAGGTATGGATTAACTACAAAAGAATAGGCGAGCCATTGAAATAATACATTTGCAATAAACACGAGATGAAAATATACATTAGACTGTGTTCCTTGATGTGTCTTCTCTTGATAACATTATTTACAAAAAAACACGACAATTAATGTAGTATTTACTGTAAGAAATCCCCAATCCCCACATCCACGTTTCCTCTTCTTAAACTAAAAAATAGTGGGTGGGGAAAGGGTGCGCCATTGTGGGTACTACTAAAAATAGCGTTAGGTCCTTTTATGAGCCAAAAAAGATATCGTGCACCTTAGTGTTTTGTCCTTTTTGTTGTCCTCGCGTAAGTCAATGCATATTGCTCCTTAAAAGGTGAAGGTCATAAACCACGCGACTGCCATAAGGTGACATTTTCAAACACAGCTGCATAGAGATTGCATGTGTTCTTGCGAAGTGAAAAAGACGCCAAAACACGGTCACACTTCCTGTCCACTAGACAAACAAGGTGTCATAAAACTGCCAATTAGCTTAATTAGTTGGGGTGTCCGCTCATGTCTTAAAATTAGGGATTCAATTAGAGTAGAACTTTATGATGGCATGAACCCTACCCACGCGCATGGAGAAACATAATATCAATTTACAAAACGATATATTTTAAATTAATATTTTTCTATCTTTAAATGGGTACAAAAATTAAGTACCCGGTAGGGCCCTCATTACACCACAATTTTGGCATAGAACATTCAAGACATGAATGGGAAAATGAGCCGTAGCCAGGCCTCATTCAAATAGTTGCAAGTCAAGTAAAGTCAAAAGTTGTATGCAGATTCTTAATCGCGGTCCACGAATTCCGATTAATCCTATATATGTAACAGCGCATTATGGGAACTATGCATTTAGAAATAGGAATTTTGATACTATTGTCCAAATTTACAACATTGTTCATTATAAGATATATAACAATTAAGATTAGAAGCAGAAGAAACTTTGCTTGACAAAGAGGCAAGATAAAATAAAATACATATCCATACCCCTGTAACTAAAGTAATGATGATGTAAATGACGGTGCTGCTGCTGCTACTGCTGCTTCTGCTGATAATGATGACGGTGATACCGATGCTGTTTATGATTATAATGTAAATGGTAATAACGGTTACGGTGATGCTGATGCTCATGGCGATTATGATGTAGATCGTGATGCCGGTGATGCTGCTTTTGATGATGATTAGTGGTGATTATATAAGTAATATGGGATCCTGATGATGATCATGTGTGATCAGGTGAATTTAATGGCGGTAATGATTATTATGTCTTTAATATTTATCGTGATGTAAGTTTTTATCACGGTTGTTTCATTTAACTGTCAATCGATGATTGTATACGTGCACTATTTGGCAATCTATGGTTATTCAGACGTTGAACTTTAGGATCATACTTGTCATTGGCTCTGAGTGCCGGGGAGGATGTTATTGGTTCTTGATTGGGTCACACCTTGCAATAATACATAGCATTGTTTGTTTGTTTTATGTGTAGTTGTTTTATGTTTTTTTTGTGTTATATGAGATGTGTTACCTTCTTTTGGTTAAGGTTTAATTTCATTAAGTAACTTTATTTTGTACCACGCAATGCATTCTTTGTAAATGAAAAATACTTTAAGCAAGTATGTTCACACAAAAATGATTGGCGTAGTTGATCCGGGAACGGACCATGCAGCTACAAAGTAATTAGCGAAAATTCAAACTCGGGAAATGCTACGACATTGCGCGCGCATACGTGTAATGACAGCTGTGTACACACTATCTTCATATGCCAAACAATGAAGACTACGAATGTCGATCCAAGGCGGATGTTAAGCTATTCATTGGAATTAATTAAAACATCAGTTTCGACAGAAACGCAATATTATAGTTAAATTGAGTGTTTTATAGTGCGGAGTGATTTTTAGTGCAGTTTCTGTTTTAACGGTACACGATGACTTGGACAACTCGTGCGGTTTCGGAACTGTAATGTACAAGTTTGATAAATACGATTTTTTGATAATAATTTATGTTATTTCTTTCTGCAGAGTACATATAAAAGCGCGTTTGTGTTGATAAATTGAAGCCAGTTATTGTGTTCGTTTAAATTTATTTCGTACCAAGAAACGGTTGAAATGTTACTATAAATAATCGGGTGACCTAGAAACATTACGAGCATTCCGATTTTTCCGTTTCTACCGTTTCTAGCGTTCCAAGCGCTCCGGTTATAGCGTTTATACCGTTTACACCGTTTCAAGCGTTTGTAGCGCTCCGTTGCATTTCCATTTCCACTCCGTTCCGTTTCCGTTTCAACAGGAAACGAAAAACGTTTCATTTCCATTTCCACTCCGTTCCGTTTGTCAATTTCATGATTTTCAGTACTGTAAATAATGATAAATGCCAAAAGCTTAAGCAGCTCTCCGCATCAATATCTAATAATTATGAAAAAGGAACTTTTAAAACAAGGGACACTCACCAAAAGAATACATGAGCAGGCTTTTGATAATATATGCTAGTGGAACGTTTTACCGAAACATAGCCGTTGTTACATGTACGACAAATATGTCCTTTATAATGAACGTCACGATTTATTTTAGAGTGAAGCTGTGTACATAATTTCAAGTCGGGATGACTTACTTGGTCAGGACAGACGACTCCACTCGGTTACATCACAGCATGTAAGTACTAATTGGATTGGTTCCCAAACAGTAAGTATTAATTAATCATTCATTTGGTAACTATTAGATATAGCTACAGCTTAAAAATATGCAGTTTCAGAACATAGTGACATGTGTAGCTTTTAGTTGTCATACTTATAAATATTTTCGCTTAATCTCAGTGAAATGGCATTTCCATATTTTCAATGTCATAAATGTATTTTTGTTGCATGTAAATATGAATATTTTTTAACCAAATTAACAAGCATTCTAACATATTTGCCTCTATATGTAAGAAAGTTTTTTATTTGGAATTTTAACATGCGTGTATATTTATGGACAAATTGTAGAAAATTAATCTTTAATCTTCCAAAACAAAAAAAAAAACGCTCCCTTACCATGTGTCATGCGTGTTGCAGCGCCAGAATAAGTTATTCTAAAACAAGGGTACACACTTTGATTAGTTTTCCAAATCATGTTTATAGGCATAGAATTAGGGACAAGACATTGTAATTGAATAATAAGAGTTATAATAAAACGCAAACATACATAGTTTATATTTATTTCGACCGCGCATGTTAAAGAACATTACTGCCCTTAAAACTTGCTTACAAACATCGAGGAGCATTTTAAACCCACTGGTTTCCAAATCAATGCATAAGTCCAACGAAGTAGACATAGACAAAATGTAACGCGCTATGTAATAAATACAAGACTGATTTCGTTTTCTTTTAAAAGGAGATCGGTCCTTGGACTTCATCCACTGACGTCGCAGATGATCCATGTACATTTCAGTCAGTTGCGGAGAGCTCAAGTCAAGAGGTAAGTATCACCGTATAATCAAATGTTACCACGAGAATGTATATCACCAACGTTATGAAGTCTTTATCTTTAAGTAGGGGTAGCGCACTTATGGTTCTCCCGTAAACTATTTTTGGAAGTTCTACACAACAAAAATAAATCACTGCTATGTTGCGTTCGTATAGTCTTGATATGTTAATGCAAACTACGTGAATCAGTTCAAAATTGACTTTTAAGTTCGTATTGTGTTTGTATGTCTGTACTATAATCTCTGCTATTGAAATCCGTGCATAACGCAAACAACGTCCATCTACGTACCTTAAATTCTAGCAGTTGTTCTGGGCAGGGTCTCAAACGATAAAATACAATTATTTCAACCCGCATGTGTTTATCTGGATTCTGTACACTGTGAGCAGCGTCATTGAGGGCACGACTAATAAACTCGACGTATCTTGTTTTCATCAATGAAGGTCTTCATCTCAGGTTGGACGCAGCGTTTAAACTCTTCAATAAGCATAAGCTGCCGTAATTGTACATGGTCTTGTTCTATCCTTTAGATGAACACCATCGGTCAAATATAATGTGTTTTTGTTCAAGCAAAATCAACATGTGTTTGATTAGTTTCCTTTTTACAATTCCTTAATTTTTGTCTCTATGCCAAATATAGACCAGTTCGTAGCATTTAAGGATGTAATCTTTGACAAGATCATAGTTAGAACACTGTTCAATGCTTAACTGTGTGTACATTTCACGTGATTTACCTAACAGAACAATTTACTGAATAGGTAAGTATCACCGTATCATCAAATGTTACCACGAGAATGTATATCACCAAAGTTATTTAGTCGTTATTGGCGACGCGACGCCTATATATGGGATGCTTACTGAAATTTGCATATGGGGAAAGTCTGTTTCGCGGAATTTCAGAACCTGATTAAGTGCGGATCCTAATTCGGTGAACGGCGTTCTATTTTATTTATTTATTGTTATATTTTTTGTGTATCTGTAACTTTCATGCAAACATGGCAGAAAACGAGAGATTTTTTTGTCGTTTTGTTATTAAAATTTCTCAACATTTAACGTATATCTACATGGCGACTCTGTACGCTCTTACGAACGTTGCTAGGAATGCTCTTCGATACGTCCTTCGATGTTCGGACTGCATGTTAACAAATTGAGATTATCTATTAGCAACAAAACAGTCCGTAGATAGAAAACGCTTGTTCCGAACGATTCATTGAGTAGGCATGGTAAAATCTGACTTTCTGATGTTCAACATACCAAGAACGCATTTATAATGTGCGTAAAGTGTTCTTGTTTAAGCGGTTAAGGTTATGGACTCTGGATCGGAGGGTTCCGAATTCAAACCCTTGACACGTTATGACAAGTTTTCAAAAAGATTAACGATTTGGATTATCATAACAGAAAAGCTCAACACAACAAGAAAGCATTTATATAATGGTTGAAGTGTTCTTGATGAAGAGGTTAATGTTATGGACTAAGAATCGGAGGGTTCTGTGTTCAAATCCTAGACCTGACATTATATTTTGTTTCCTGCCCAAGACTTTTATTACACGAACATTATGCGAAAACAATATATGTTCAGATTAATTATTACTTCCTTACACCCAGATTTACTAAATAGCAGTATCCATCTTGGATAATATTAAAATATTGCTGTTCATAATAATTCTGTTTGATATTTAGAAGTATTTCGTTCCTATATTAAATGACATACAACCTTATACACTTTACACCAATTTTTGTCAAGTTGTATCTTTAATGTCAGTTAAGTGTGGAATTTTAAACCACAGTAGCACATACTTGATAACATTGCCTTGTTACATCATTAGTTCCATTGGGATTAAGGGCATACCAGATAGTTCTTATTGTTTTCTCAGTTTGTCTTCATCCATTTCACTTTAAATGTGTAAAGTAGGTTAAGTTTAGGAAAAGGTAATCATTGTATTTTGTATACATAACCCAGATACAAATATATTTTCATACAAAACAACGTTGAAAAAAAAAATAAGATAGCGAAAAAGAAAAATCGTGCCAAAAATATAGTATATGAACAATAATAATTTGTGTATTGTGAAGCTTCTGCACATGTGCAATATCTGCTTGTAAACTTTACTTTTATAGTTAATTGTAACAACATTGGCAACTTGTTTTCCCTTTTATACATTGGAAAACCTATTAAATGGTGTTTTTGCTTTGGATTTTGTTTTAAATCACCCTGAGGTCTCAGGAATTAACATCGTATATATTTATTTTTTCTGGAGATTTATAGTAAACTGAAAACTTTTTAATAAAAGCCGTAACTTTTCAAATATGTCTTTCTTACTTTTTTCCATTTTGTTTAAACCTGATTAACTGTCAGTTTTTGCGGCGCCTTTGATGCTCCGCACCAATGACTTTTCTTGTCTTACACTAGGCAGGTCTGCCGTTGTGATTCTCCCGTGAACTTTTTTGGAAGTTCTACACAACAAAATCAAGTAACCGCTATATTGCATTCCTTGTTCAAAACTGACATTTTAGTTCGTATTGTGTTTGTATGTCTGCATTACTATCTCTGCTTATGAAAGTCGTGCATAGCATGTTAAAATTTTATGCTGGCCTCTACATAAATGCAGAAAAAATAAAGCAGTTTGGATAGGTAGTAACAGATATAATGTAAATAAAATTTTACCAAATCAAAACTTATGCTGGGAAAAGCAATTCACATTGCTTGGAATAACATTTACCACAGACCTTCAAAATATAACTTGTTTAAATTATGCTAAAAAAGTTAATGAGATAGAATGTTTGCTAAAACAATGGTCGAAAAGAAACTTAACCCCATTAGGAAAGATAACAGCAATAAAAACTCTTGCACTTTCAAAGATTAACCACCTTATTTTAGCATTACCAAATCCCACAAAAGAAATAATAAATGATCTAAAAATATATTTTCAATTTTTTATGGGATGGAAACCCGATAAAATAAAATGAGAGATAATCTGTAAGGATCATGCAGAAGGAGGGTTAAGAATGGTAAACTTAGAGTATTTCATTAATGCCCTCAAAATATCGTGGATAAGGAAAATAATTCTTAATAAAAAAAATACATGCAGATAATAAATACTGAAATACCAGATTTTAAATTTATGCTTATTGTAGCTGCAGAGTGTATACAGAAACAATCAAAGATTATTTCAAACCCATTTTGGAGAGACGTATTCTCAGCATATAGTCTTTTCTTGGGAAAACTTGTTCCAAAAATCCCAGAAAGAAGCAAAAAGTGTTTTCTTATTTGGCAATAAAAATTTAAAGGTCGGTGGGAAACCTATATTTAATTATAATTTCATAAAAAATAATATTTACACGATAAATGATTTATTGAAGAATGATGGTACTTTTTTAACATTTACAGAATTCATTGGTTCTTATGAAAACATCACCAACGTCTTGGAGTATGCAGGTATAATTTCTTCAATTAAAGCATATTTAACAAAACTCACAATTCAGGACATTGGTAAAAGATTAGAGGAACCTCTATTACCACTATCATTATCAATACTGCTTAAAATCAATAAAGGTTGTAGAGATATATATGACATTATGATTCATAGTGATGTTAAACCAACTTCAGTAGATATATGGTCCTCTGAAACAGGTGCGGAAATAAATAATATACTACAATTATTTCTATTGCCATACAAATGCCAGAAAGATACACACCTGCATTGGTTCCAAACTAGAATTAATAATAGAATTTTAGGAACAAATGTGTTACTCTATAAGATGAAAATAAAAAATGACACTTGTGTTCTTTGTGCCACAAACAAAAAGAAACAATCCTCCACTTGTTCTGTGATTGTGAGTTGGTAAAACATTTTTGGAATGAGTTACAAACCCTTATAAACACTTACTGCCCATCCATATCTTTAAACTTAGTGTGTCAAGATATAATTTTTGGAAGTAGGTATTTTACTTATGTTCTTAATACAATAATAATGCTAGCTAAGTACCACATTTTCAAAACAAAAGAAACAGTCAAACCTAGTATTGAATTGTTAAAAAAAATAATTAATAAATCAATACAGAATTGACCAATACATTTCAAGGAAAAATCTAAAACAAGACATTATTGACAAATACTAGAGCCCACTAATAAATTTAATAACACATATTAACTAATTTCTAATACACTAAGACTGACTATACATGAGCATATATAACTTAAGTTACTAACTTATTTTATTTACACATGTTATTTAAAATGTTTATAGAAAGGACAAGTATAGAATATTGAAATTTCAAAAATCACATTATTATACAAAAATAATATGCCAATCTGGATTTGTATAACTATATGTTTTTTTATAATATTGGGTTAATAACTTTGTTAAGCCTAGTAGTGTGTATCTTTGTGCATGTAAGTGTGTATCTATATGTTTGTGTGTATATATGTATAGGTATATATGTATGGGTATGTATGTATATATATACACTAAGCCTTAGGTATGTCAATTACAAAAAATACATGCATTAAATATTGAATTTTCAATAACAATAAAAGTAATCAACCATGTATTACACAACTTAATGTATTGTATAACTGAATTAATCATTATTTCACGGTATTATCCTTTCTATAAATGTTTTGCAGTATTTTGCTCTGTTTATCGATTACTGCAGTATTGATCTTGACTTAAATCAATCTTTATCAAAGTCTTTTTTGTTGACTAATCAAAATTAATACATATATTTTTGTTAAGATTGTTTCAAAATACATGTAGGCCATTATAGTAAAAGTTTAGTATGCTTATGAGTCGGGAACAACTGAAACAAGGATACAATTCAAAATATAGAGGTATAATTAAGTGTATATTACAATTCTTTTACATCGATAACACCATTACAATCTGTAAACCCCAACAGTACAAGGAAAAAAGATACATACGTAATTTTCTTTTACCTTTCTTCATTCCTGCTATTATTTGTATTAAGCCAAACATTAACATATACAATAAACCCATAATAGTTACGGGAGGCCCCGAGTTCGATCCCGGGCCGCGACATACCAAAGTCGTTAAAAATGGTAGTGGTATAGCTCCCTTGCTAACGCTCAAGCAAATATAAGGGTAGTTCCACGACTGGTTGGCCCGGTGTCAGGATAATGTGACTGGGTGTGGTATCATGCCAGGTGTTCACGGTATGCTATACACAGTGAAGGCAGCACTATATCTGCTTCAAGTGGACACCGTCTCAAAATAACTGAAATATTGTTGGTGGGACGATAAACCCAATAAACAATAAACAAAACCCATAATACTATTCATTACCATAAATCAACCAATGCATGTATTCCATTTTTTTTAAACCGACTCAACATATAACTTTATTATTGATAATTATGTCAAATCTTATATTTACTGCTTGTTGTAAAATTGAAACTGTATTTGTATGATCGAAACTCACAAATAAAATTAAAAAAAAAAAAAAACACTTCCACTATTTATAGGATATTTGTAAAAGGTTATATGTTTTTAATAGCAGACACATCCTGGAATTATGAGTTTTAAGCTACACATTATCTTTTATTCAGTTAATATACAGTTCACTGACAGTAAAATCACCAGTAAGTATTTATTACACATGCATTTGACAACGTTTCTATCATTGCTCCCTCTGGATATAGATAAACCTTATAGAGTATAAGTTTGTAAGCATAGAGACTGGCGTTGCATTTAGTTGTCATCGCTAATAAATATTGTCATTAATCTCAGTAAAATGACATTTCCCCGTTTTCAATGCCACTAATGTGTCATGTTGTATATAAATGTAAATATTTTTTTATCAAATTTACAAGGATTCGTAGGCAGATTTGTCGAGTTTGAATTTTAATATGGCAAGTCGTCAAAACAATAACATAAACTCAAATGGCTAGTCGGACGACACAACTGTAACGTATTTGCCAGTAGTTCTAAGATATGTAATAAATTATTTGTAATTTTAACATGCGTGTATATTTATGGACAATGTGTTTAAGCTTTTATCTCCTTTAATGTTCCCTAAAGCAATTATTTCCATTACCATGAGTCATGCATAGTGCAGTGCATGAATAAGGAATGCTTAAACAAGGGAAGAGACTTTGATTGGTTTACATAGTTTATTATCTAGTTCGACCGCGCATGTTAATGGACATTACTGCCCTTAAAACTTGCTTATAAACATCAGTAAACATCTTAATGCCACTAGTTTCCAAATCAGTGCAAACGCCCAACGAAGTAGACATAGACAAAATGTAACGAGCTTTGTAATAAATGTAAGACTGAAGTTTTTAATTTCTTGTAAAAGGAGATCTTTTCTTGGCCATCCTCCAGAGACGTCTTAGATGATCCATATAATACAGTTCAGTCAGATGTGGAGAGCTTCTCAAGTCAAGAGGTAAGTATCAGCGTATGATCAAATGTTACCACGAGAATGTATAAGCTACTCTTTATCTTTGACTCTGTTAATATACGGTTCACTACCATTAACATCACCAGTAAGTATTTATTACACATGCATTTGACAACGTTTCTATCATTGCCCCCTCTGGATATACATAGACCTGAAACAGTATAAATTTCTAAGTATAGAGACTGGCTTAGCCTTTAGTTGTCATCGTTTATAAATACTGTCAATAAATCTCAGTAAAATTATATGTCTATGTTTTATATGTCACTAATGTTTTCTACTGCATGTAAATGTAAATATTTTTATCAAATTTACAAGCAATTCTGACAGTCTTGAGCTCGAAAAGTTTAAAAATACCTACTAATTTACAGCTGATATTTCTCACAATTTAGCATCTTGTTTGGCACAAATTCACAAAATCCGAAACGTTCAACTTCAAGAATAAAATTGACTAAATTAAGCGAATAATGGAAACAAACATGTAAATTACCTACAGTTACGAACTGCTGTTGTATTTGTCTATGTTAATGACCAATACAAAAATGAGACGACTAAAGTGTAACACAATTGTGAAATTCTTGATCGTGCATGGCGATTTCTGGGGAGGTCTTGGTATCAATATATATTTTTTTTATTTTTCTGCTACAAACATGCAAATATTAAAATATTGATTTCATCAGATCATGACAGCCTTCAATACTCCCAACGGAGAAGCTGCACAAACAAGGCCAAATGTCTAAATATGAGTACAATTATCCACCTATTTATATATTTATGCAGGAAATAAATCACATGTTTATGCAGACCTATTTGTATTAGGTGTCTTCACGCAAAATATCATGATATGGAGTAAACGAATACTATATTTTAGCCATTTCGAGAAATCGCGAGAGAAAAAATGGTTAAATTGAAGAAGTCGAATTGCTACAAAGCAAAAGGAAAACCAAAGATAACTTGGACGCTATGCATCTATCAGATGTATGTTAGTAAGCACATTGATTAAACAAATGTCAGTGTCTATGACCTAGCGACTGGTAGCAAGATAAATGTTTTGTCTTGGCAATAGCCATTGTATGTCTAACGAAAGATAAAAATAAATGCGGTAAACAACAAGCAAAAAATTGCAAATTGTACATCCCTTCTTCAGATACCACCAAGGTCTAATCGCTTACAAAACGGAATTATCTCAGAAGTTCCGATTTGAAATATAAGAGCGCAAGACTTACTTCATACAATAAAGTGGGAGTGCAATGTTACAAAATCAATTAACGGTTTTACATATTTTACATATTGTCCATGGTGTAACAAGCAATACTGGTTGATCTCAATATATATATACTTGCACATACGAGGTTAATATATTGATGGCAGATTGAATCGTTTTATGTTTTCTTTATTTGGAAACAATATGTACGCAACTGCGTATTCTGCGTACATGTGGCCATGCGCCTGGTTACTTTTTTTAGTTCTTATGCGACGTTTTGAGACTTAAAGCAACGAAAAGCATTGTTTGATTTCTGTGGACTTTACCCAGTAATCGAAAGCAACGACTCGTAATTAATGCAATATTATTATTCAAAAAGCTACTTTTAATTATATGTCATAATCTGACTTATTATTGCTAAGCACAAATCTTTATACTAATTTAATTGTACAGAATAATTTGGAAGAGTCTCAATTTTGTTATAATATTACATTAGCTATAATTGTGTTGTAGAGAAATTTATTTGAAGTTTGCTAGAAATTATCTACTAGCTCTGTTTTAATGAATATGTTAAAAACAAAATAGGCATACATTTATTAACGATCATCCATGCGTCTAGTACGCAAAAGTGGGTTGGCATGGAAAAGTCAATATGATAAATGGCGTTTTCAAATTGCATTCAGCTCACTGTTAAGAAAAAACGTTGATTTTTATTCCAACTCATAGTAACAAATATTTCACTCGGTGCTATGTGACAATACAACAACAAATATACTATAAACAAATGTTGTTGTTTTTTAAATCGATGTAACTGCCGTTTTCTTCCTGCACAGCCTAAAATAGCAGGAAAGATATTGCTTGGTGTAAGAAGAACAATTATGTTTTAGTTTAAAATGAACTTTTTTCGTAGACGAAAGAATTTGGACTAGGAAAAGGTTTTTTGTAATTTTGTGTTAATATTTGTTTTAGCGCTTAAAATGTTCATATAACGTTGATTGTCTGCGACGATCAGCTTATAATTTGTATTGTGTACTGATTTTATTTAAGGAAATAATAATTGATGGTCCGATCAGGCAGTCTTTCCGCACTAAGAGAAGAGTAACATTTCCACCTGGCCTGTTTAACGCAGAAATTGATCAGGGTGGTGCCATCTTGGAACAGGTATAGGTTAAATACATTCTATCGTGTTTGTGAGAGGTTTTCTGTAATTAAAATTGCCGTTTAAAATGCTAACTAGGACTGCACAAATACGTTATCTAGAAAGAATGTTTATTAAAGCGATTTTAACATCAAAGCCAGTGTTGAATAAAAAATGACGTTGAAGCAAAAGTCTGGTGCAAGTATGAAACCGTTTATTTAATATCCCATATACCGAGTCAAGCCTCATGCAGCGCCAGGAAATAATATGTTCAAACATTTACAATGATATAAGCTTCGACTGGCTATCTAATCTTGTTTATAGCAGTGAATAAGAAACCCGATATTGTAAAAGAAAAATAAGGATTATCAAAACATACATACATTTCACCAAATAAATTTCGGCTATCTAACGCGCTATGTAATAAATATAAGACTGAGGTTTTCGTTTTCTTGTAATAGGAGATTTATCCTTGGACATCATCCACAGACGTCTCAGATGATCCCTATGATACAGTTCAGTCAGATGCACAGAGATTCTCAAGTCAAGAGGTAAGTATCACCGTATAATGAAATGTTACCACGAGAATGTATAAGCTACTCTTTATCTTTGACTCTGTTAATATACGGTTCACTAACAGTAACACCACCACTAAGTATTTATTACACATGCATTTGACAACGTTTCTATCATTGCCCCCTCTGGATATACATAGACCTGTAACAGTATAAATTTCTAAGTATAGTGACTGGTTTAGCCTTATGTTGTCATCTCTTATAAATATATATACATGTTTAAATACTGTCAATAAATCTCAGTAAAATTATATTTTTTATGTTTTTTATGTCACTAATGTTTTCTACTGCATGTAAATGTAAATATTTTTATCAAATTTACAAGCAATTCTGACAGTCTTGAGCTCGTAAAAGTTTAAAAATACCTACTAATTTACAGCTGATATTTCTCACAATTTAGTATCTTGTTTGGCACAAATTCACAAAATCCCAAACGTTCAACTTCAAGAACAAAATTGACTAAATTAAGCGAATAATGAAAAAAAATGTAAAATACCTACAGTTACGAACTGCTGTTGTATTCATCTATGTTAATGACCAATACAAAAATGAGACGACGAAAGTGTTAAACAATTTGTGTAATTCTAGATTGTACATGGTGATTTCTGGGCAGGTCTAGGTATTAAGATATAATTATTTATTTTAAATAAATTATTATGCTACAAACATGCAAATATTAAAATATTGATTTCATCAGATCATGACATCCTTCATTATTTCCAACAGAGAAGCTACTCAAACAACACCAAATGTCTGAATATGAGTACAATTATCCACCTTTTTATATTTATATAGGAAATAAATCACATGTTTATGCAGACCTATTTTTTTACGTGTCGTCACGCAAAATATCATAATATGGAGAAAACGAAGACCACATTCAAGCCATTTTGAGAAATCGAGACAGTCAAATGGTTAAATTGAAGAAGCACATTGATTAAACAAATGTAAATGTCTAAGACCTAGCGACTGGTAGCAAGATAAATGTTTTGTCTTGGCAATAGCCATTGTATATCTAACGGAACATAGAAATTAATGCGGTAAACAACGAGCAAGAAATTGCAAATTGTATATTCCTTCACCAGATACCACCAAGGTATGATCGCCCAGAAGACGGAATTATCTCAGATGTTCCGATTTTAAATATAAGAGCGCAAGACTTGCTCCATACAATATAGGGTGGAGTGCAATGTTACAAAATCAATTTAACGGTTTTACATATTGTCCATGGTGTAACTAGTAATACTGGTTGATCGCAATATGTATATATTGTTTATAGAATACAAACGTGATTTTATATTGAAGTCGTGTAATGGTCCAGATGAATCCCAAGGCAAACTAGACCAAGAAGAGAATGGCTATTATTTAAATGCCAAAAGCTTAATTCCCCCTGATTCTAATAGTTGTTACGGTTTATTTCGTGAAACATCTACAGAATGCACAAGCCAATCTTTAAGTGCCTTTTGTTTCATTTATAAAATTTTATTGAAATAATATTAGATCTACTTAAAAAAAGAAAAATGTTTAAGTTGCAATTTACATGACACATTGTCCATGAAGAATAAAAAAAGAATCTTTTTTCCATTCTAGATAGATTTAAAGCAGATTCAAATGATTATTTTTAGCGTACAGAGAGAAGCCCCTGCCATTTATGCCCAGTCCATTTTCTTCCTTTACACACGGGTTTTTGTGACTCGAACTGCACTGACAACCACCGAGACAGAATCATCGAGTACATGGTTGAAGTGTTCAAGCCACTAATCAAGAAGAGGATTGACCCATTAGAAGTTGTTCAGTTTCTTGACTTTATAGGTAGGCTCAATGAAATAGTTTGATTTAACTGGACACAATTCACGCCAGAACATTTGTTAGGATCAAGTAGTTCAGATATGACGTCACAATATGGCAAACCATGGTACTATATGACATCTTCGAGCATGGATAGATTAACATTATTCTATGTAGATTAACTAGTTGCTAAAAATAGTTCGAAAAAAAATTTATAAGCTTTTTATGATCGCCTAATGACATTAATTAATTGTTTATGAAGGACATCGTCAATTGTACACAATGAATTAGCTGTGCTATTTTCCTTATAACAAGTTAATGTTAGTGCTTATTTGCTCTTTGTTTACCTTATTCTTTAGATAGTGGCATTATACGGTCAATCGAGTGTCCAAGAAAATCTGTAGAGCGGCTAATTGGTTTAATCCACAGAAGTACTACTCCAGGAAAATGGACGGCCTTTTCAGACGCCTTACTCCAAGCAGGTATACATGTGATCTAAAATATCATTGATGTTAGAGTATTAGTAGTATCAGAGAATAATATGGTATTTTTACATTGTTTCTAAGACAGAAAGTGTGATTTTAAGAGCTCTTAAAACGGATTTTATTATCCAAGTCGTCCTTTTGACAACTGATCGATCAAAATGAGGACTGGTGGGCTTTCTCGAAGTAATGACTTGTCCCACTGTTTATCACTATTTTGCGTAACATGTTTATACCTTTGGACAGAGTAAGTTTTATATTCTGAGTTCTATATCTAAAAGTATCTTGACCTGTTAATGATCATAAAGGCAGATAGAAACTAACATCCGTGAACAAATTACTTGTATCTATTTATGTTTTGCAGAAAACCACCATCTGCATGCACTCGTCAATTCAAAAACAGAAAGTGACAAAAGTATCCCAGAAAGGTTGATGAAACTGCGCGCACCGGACATCGCCCAGAACATGTGCATCACGGACATCCTAGACAAGCTGGAAGAAGAAGAAGTGATAACTGTTACCGACAAGGAGCGGGTGTTAGCGATGAATAAGCAAAGGGGGGAAACCCATGCTGCCCTTCTCCTTCTAGATTTAGTGCCGAATAGAATAGAAGATTGGGACAGCAGATTCATTAGAACATTGCGTTCATGTGGCATGGCAGAGTTTGCTGATAGCCTAGAAGAGGCAATGCCACTAAAGACATCGCATAAAAAAGAGCTGCCGGAGAATTATGAAACTGGTAGGCTTTAGTAGATTTAAATGAAATGATATTGAACAAATATCTCATCTGTTGATTTGTCTGTCATACAAAAAATAACGTCACATTGCAAAGGTAAATATTTCAATTTAGGGCGAGTACTATGCTTATTTTGATAGCATTTTCTAATGATGACGTGTGCTATGTACACGCGATTTGTAAAACCTAAAAAAGCGAGGTCAATATCAATTTGAATTGCCTCCTCTCCTTTTCTGACAATATCTTACAAAAACTTCCTTAAACAGCTTAGTTAAATAAATAATTCTTGATAGAATGCAAAAGCAAGATAAAAATAAATAATGAATATACTGTTCATGGATGTTCACTTCATTTTACGAAATTCACTACCCAAAGGCCCCTGATTTCGTTATAAAAATATTTGACTTTGCAGGATGACAATGAAAACAATAGGTTTTTTATGTATCATGTTTAATATTCCTGTTAAAAAATCAAAATGTACTCTAATGTGATACCCTACCTTTCAAAGTCATGTCTCGACATTGCATCGGAAATTCTCATGATTCCAAAAAGGTTACAGGTAACAAATATATCTCTTTTTTAATTATTCCTTTCTATGTCCAAAGAGTTTCAACGCTGAACTTGTTTAATTTCATCATTAATTATATTGTAACATTGAAAGAAATTGATGGAAATATAATTGTAACTAGAGTTTGAGAAATTCAATTTACTTTACAGATACGACTGAAGTCAAACAGGTAGCGACAAAACGTCCTAGAAATTCGTATACTCCAATGCCTGGAGGGGGGTTAAAAGCCTCAACCAAGCAAAGTGCAACCCAAGAGAAAGACATTACTCCTCCAAAATTACCTCCCCGTCAGTATGCAATCGAAGACATAAATAGCAGCGACAGAACGACAGTAAATAGGAGGCACCAAGAGAGGCCAAACTCCCACCAAGATATCCTGGCACAACGCAATTGGTTTCTCAAAATGGTATTTAATTTATTGATAAAATTAATTTAAATCAGGATTTTCTGCACATTCGTGTTGGTATAAGGCTAGCGTTTTGAACGACTTCAAGTAGCCTATGGCAGCCATAATCTTTGTTTACATCGGACCAATGTCAGCCATAATTTTTGTTTACATTGGACAAAGACAGACCTAGCTTTGATATAAGGACATTTGCGAAATAATTATGACAAAACGGTAATATTTTAATACATTTTTTTTCAATTCTGCCAAAAGATTAGTAACAAGGTGCATTTCACATGCATATTTTTTTAATCTGAGCATTTATTTTTCTTCATAGATGCCGATGAAGCAAGCATCGTACAACACTCGGTATCTGACTCAACACGAACATGACAAACTTAGGTTACAAGATGACAAGATACACGACTCGCGGGATTTCGCTGGGGTCTGTAATTCCAATGAATACAGTAAAAGAGGTTCCAACCAATCTGATAACTACGATGACACTGTAGTTATGAGGCTGCATAAACAATCATGTGAACATCAAATGGAAAACAACATAGACAACAGTGAAGTTCACGGTATTCTCCAAGTCGCTAAGAAGGCAACTCAAAGTCACCAAGGACAACTGAATTTCTTAGAGAAAAAAGATCTTCCGGAAGGTAATTGGATATAGAATTTATCTACGTAATTTTAGTGTATATGCTTATTATGGTTGTATAGACAGCCTATTAAATATATCTATACTAAAGTTAAGGCAGCAGTTCCGAAATACTAACGAAACAATCGCTATTTATTCATTGTTGTTTTCGGTGATTGAATAAAACTTTATGTGCTTGAAAGCACTAATGTATTCTCTTAATTACACATATTAAACATTTGGGAGGAGTTTCCATCTTCGCCGTTTAAATCTATGTTTTCTACCTGTAGTAAAAGCAGTAGTTCCGAAACAAAAGCATGTGTTCCGGAACATGTCTATATGTCGGCATATTCCACCCGCTGCAGTACACAACGGAAGTGGTGACTTTCTCAAACTTATGTTTAATTGTCAAATGACCTGTCACTATTCTACTTAAGCGCACAGCAATGGGTAGTACACGAAAGACAAACCACAGTAAGCATTTAATTTTTAAAGGTGGCCTAACAAAACACCCAAAACAGATTCTGCATACAGCTTTACTGACCCTAAGATGTAGGCATATAAATAAAAAAAAACGTAAGTTACAAAAAACAAAATGATTGTCAAATAATATCATTAGTTTATGACAATAATTTTGCAAAATAAGCAGAACGATAATACGGATAAGCTTCATATTTTGAAAGACTAGTTAGGTCATGCTATTAATTGTGAAAGACAAATAGTTTTATAACTTTGGTCAAGTTACAAACCTGTGTGCATCTATGGATTTAATGGCTTTCTTATCACATTCCCTCTGGGTCTTTGACGTTTTTTACCAAGCAGACAGTGCTGACTCAAATTAGACAACAGTCTGGTCAAGGTCTAATCTATCTGCCAATAGTTGTAGCTCATAATAAAAACTTATTCCTCTGAAGTATGCACCCTACAAATTTATGGCGATTAATATCTATGAGGGCATGATATTATGAAGTAAAATTTAGTAGAGAGTAAATATTTCCTGATTTTAAAAAAGTATAAAAGGTGGTATCCGACAGTTTGTTTGTTTGTTTTTCTCAAATTACCAAATAAGTAATTGGCGCCTGAAAAGGTCTTGCAAAATGCTCTTCATTGATGCCAAAGATCTGTGAGATATGTGTGAACAGTCAAGGATAAATCCCCACTCATCATTGCAAACTTGTGTTTCCTATCTGAGCCATGCTGCATAGATAGCTATTTTTAAACTTAGAAAAACCATGCGACCACTTATTTTATTTAGTCATCCGGACAATTTTCTCTGACCTCGGTATCTATACCACTATCACATTTTTTCTCAATTACTACATTCTTTAAAAGAGTAAGAGTTCAAAATTGTCTTTATAATGACTAGAGTATGGGTTTATGCAAAAAGTATGCCCATATTCCCAAAAGCATCGGTCAGATATTGAGTGCCTATTTAATATATGCAAATTGTTGGATACCACCTTTACCGTTTTACAAACTAATTTTCAAAATAAATTTCTGCTACCTTATCAATAAATTGAACCTGATATTTATTTTTGAAACAGAGACATCATTTTCCTTGTATGTCATTCAATGCAAAATATGATCACGAAAATTAATGCCAATAAACAATTTGAAACTTGGCTTGAAAAACAAAAACAAAATAAAACACATAATTTTGAAGGATTTCAAGGTAAATCCAGAAAACAATGATGCAAAAAAATGAAAAATGTAAAGTAATTCACGTATAGAAGAATTAAGGAGGTACTTCTACAAAAATTCAAAAACAACGCAATGAGTAGCTACAAATAGAGGAAGAACCTGCCAATGACTGTTTATCCCCCGCCAATAGGTGCTTTTTTCCCCACAAATTGTAGACTAAGAATTTAACATCATTATTACAAGTGCAATCTATAAAAATATTTAAAAAAAATAATGAAAGATGTATCAGTTGTTTTAACACTTTTACTGCTACAATCATTATATTTGCAACATTCTATAAAGGTACAACAGGACAAATGGTATCCTAACCATATGTAAAGTCTCTTACAAACATTCAATTAAAATAGTTGAACATGGTTCTATTTCTGAAACTGTCTTGTTAACTTGTTAACTTGTGCAAGTGTTTATCAAAATACTTTGCTACTGGCTTGATAAAGTATTTACAACGCAGATGAACCCCACCACCAATATCATGTTGGTCTGGCCAGGGGTATGAACTTAATACTGGGTTACCACAGACTTCAGCTAAACTATTCCCCCTTTATCTAACACCTTCCTAAAACAAAATGCTAGTTCTCTTGGAACATGGCCAAATGGGAGACCTGCAATATCTGACCAAAGAAATTACGTTGTTCATCTGTTAACAAGGTGTGTAAACTAGGATGAAATGTGGATAGTTCTGGGATCCAGACAAGACTTGCACTTTCATCATGAATGTTATTATTTTTGCCATCTACAGTAATCTAGTTGGAAGATCAGTTCTGGGAGGTTTAATTTTGAAGTGATGGTAACCTTTTACAACACAGCTTTGTACCAAAATTGAAATATCTGACAAAGTCACAGACGCCTCTCTGGCAGGCAGGCTATATGTACTGGTACCTTCACCTG